>OY755243.1:91618742-92218742 GCA_963576725.1 Azorinus chamasolen
CCTATGTGAGTTAGCGGGTTGAAATATATGTTGTGTTATTGTTGATAAGAGAAATCCATTTATCTCAGATATAGATATGCGTCTGACAAGAATTTCATTGGATTGAATGTTATCTTTTTTTCAAACCTTTTATCTGATGAATAGTTATATAATAATTCAAGAATATTTTTTATTAGAGTACGTTTTTATTTTGGTATATGAACAGAGTTCCTTTGCCATTTTAGAAATTATAAACTCACATCTATTTTATTTAACCCATTCATTCATATTGACGCCTCTGCAAAAGTCACCTGTTGAAACCATTGTGATCAATACGTTGTAGAGCATTTGCTCCTAAAGGAGCAAATGCTCTATTTATCACAATGGTTTCAAACTACAGAATCCTAAAATTGCTCTTTTCTCTTGTAGTTAATGCTCCTTTTCGTATATTTATTCATAGAAGTTTGATCTAAAATAGCCTATGATGGAATGGGCTAAAAAGAAACAGAGTAGACTCTGATCAGACGGTATTTTATGCATTTCTATCAGGTTAGAATTGAATGTTACTTTTTTTTAAATAATATAAAATAAAATTTTATTTTTACAGGAAACAAAACGTTTAAGAGATTGAAAAAAACCCCATTCAACTAGGCAAAAATAGGTTTATAATTTGAATAGCGCCTGATTTCCAGTTCTGAGACTAAATGTGTTGTTCAATAGTTACTGTTATAGATAAATATATTTTTTTCATTTACAGTAAACCTCCCTAAAGCGTTATTTCAAATAAGTGTCATTGTCGGTCTATATAACAGGAGGCGGCTTAATGCAGGGTGAAAGTCATGCAGAAAGCTCCCAACGGGAGCATTAAGCTGACACCTGCCTAAAAAGATCTAATTTTCTTTACTAAACGTCCAGATTAGAGGGGATGTATTATACACAGTACCGTAAACACCCTCTACTGCGATACCTTAAAAAGGGTATAGTTCTGGGTGGTAGAGGCAGGTAGTAGCTTAATGCAGAACAAAAGTAATGCAGAAAGCTCAAGGAGCTTTCTGCATTACTTTTGTCCTGCATTAAGTAACCACGCTTATAAAGACACCTATATTTATTCATTAAGTGGTCGCATTAGAGGGGTTCTACTGTATGTTCAATAGTTCTTTTAACCATTTAATCCTTGAATATTCATGTAAGAAATACTAGCACCGTGAATATTAATTAGATTTTTTTATAACGTCATATTGATACGGGAAGTTTTAGCCATGTTAGAACCCGTAGAATCACGTTAATATTATTTTATAAGCAAACAGATCAGACCCTGATGTAGGAGTCGTCTGATCTTGGTCTACTCTGCTTGCAAAGACATAGACAAAGGGATATGTATGAAACAAAGGGTTAACCAGATAGTTTAACCCTTACAACGCTGAGTTTTCAAATGGACTATTCCAAAATTCAAACAGGTCTAGCTTATGCCGAATATTTAGAGACTTTTCTAAAGAAAATTGTAACATGACAAACAGTGCAGACCCTGATGAGAGGGCTCCTCTAGGAGCCCTCTCATCTGGGTCTACACTGTTTGCAATGGACATTAGTGACTCGTGCCCCGCACTGTAAGGGTTAACGTGTTTTAGAAACCAATTTGTGTCTTGTGCTTCTTAATTGGAACATGCGCAAAAGGGATCCATGATCGGGGTGTCCTGCACAAATTAATTTTTCACAAGGTCATGTTAGCGCTCGACTTATTGCAGCTATATTCATTATGTGTATTTGGGGGGAAATGACACTTAGTCCTCATCCCACCGTCCGTGGCCAGACTCGTATTTGCAAATAACTTGGATCCAGATGAGACGTCGATTGAACTTGCAGCAGATCTAAAAAAAAGTATTCTATTAACCCATTTGTTCCCAGTGGATTCTTTCATCTTTTATCTAAGGGATGTCTGGTCTAAATTTTCATTTTCATTTTGTTTTATATTGAATTTCTTATCAGCAAACAGGGTAGACTCTGATCAGACGCCGCATTATGTGGCGCCTGATCAGAGTCTACACTGTTTGCCTATGTCCCATATATGGGATCGTGGGAGCAAATGGGTTAATACATACATACTAACAATCTACATGCCGTGACTAGTTTACGTGTAATGACAGGTTTTTAAGCCACATGGTCCAAACTGTTGAATATGTAACACCAAAGGAAACATATTTTAAACTTTACTCTGATTGTAAAAAGGGTCTGCGTAACGTTGGAACTGGTCAAATCTGGAATATTTCCAGTTGTTTTAACCATTTCCTCCATGAATATTCATGTCAGATTCAGTGACGTCATGAATATCAATTAAATTAATTTGCTATAAGAGTACACGAACACCGGAACTGTTGGACGTGGCACAAACTGTAGAATCATATCTATAGTATATCATAAGCATACAGAGCAGATCCTGATCAGATTACTCCTATAGGAGCCGTCAGATCTGGGTCTACTCTGTTTGCAAAGGCGTAGAAAGGCGTATTTATGGAGGAAAGGGTTAAGCGTTGTGAAACTATTAAACATGACTAAGTGTCGAAGAGCTAGAATCCTGTGTGACCCAAGTGTGACCCAAGATCCTAGAGGATCTGTCTGCATTACTTGTGCCCTGCATTAAGCAAAAAAAGCGAAATTGACGTAGTGTTAAAAAACCTTAATTCATTGTTTGAAAAGAAGAGATGCCCTTGACAAACGCTGTTAGAAGTTTTGCACATATTAACCAAACAGAAAAAAACCTATTATACATTGTCCAGATGTTCAGACATGCATTTTAAAAGGCGCGTTTCGAAACGTGTTTAAACAAATAGCCCGTTCATTTTTCGAAAATAGAAATAATTTGTAAAAGTGAAAGTAGACAAATACCGGATGTGAAGAAAAATGTCATACACAACCCAATACAGTCAAACCCCTATATTTTTTATAAACAATAGATTAGGTCTTTATAGGCAGGTTGCTGCTTAAAACAAGGTGGAAGTCATACAGAAAATCCCTTTGGAGCTTTATGCATGCTTTTTCAACCTGCATTAAGCAACCACCTGTTTTAAAGACCGGCATTGGTACTTATTTGAACGCCTGGTTTAGAGGGATTTTACCGTATATACATGTATGTACATGTGTATCTGGCTGACATGCAAGCAGTGTGTTTGGATCCAGATGAGACGCGGAACAACGCGTGGTCGCATCATGTGCGCTCGGTCAATGCTATCTGAAAAACATACAATGTTGTCTGGCATATGCCTAGCATCCCTTAACCCTTTCCTCCATAAATACGCCTTTCTACGCCTCTGTAAAAGTCACTTGTCGAAACAATTGTGATAAATAGAGCATTTGCTCCTAAAGGAGCAAATACTCTATTTATCACAATGGTTTCAAACTACAAAATTCTAAAATTTTCCTTTTCTCTAGTAAATGCTCCTGTTTGGTGGATTTATTCAAAGAGGTTGAGTCTGAAAATAGCCTATGGAGGAATGGGTTAAAAGGGACTTAGACAACATCATTATGATCCGGGTCTACACAGTTGGTTTCACACATCACATTTCAAATCTCGCATTGGCAAAATAATTCTTGCAAAACAAAAGTAGATTCGTTTTTAATAAACAAATACTCGATACGAAATTTTAGTAATGAAGAAGTTATGTCTTTTCAGGCAGGTGAATGCTATTTAAAATGGCGGGTGAAAGTCACGAATTAAGCTCCCGAAGGAGCTTTCTTTCTGCATGATTTCACCCCGTATTAAGCTGCCACCTGTGTTAACATCAATATTGGTACATAGTTGAGTGTTCCAATAATCGAGATTTCACTGTACATTTTTGTGGCAGTACACTTAGACACTGAAGCTTAGATAGATCTAAACAATAGTATAGACCCTGATATGATAACGCATCAGATACGGTGACTGGTATGGGACAGCATTTTGGTCTCCATGAGATTCCACTTTACTCATTGATCGGGTCGTGTTAGCAAACATGTCAGTGCCGAATAAGTGATTACCCATATAAAAGTTTGAGTAGACTAGATCTTTTATCTGGATCCAAACTGTCTAACATACCGACTTTAGTACTAACTATAACCCTTTACTACATAAATAACCCTTAACTACATAAATACGCATTTGCAATCATAGTATATCCTGATCAGACGGCTGCTATAGGAGTCGTCTGATCAGGGTCTGCTTTGTTTGCTTATGAAATAATATAGATATGATTCTGCTGTTTCTGCCATGGTCAACGATTCCTGTGTGCAGGACGTGTTATTACAGTAAAACCTCTCTAACGCGACCACCGAAAGGGGCATAATTCACGGTGGCAACGGCAGGTGGTAGCTTAATGCAGGACGAAAGTTATGCAGAAAGCTCCCATAGGAGCTTTCTGCATTACTTTCGTCATGCATTAAGCAACCACCTGCTTATGAAGACATCCATGTTTGTTCATTTAGTGGTCATATTAGAGGAGTTTTACTGTATTTACATGGATAGTCATAGAGTAAAGGATTAACACTTGACCTGGTAGATACGCATAATACGTCGTAGACCCCGAGTAGACGGTTCCTATAGGAGCTGTCTGATCAGTGCCTGTATGTTTGCTTATGGAATAATAGAACTACAAGTATACAATGTCTGCCATTGCGAAACATTTCTGTGTTAAAATGCAGAAATAGATGATTAATTTCGATGTACATGTATTTTACAATAGACTGCTTTTATCTAACCATGGGATCAAATAGTACACACTGTAGACCAACGCGATGCCACTGGAAAATATTCATATGGGCATGGGAAACAGTATCGATCCTGATCAGTAAACAATATTGAAAACTCATTAAATTACCTGAAATGAGACATTATCAGACCCGATTAGGGTCTGCTCTGTTTGTTACAGAATATCTTATATCTGATTATATAGTATAACATTATTAAGGGGTTACACAAAGAGATCTATACACTGAAAGGAATTTCCAAACGGCCACCTGAAGTTTTTAGATATTTGAGGAAAACCGATAAATATGTGTAATTTGTTTTTTTTTATGTATGTTTTGTATATTGAAATTCCTGGTCTTTGAAACGGCGTTGCCTCTGCCAAGTAACTAAAAGAGAGCAGTGAGTTTTATAATACTTCTGGAAGAGGGTGATAAGTTTATTTTTGTCTGCATCAAAGCTTTTTTCTAAACTATGGAATACTATTACGTGGCCGGTTAGCATTTCCTTTCAGTGTAACTATGGGTCTGTAAGGCAGACGGTAGCTTAATGCAGGTCAAAAGTAATGCAGAAAGTTCTATAGGAGCTTTCTATGTTACTTTTGCCCTGCATTAAGCAACTTTTTCTGTGTAAGCCTTGTCATAGCAATGTACATCACTTACTAGTATTATAGAAACAAGAAAAAAGTCTACATTTACTGCTTTTATTGATTTAAAAAAGGCATATCATTATATAAATCGCGACTTATTATGGATAAGAATGTTTGAATCTGGAATTACAAGCAAAATGCTGAAAGCCGTTATGCCACTTTACTCATCAGTCAGACCCTGTGTTCGTATTACCTCTTTTACAACTGATTGGTTCGCTGTCAATTCAGGTCTCAGACAAGATGTATTCTTTCACCATTGTTATTCAATATGTTTATTTATGACCTTGTTAAATATCTGAAGCAGCTTCAGGGGTTGGCATTCCCATAGATGATGAAAGAGTCTGTATTGTACTATATGCGGATGACATTGGTTTGCTAGCCACAAATAAAGATGATCTTCAGCTTCTGTTAAGTACCTTACACGTATGGTGTGGAACAAATGATATGCAAATTAATAGTTCTAAAAGTCAGATTGTTCATTTTCACCCTAATTCGTCTTCTAGAACTGTTTTCATATTTACCTGTGGTGATGCAGAAATACAGTTAGTAGATAGATATGTTTATCTTTGCATAGTGCTCAATGAATACCTTGATTACAATATTACTACAAAGGCTTTAGCTCAGAGTGCTAGCAGGGCACTTGGTCTACTTATTGCAAAATGTAAGTCAATTGGTGGCGTCACTTTGACGTTTTTACGAAACTGTATGACTCTGTAGTATGGCCTGTTATTGCATATGGGTCTGATGTTTAGGGTATCAAATCATTTTCTTGTGTAAACGCTGTTTATAATGGCGCTATGCGCTTTTTCTTGGCGGTCGGCAAGTATACACCAAATGCTGCAATAGCCGGGGAAGTGGCTTGGACACCTGCAATAGCTAGACAATGGAAATTAGTCGCTAATGTGTGGTGTCGTTTGAGTTCTATGGCAATATCGAGAGTTAATAAGAGGGTAGCTCTATGGGCTTTTGACATATATCCAGTGACTTATGTAAAAATTGGTACTTTTCAGTTAAAAATCAGTTGATATCATGTAAGCTATATCATTATTGTGATTTAAATATTGCTGTGCCTAAATATAAGATAATACAGACGGTAACAAATCATTTAACATCTGTGTATGTAAGTGAAAGGAAGAGTCAATATTAGCGGCCGTGGTGGTAACACGTCACATGTACATAACTATGCATTGTTTGAAGAAGATTTTACTAGTGAACAATATTGCCTACCAGAGATAGATCTGCTCTATGTAAATGTCGATGTGGGGTAGTACTCATTAGGACTGAGTCTGGGCGATATGAAAATCTGGACATAAATGAACGTACCTGTCCATCTTGTGAGATTTTAGAATCCGAAACCCATGTTCTATTTCATTAACCTCTGTACGATGACCTACGCCAAAGCTTGGTTCACAATGTTTCGGGGGTGAATGCATCTTTTTTTTAAATGTCAGATGATGAAAAGTTGACATTTTTCATGTCTGATCCGATGATGATAAGAATAGTTGCCAAAAACCTGTTTTGATATACTTAAAGCGCGTAGGTATTTTCTCTGTAGATAGCTGTGTTAGTTTATATGGACCCTTTTATTATAGGTGATTACCATTTTGTTGCTGATAATGGCATTGTTACTCTTATCATTTGTATACAGCCTCTGTTTATGAGTTTGCTCAAGTCGCACTCGCGGCAATGAGTATTTTACTTTGTAAAATATGTTTGTTATCCGATTTACAATCGCCACTTTTCAGACGTTCATGTCCCGTACTTTTAATTTTGTGGGAGTCTTGCATCATGGAATTAATCGAGGTTGTATATTTCTTAAACTGCATGTATTTTGTATATAACAGTGTCAGTAGTTCTGAGATCAGAAATTGTTTGGCAGGGGATATCAGCGAATTTGCTTGTTATATTTACTTTCAGATCTTTCAAAATGATGCAACAAACTGTAGTCATACAACAACAACCAGCAGCCAACTACAACCAGGGTCTGCTGGTTGGTACTGTTCACGGACACAGGGACTGGACATCCGGTCTGTTTGGTTGCTGTGCGGATATATGGGGAGGTAGGCAGACTACCAGCACGTTTTCGCCTCATTATTCGCGGATGGACCTTTTATCTGATAGAGACGCATTTTCACGTCTTTGCAAATAAAGTACAGTAAAACCTTTCTATAACGACCAGGTGGCTGCTTAAAGCAATGTTAAAGTAAAAAAGAACGCTCCTACAGGAACGTTCTTTTTTACTTTAACATTGCTTTAAGCAGCCACCTGCCTATTACACAAAATACTTGATGTAATTTAGTGGCCGTTATGGAGAGGTTTTACTATAGACCTAGATCAGAAGACTCCTGTAGGAAACGTTTGATCAAGGTCTGCTCTGTTTGCTTATGTAAATATATAAATCTGATTCTACAGTTTCTGCCAAGGCTAAAAAAATCCATTTTAAAACATTCAGCTAATTGATATGAATGATTTCATTATTTCTTAAATAGATATTCATTAGTTAAATACTTAAACCTTTCGATAGCGGTTAATCAAGATAATTCTAATTATCGATCTTTGATACAGGTGTCAGCTTAACCCTTTCCCTGTTCTTTGTTTATTTCAAATTCTAATAGTACTATACTTTATGAAAACAAAATCAGTTTTTTTCTGTCAAAGTATCATGTCTAAACGTATTTGAAGAGTATTTGTGAAATGGTAACGTGCCTGACACCTGTGGTTCGGACAGTCATTTCTGAATAGCGTCTTGCTTCTGTTTCAGTCATTAAGGCTTGTTGTTGCATGGGGTGTTTGATTGCCAGTCTCAACATGCGAGCCGGCGAGTGCACATGCGTCCATTGGGTAGTCCCTGGCGCTCTTATAAATCTGAGGACGCGAGTGCGAACCCTAGGAGGAATACGGGTAAGGATATCTTTCCACACAGCGCGTGATCAGCAATGTAATACATTGTCCATAACCACTACATACATTGCGAGGACTGATCATGGTCTTTAATACTCTTTATTGTTTGCAATGTTTGAGTGAACCCGTACTTCATTCTCAGTGTTGTTATATTTTCTGGGCCTTCGGGCTCATTAGTTTTGATGTTATAAGTTTTGAAAATTGAATACTGCTTAAGCCGGTGCTAGGGGGCGTGAGTAGTGTTGCACTTTTAATTACTACTCATGAACAGACTCAATAAAACCGAGTCTGCAATTTTCTCTTTTCACATTGCTACATTTGCTTTCGAAGGATCTCCCACTTTCAGAATATATTTTTCTTGCGAATGTACAGTAAAATCTCTTTAATATGATCGCTCAAAGTAAGTATAAATATTTTTTTAAAACAGGTGGTAGCTTTAAGCAGGACAACAGTTATACAGAAAGTTTCTAGAGGATTTTTATGCATTATCTTTGCCCTGCATTAAGCAACCATCTGCTTTTACAGATTCCTGTGTTGATAAAGTATGATGTCGCACTAGCGATATTTTATTGTACCTCTGTAGAAATATACACAAAGATAAAAGTGCCACCACTATGGTTTCATATTTCTGACACCACTTAACCTCTGTATCAACATAAATATTTCCTGTTAACATTTCACATAAATACTTAAATTGTTAGTTTTCCAGAAAACTCTCTTTTATTCAGATAAATATCTGAAAAGTGCAACCTGGAAACTTTTCACGACATCTTGATGAACACGAATTTTGTCTTGGTGCTGCTTTAAACTGCCACACTTTCGCCACACTATCACGAAAACAGATAACTAACCAGAAAAGGTTCAAGTTACCACTTGTCTAAAAAATGAAAATTGTATTCGGATGACTGCGGATATGGTTCGTTAATGTGCAAGGATGTAGCATATCACCGTACATCACCGACTTTTCCGAAAGAACATGATATTTATTTTTAGATATGTTTTTGCAAGAAAGTATGGTGGCATATTTCTGACACAACTTACCACTAAGCTTTGCAAAAGGTTTTCAGTTCATGTCTAACATAATAACCAAATAAGTGGAAAGTGAAATCTTTACATGAAAACCTGATAATTAAATTATTGTGTCAAAATGACCTGTTAGTGCCATATACTGCCACCACATAATATAAATAACGCGAAACTTTTCTCGAAACTTTCTTGTGAACTTATCTAAAAATAGATATCATGTTCGTCCGGAAAATTCGGTGATGTTCGGTTATATTCTATGTCATTGCACATTTTAACGCATTTGCAAATAGAGTATACCAAAATCAGAGGGCTTTTGTACGAACTGTCTAAATGGGAATAAAGTTTTTGCAAGTGTCCATTACAAACCAGTGTCCATTACAGTGTCCATTACAAACAAGTGTCCATTACAAACCTCAACTAACAAATATTCATGTTCTCATCATTTCCTACATAAATATTCTCAAAGAAAAGGGTTAATCAAGTGCTACAGTGTCGTGCAGCAAATTTAGGAACTTAACCCTTTCACCGCCAATGTCGCCTTTATGCACCACGACAAATAGTGCAGTCCCAGATCAGACGCCGCCTTTTCAAGGCGGCGTCTGATCAGGGACTTCACTTTTTGTCTCACTCTCTATTTCTATACACGTGCTTTATTCATTTTTAATTTGCATTTATTTATCTCATTTCCTTATTGTACCAAATGATTTAACAAAATTGGATTGCAGATGACAATTAGAAATTTGGCGCCAAAAACTATCACGTTTCCAATAAGTACAGACAGCTGGATTGTTGTTGTAATGATTGTTTATTATGTTCTTAGGGTTCCATGTGCAACGATTGTATGGCAATGAGCTGCTGTTTCGCGTGTGCCGTGTGCCAGATAGAGAGGGAAATGGACGCAATGGGGCTTTAGGGAGTGGCTGATACTATTATACTATTGATCAAAGAACTGTGATAACTTACACATTTGGACTCGTTGGTCTTTCTAAAATATCCGTCCAGAATTTATATAAACCATTTACTCCATAAATACGCATTTGCAGACCTTTGTAAACAGTGTAAAGCCAGATCAGGTCTGTTCTGCTTATGGAATAATGAAGATATGCTTCAGCCGTTGTGGCAAAGACCTATGATAACACTGTGTTATCATAGGTCTTTGGTTGTGGTCATGACTCAAATTTTCTGTGTTCATATGCAATTATAAACATTCATATAATTGATATCCATGACATCTTTTCTAACATGACTATTTATGGAGTAAAAGGTTGAACTATTCATATACATGTATGCAGAATTTATGCAGCTGTGTAGGAGATTTAGTTCAATTACCATTATTATTTACAGAATATATTTTCCAGTTTTGGAAAATGACAATAAACACGTTAAAACGAGTGGCTTGCTTTGTATCTTTGTAAAATATGGTATGTAATTATAGCATATCCAAAAGTTTTGTTTGCATATCTATCGAAAGATTATAAGATCGGTTTCTTATGTTTAAAGTATTAAGAAACCCTTTACTTATAAAAACAATTTTTAATTATGAATTGCCTTTATTTGCCATTATTCATAGAATACTAGTAAAACATTACCGAGCAATAAAGAAAACAAAACCATAGACATACACGTGTAACGCAAATTCGACATGTACTATAAGGCACATACATAGTGAATAATAGGTTAGTGCCGTAGATGGGACGCTTTATCCGACGAGGGGAGAAAACGTTGAGGCGAGGCTTGCGTCTCTGGCGAGATTAAATTTGGCTTTTGTAGAATCAGGCGCGGGTTCGAATCCAGCTATAGCCATTTATTTTTTTTATTTTTTCTTCTTTGAATAATTATATTGGTGAATTTTCTGTTAGATCTATTCCGTCAACATGTTCATGCATATTTACCGAAAATTAAAATAGTTCCATGGTTATAGAATCATTCCGCCTATCTACTTACCTAATAAACCTTCTACGACCGGAAGTAACCTAATAAACCTTAGTTTATTTGCACCTCCTTTATTATGTCACTAGAGAAGCCTGGTGACTGGATAAAATGAATATCAGCGTTTAACACAGAAGTTTTTTCATGGAAAATGTCTTTTTGATCCGATTTCAAAGCTTGTTTTGTGTATATGGTAACTGTACATAGTAACAGAACTCCTCTCCCCTATAGGCTATGTTTTATACCCAACCTCTTTGAACAAATCTAATGAAAAGGAGCATAAACTAGAGAAAAAAGAATTGTGTAGTTTTGAAACCTATGGAGCAAATGCTATATTTATCACAATGGTTTCAAAAAGTCACCTTTACAGAGGCGTCAGTAGGCCTCAATATATCTTAGACTCAAGCCCTTTGAATACACCTACAGAAAAGGGGCATATACTAGAGAAAATAAAAAATAGAAGTGTGCAGTTTTTAAACCATTGTGATAAATAGAGCATTTGGTCCTATGGAGCAAATGCTCTATTTATAACATAAGTTTCAAAAGTGACTTTTTACAAATGCGATAAGTGTCTGTCTGTAAAATAATATGTCGGCTCAAACACATATATGGAGCAAAGTTTGTTTAAACTGTTTTCCAATTTAGGTAAGTGTTTTAGAAACAATTGATCGAGTGTTATTTTATTTTCTCTACTGTTATTATATAAATATCACATCCCATGGAGGGCGAGGTTGTTGTCCTCCATGGGATGTTATATTTATTTTATTATGCCGAACATCTCACAATCAATTTCAGTAAAAAAAAATCATTGACAACAATAAACAGTTTGAAACAAAAGTGAAATTTGGTGCTTAAAAATGGAACAGCTTCACCATTCATAACATGCTTGGTACTGCCGGAGTCCTTTTCATAGTCCAATCTTTAATGACCCTCCTCCGTAATAGTCACAATGCGACATTTCTCAAATTATAAAACAAAAACAAGCAAAAAGCTGTCAAAATGACGTTTGGTGATCAAATTGCAAGCATCGGATGACGTCAGTCGGACGACGCGGATGACGTCACGCACACATTTTTAATAAGCGCTCATTGATCTAGACGTACTGTTGCCCGCACGAGATAATGTTGCATTGAACAGTACAAATTGTTTAATGGC
This sequence comes from Azorinus chamasolen, assembly GCA_963576725.1. Classification (NCBI taxonomy): domain Eukaryota; kingdom Metazoa; phylum Mollusca; class Bivalvia; order Cardiida; family Solecurtidae; genus Azorinus; species Azorinus chamasolen. Next base: position 91,631,096 of record OY755243.1, read on the forward strand.
GGGTATATGGAAAGTTTGTATAGGAAAGTCACGTGAGGTATAATAATATAAAAAATATATGATAAATATTCATGATGCCATAATTTCTTACATTAATATTTATGGAATAAATGATTAACCCATTCCCTCACATTGACATCTTTGGACGCCCCTATAAAAGTCACATTTTGAAACCATTGTGATAGATAGAGCAATTCCTCTAGAGGAGCAAATGCTCTATTTATCACAATGGTTTCAAAACTACATAATTCTAAAATTTACCTTTTTGCTAGTAAAGGCTCCTTTTCTGTAGATGTATTCAAAGACGATTTGGTCTAAAAAAGAGCCTATGATGCAATAGGCTAAATTGTTGCAATGAAAAAAAATATTCAAAAAGGGAATTAATATAATACATAAATACTTGAATAGCTCTGATATAATATTTGACAACTAATGGCCTTTTTCAAGGATTATCATGTCAAAATACACGTCCCATTTTTGAAACATGCATTCAGCCATACAATCAAAGAGATGTGACGTGTATTTTGACATGATAATCTTTGAAAAAGGCTCTTAGTGGTCGAATTATTAGATCTTTAATTGTCAAAAACAGTAGAGCCACTTTAAAACGACCACATGCCGTTTTAAAATAGGAAATTGTAAAAACAGGTGGTTGCTAAATGCAGAGCTCCTATATGAGTGTTTTGTATCTCTTTAGTCCCGCATTAAGCTATCGACTGTTTTAAAATCCAGAATTAGGCTTCTTTAGAGTGTTCGTATTAGCGAGACTTTACTGTATAACTTGTTTTTTAAATTTGATGATTCAGCAGAATTCATTACGCGTTTGCACATGCATAAACATTCAACGGCAAAGATCGGTTAGACATGCCCACTTTGCACTTCGTCACGTACCGGTAATGTCTCTATCCTTGTAAAGTGCACATGCTTTGTTCGGTCTCGTTTTACAAGGAAGTCGATATGAAGTCATTGCGACCTAGCTAGCTGTTTATTTTACCCTTCGCATGTTAACCCTTTGCTTGCTGAATTTTAAAATATATTTCTCCTTCTTTACCCATGCCCTGTTGTATAATTACATATATCTTCACTATGTACACGTATTTCGCTGTGCAATCATTGCTGTGGAGTGCACTGGTTGCACAATCAACTTGTAAATAGTGCAGACCCTGATGAGACAGCTCATGCAGGAGCTGTCTCATGTGGGTCTTCACTATTTACAGGTAGGTATATTGACGTGAATAGCAATTGAAGGGTTAAGCGCGATATGACTGGGTTAAGCGCGATATGATTCGTTATATTGCAAACTGCTTGTTTCCAGATAAGACGCCGATTGAATCGCGATTTGGTCAGGATCCAAGAGGTTTTGGCACTTGGTCAATAGTTTCTCAAACGAATTAACGAATCAAATGTAAAATGTAAAATGTACGTCACTGTTAATTATTAATCAGATACGGTCCCGGTTTCACGTGCATGTACAAACTCTAATAAAAGCTCAACTTGGTCGGTCGATCATTTCAATATTGTATATTGCTAGAGCAACTCGGTGTCCCATCAATAATTAGTCTGTATGAAAGTTTTCCTTTTATGCATGTGTTGGGTACTTGCCGCCTAAAAATACGACAAGGCCAACTGACCCGTGCAGGTTCTATGACACACTCTTATCGGGTGTCTATGAATATCAGGAGAAAGGACCTATCTTTATATGCGGAGATTTCAATAGCAGATGTGGTAATGAGAGTGATTTTATAGAAGGTATTGATAGCATTCCATTGCGAAATGTGGTTGATTTTACATGCAATGATTACTGTGATGTATTTGTACAGTTCTTAATAGATTCTAATTTTTGCATTTTGAACGGAAGGAATTTTCTTAGGAATGATTTTACATGCATCAGACCCCAGGGATGTTCTGTGGTTGACTACTGCTTAGTAAGCCATGATTGTCTTAGTATGTTTACTGATTTTAATGTTATACGTGTCTCTGATCTTGTAAACTTGGCTGGTATCCAGGGTTTTTCAAGTATTCCCGACCATTCAGTCCTTACTTGGAAATTTACTTTTGGCAACCTTGCGACAATTTCGTCCGAAAGTGTGCCGGAGGATAATTCCTCGTCAAAATTTAAGGTGGACAATTTACCTGGCGATTTCATGGCAACTGGAGACTTTATTAGAAATGTACATGATTGTGTTTTTAAGCTTGAACAGAGTATGCGCAGTCAGCAAGATATTGACGACTCTTATCAGTCGCTATGTTCCTTAATTAAAATGGAAATGAAGAGTAAACTCCCTTGCAAGACTGTAGGCTTCAGCTGTTTGAATAATAGGAAACGGAGGGTCGGGAAACCTTGGTGGAATGATCAGTTAACAGATCTTTGGAATAGCTCTTGTGTTGCCGAGAAGGCTTGGTTATCATGTAAATTATGCTCGGAGAAACGCAGACTTAAAGCTGTTTATGTTACTAAAAGGAAGGTATTTGATCGGTTAGTACAAAGATCTAAACGTATATATTGGTATGCATTACAGCTAGAATTGAGCAACACTGCAGCGAAGAATAGCACAGATTTTTGGCGAACAATTGGTAAAGTTGGAGTGGCCCATGCTAAGAAAAGCAATATTCCTTTTGAAGTTGTTTTAGAAGACGGGTCGGTTGGTAGAGATAGCAAAGTTGTGCTTGAGAAATGGAGATCATGTTTTTATAATTTATACAACCCTCCAGCTACAACACAGTGTATTCATCATGGCCATATTTTAAATGAGGCCCATCATACTCAAGTAGAGGGGGGAGAATGCAATAATGATATCTCGATAGATGAAGTGAGACGGGCGGTAAACAGTGCAAACAGGGGTAAAGCCTGTGGTTTCGATCAAATGTGTGCTGAGCTTTTTAGGAATGATACTGCAACGTCCTTTCTACATGTACTTTTTAATGTTTGTTTTAACACGGGAAATATACCGACAGACTGGGGTAAAGGAGTCATTAACCCTATACCAAAGTCTGGAACCGCAGACCCCCGGGACCCACTTAGTTACCGAGGTATTACCCTAGCCCCGGCAATGTATAAGTTATACTGCATTGTTCTAAATAATAGGCTATCTCGGTGGATCGAGTCAGGTAACGTTTTAAATGACGAACAGAACGGGTTTAGACCGGGGCGAAGTACTGTTGATCATATATCTACCTTGACATCGCTTGTTGAAACTAGGATTAAAAAGAAACAGTCTACTTTTGCAGCATTTATCGACTTCAGAAAGGCATATGACTCGATTGATCGTAATATACTATGGAACAAATTGCATGCCATGGGCTTGAAAGGGAAAATGTTGTATGCTGTTAAATCTTTGTACTCGTCGGTGAAGTCTTGTGTTAGAGTAAATAACATGTGTACTGAGTGGTTCGATGTCGCAGTCGGGTTGAGACAAGGGTGTTGTGTTTCTCCGAATATTTTTAACTGTTTTATTGATGATCTTGCCACGTTGGCAAAAGATCTGGGAGTTGGTGTTGATATTGGCAACGGGGAGAAGATTTGTATTTTAATGTACGCTGATGATATCGTCTTGTTAACTGATAGTGAGCATGATTTACAACGGCTATTGGATACGTTGTCTCAGTGGTGTCAGGCCAATAACATGGGTATAAACTGTACCAAAAGTAATGTAGTACACTTTAGACCACCATCAGTTAGTCGGACGTCATCTAAATGCAGGTGCGGGAATGATTATGTCAATTTATGTGATAAATACGTATATCTTGGTCTACATCTGAGTGAACACCTATACTATAATATAATGGCTAAAAATGTAGCACAATCTGCGGGTAGGGCATTGGGTCTATTAATAGTCAAATGCAAGAATGCCGGAGGTCTTCCATATAACGTTTTTACCAAGCTATTTGATTCCATGGTATGGCCTGTTATTGATTATGGGGTTGCTATTTGGGGTACCAAAACGTTTTCGTGTATTGACGCGGTTCTCAATCGTGCGATGAGGTTTTATCTTGGTACTGGCAGGTATACACCAAATGCAGCAGTCATTGGTGATATGGGATGGGATCCTGTTGTAGTTAGGCAACTTAAATCAGTTTGTGCCTTCTGGGCAAGGTGTGTTAATATGGGAGACAATAGAACGAATAAGCGAGTTTTCAGATATTGTGCTGGAAAGTCTGCCCCCACATGTAGAAACTGGTGCTATAGAGTATCTACAATTCTGGACAATTATGGTTTGGACAGCTTTACCGGTATTGAAAGTAATATTTGTAAACGGACATTAGTCAAGTGTATTAAAGGTGCGGCCTTTGAACGTTTTAAATGTCAGTGGAGTGACACCGTTAATAAAGAACACTCTATGTCTGGTAATGGAGGTAATAAGCTAAGGACGTATAAGCTTTTCAAGCAAAATTTCGGGACGGAAAGCTATGTTAAAACCATACTGCCGACGAAACACAGGTCATCTTTGAGCAAATTCCGCTCAGGTGTCGCTCCACTGCGCATAGAAACAGGGCGGTTCGAAAGGCTGGCCGAAGAACACAGGTTATGTCCATTTTGTAGAGACTGTGTGGAAAATGAGTTCCATGTAATTATGAAATGTGCTGTATATAATGATATAAGGAATAGTTTGTTCACCAAGGCTTCTGAAGCTGACACTCTTTTTAGCTCTAAAAGTGATACGGATAAGTTTTTATTTATATTTTCGAGTGAAAGTTTAGTGCGCGTTATTGCCAAATCCTGCCATCTTATTTTAAGCAGGCGCAGAGATCTGCTGTATAGCAATGTGTAACTATGATAGATTATTGTTTTCAATCTTTATCTAGTATGGTGAATATGTCCAATTTTAGTGTAAATAGTGTTGATGTTCTTTGGTATCTAATCGGGGGTTTATACTTAGTGTCATATTTAAATTGATGTTTGTATATTTTATTGTAAATAATGCCGTAACGCATGTTTAAGTACTTGTCTTTTATTTCAGGTATAAAGTCTCTGTTAATCAGTTTATCTCAAATCTGATTTGGGGTGATAGTCGTTTTTTAAGGACATTTTGTAATACGGCTTGTTTGGCCTTTTTTCTCAATTCAGTTTTTTATCTTTTTTCTAGTTTAAGTAGTTTTTAATCAAACAGACATATGTGTTTGTAAATGTGCGTACGTGTGTGTGTTTGTTAGATTAACAGAGTCGTTATACTCTTTAACTTTAACTTATATGTAGATATAGTGCAATATGTATGGAACAGTATTGTGATATACGTGTAGTTATAGTCTCTTATAATTCAGATATAAATGGCATGGTTTCTTTAGATGTATATTGTGGTCTTTGTATGATTGTAACCATGAAGAGACTCTAATAAAGATTATTATATATGAAAACCGGTCAATAATTAGTCTGTATGGAAACCGGTCAATAATTTCTCAAAAGAATTAACCCTTCTCACATGAATATTCATGAAAGAAAAACATAATGTCAATATACGATATCAATAAGCCATGTTTTTCAAAACGATTTTATGAACAAAGGAATATCAGATGGCCCCTGCATGAGCCATCTGACCTGGATTATCTCTGTTTACAAAGGCGTTAAAGGCGTCTATAGATATCAGATGAAGAGTTATGGATTAATAACCACGAATATTCGTGTAAGAAATAATGACATCATGAATATTAATTAGATTAACTTTTATAATAGCACACGGACAACGAAAATCTTAGCTATAGTAGAAACTGCAGAATTAGATCTATATCATGTCAAAGGCAAAAGGAGAAGCCCCTGATCAGACGGCTCCTATAGGAGCCGTCTGATCTGGGTCTATTCTGTTTGCAATGGAGTTTAAAGGCGTATTTATGTAGTTAAGGATTAAATACTATAATGCCAATTACCGTCCAACTCGATTTTGAAAAACAGTTTGGAGCCAAGCTCTTCGTCACTCTTTCCTCCATTTCAGGGTATAACAGCACATGGTATATTTTCACATTTGCAACAATCGATTGCAAAATAAATTGTGCATATTTTCATTTTGTCGAGCCCGCTTGCGGTCATCTCGACATAGTCGCAACAATGTCTGCGTGAATGTTAGTGCGTCAGTCCGTCCGTCCGGATTTGTCCGGACTGTAACTCAGAGTTGCGTGGAAAGATTTTGGAATGACTTGGGCAGAAATATTCTTCTAGAGAAGACGGCGTGTCGCGGGCAAGAATCAGTTAAGTAGATGAAAAGTCAAGGTCACACTTGGAGGACAAAAGTAAAAAACATGTACTTCTTGCTTGTCCGGGCTCTAACTCAGAGTTACATGGAAGGGTTTTGAAATGACTCGGCAGAGAGGACGGCGTGTCGCGCGCAAGAACCGTCAGTAGGCGAAAGGTCAATGTCAAACTTTGAGTCAAATGTAAAAAACGTGGCATTTTTTACTTGTCCGGGCTCTGACTCAGAGTTGCATGGAGGATTTAAAATGACTTGTTAGAAATTTTGTTTTAGAGAGGACGGCATGTCGCGAGAAAGAACCAGGTCAGTATGCGAAATGTCAAGGTCACACTTGGAAGTCAAAATTAAAAAACGTGTACTTTTTGCTTGCCCGGGTTGTTTCTCAGAGAAATATTATTTATGTTAATTAAAAAGAAGATACAATATTAGATGGTGACCTTTTCAATTACATGGAGACCATGTATTATCAAATGCAGCAGTTGTTTTTGTAAAAACTTAGCTTCATTCCCTATACGACTAATCATGTATTGTACATGGTTCAAAATGACCATATGAAATGAAAAACTTGTTGATTGACATTTTTAAGCACCCAGGCTTATTTTAAGCTGGCTTGTAGGCAAATCACACTGTATTTACAATGCCTGCATGGTGTTATGCTGCTTTCATCCTTTCTGTGTATCTATACATCAGTTAAATATTGTTCAGATACGTTTTCCTTGAACTGATTTTAAATAAGGCTGCAGAGAGGTAAGGCGAGTGTGTCAAATGTAATGCAAAGGATTAAAGTTTTAAAACTTATGCAATTTGTGTTGCTCGAGTTCTAACGTATTTTTTTCATGGCTGGATGGTTTTGTACGATTCTACTTGGTAGACAATTTGTCACACACAATATCCGGTGGGCTCGACATGTTGCCCTTGGACCCTTTAAGTATAGCTTAATTTAATCCATTTATTTGGTGAATATTCATGTGAAAAAGAACGAATATGTGATTCCGATTGCAAACAGTTAGGATCCAGGTGAGACGCCGAATTACTTGGTGTCTCGTCAGTTCAAAACTGTTTGACACATCACATACGTTTCAGAGAATAAATTAAATGAAAAACTCTCTGGAAATTATAGCAGACGAATTTGCTTGCAGACGAACATTATTCGGTACCAAACGAGTTTTTTATCCAGTTAATCAGTGTCTCATTTGGAGGTAATATGTTTTTAAATTTGATTACAAATTTGCCAATTACCACAAACGCCCGATCTGTATGTTCAGTAGTTTGGATGTTGTTTATACCAATGATGGGTTCGCTACTGGAATTAGATTGCGCGAGTTTGATCCAGAGCAGAGTGATACCGGTCCAGCGACTTTATAAAATAGCACTAATAGCTGTCAGGTTTAACCTTTTCCTTCATATAAACGCATTTTCATGCATTTGCAAACAGAGTAGACTCAGATCAGACGGCTCGTGTGGGAGCCGTCTGACCAGGGTCTGCTCTGTTTGCTGTCGGAAAATAGCTACAAAGCTAATGTTATTATATTCTACATAACCGACACTAAATAAAGCTTCCTGTATCTTGTAACTTGCTTTTAAACGATAAAGGTCTTATTCTACATTTTTTTCAAAACAAAATATTCCCTTGAACAAATTTACACATTATAAGAATTGAGCTACTAAATATGTATGTTGTCATTATTTTAATATTTTACTCGAATACTGAACAGGGAAAGGGGTTAGCTCTACGTATGAGAGCAGTGCTATGACTGGTAGGTCCGGTGTCAAGATAACATGATGGGTGTTCGTTATATGTAACTTGTCGTGTATCCACGGCGTGCTCTCCAAGTGCATGGTGAAAATTTGCATGTATCTGCTTGAAGTAGACATTGTTTCCGTATGACTTAAATGTCGGCAAATTTACGATATTTTTTCAAGCAGTTCTGGTTACTATCTGGCGTCGAGTAAGTGTCTAAAGCTCTGATTATATTTTCTTTTGAGGTGTGTAAAATTGTTTACGTAGAGAATGACTAAGGATACTCTACAGGTACTTGATCGAAGAGAGACAACTCCTATTAACATCGATGGGAGACTACTCACTTCGCTCTAATTTACAGGAAAATCTATCTAAAACGGTCACGAAAACAATCCGGCTCATAAAGACAGATGGTAGCTTAATACAGGATTAAAGTTAAGTCATGCAGAGATGCTCCCATATCAGTTTTCTGCATTAATTTCGAGCTTGATGAGGTTGAAATAAAGTTAAAAACAGTGTACATAACACGGACGTATTGTTCCGCAGACTTTAACAAATAGTAGATTGTTTTCTGTTAGAAAATGATTTTGAAACACTTTCACATAATCAACTGGCAGGTTTTGTTCGTCAAATTAATAAAAACACTACCGTGAAGTCCATTTGTTACTCTCAAATACCATATACAGTAAAACCCCTCTAATGCGACCACCTAAATGAGGTACATGTATAATTCTGGGTGGTAGAGGCAGGTGGTAGCTTAATGCAGGACAAAAGTAATGTAGAAAGCTCCTTTCTGCATTACTTATGTCCTGCATTAAGCAATCACCTGCTTATAAAGACGCCCATGTTAATTCATTAAGTGGTCTCATTAGAGGGGTTCTACTGTATTACCATTGTGGTCAATTATACGCAAAATGACGAGGAAGCAATTAAATCAGTCATAACCTATAGTGTTAGCCATGCATATTTATTCTGAGATCATTCTCAAGCATCTGATTGGTCAGATTCTGAGCTTTCTAGGAATCTGATTAATCAGATACTTGGAAATTATCTCAGACTCAGAAGTTTTATAACATTGAGCCCTGGTAAATTTTATGAAAGTTCGTGCGCACAAACTTGTAAGTGATAAGTTTTAGTCCGTCGTGTGCACATAGCCGAGATTATCACCTTTTCTAGCATGGGGCAATTTATTATAACCATTCTCTTGCTGAATTTTAAAATACATTTCTGCTTCTTTACATGTACGCATGTCCTGTTGTATAATTACATATATCTTCACTGTGTACAAGTATTTCGCTGTGCAATCACTGCTGTGGAGTGCACTGGTTGCACAATCAACTTGTAAATAGTGCAGACCCTGATGATACAGCTCCTGCAGGAGCTGTCTCATCTGGGTCTTCACTATTTACAGGTAGGTATATTGACGTGAATAGCAAGCGAAGGGTTAAGTTAATATCGTACGACAGAAAATAGCGTAAGTTCTAAAATACAATACATTCTGTTACACGATATTCGTCACATGGGACCACTGTGTTTAACATCATTTTCATCTTGGGTTTTGTTTTTGGTCGTTTTATTTGTCAGGTTGAAAACACTAAATTCCTGTCCAGGTAGAATCATTGGCAATTTACAAATAATTCTTATCTAAACAGACACAAGAACTGACCCACATTGAACCTTCTTAAAGTCGGCACACGGACAAACCAGTATGATGTCTGCCAAACTGTCCATTGTGACTGGAGTGTTCCTGTCATTTGCGACCCTGACTGCCTATCCCATTACCCCTCCCATCGCAAGATGCTGGTATAAAGGAGCAAGGGTGTATGAAGGCTTTGGATTTATATCCGACGATGGGTGTAAAACGTGTCACTGCACGCACGTCGGGATAGTGTGCAAACAGGACCGTATACGTGGTAAGCCGTCGCTCGTTCAGTATTTCTCCTTGTCACAATTAATCATCTGTCAGTATATTGATCCCATTCGCAATATCACACGTCTAAACTCTTCCCCTGATCAATATTCATATAAGAAACAATGACATGACGAATATTTATTAGTTGAATTCACAAAGAGTAATCTTTTCAAGGAAACGTTTAAAACAAAAACTGTAAAATTAGATCTATATCATATCAAAAGCAAACTGAGTCTGCTCTGTTTGCAACTGTGTGAAAAGGCGTATTTATGGAGTAACGGTTTAACCCTTTCCTCCATAAATACGCCTTTTTACGCCTCTGTATAAGTCACCCGTTGAAACCATTGTGATAAATAGAGCATTTGCTCCTACAAAATTCTAAAAAAATCCTTTTCTCTAGTTAATGCTCCTTTTCGGTAGATACATCCAAAGAGGTTGGATCTAAAATAGCCTATGGAGGAAAGGGTTACTGCAGTTAAACCTCCCTAGAACTCAATACAATTATTAAGACAGATTGTAGCTTAATGCAGAACAGCTACGGAGAAAACCCCTTAGTAAAACTGTCCCAATACTATTCGTTCTGCATTAACCTACCGACTGCACTTGTTATCCTACCCTCTGTCTCTATATTTCACCCTGCCTACATGACTCGTTATACCAGACATTTTGTCTCTTCAATTCACCGCGTCCCTCAATCTAACACCACTGGTCTTCTTTTGATTCGATCTCCATTAACCCATTCCCTCATATTGACTGACGCCCTTTGGCGCCTCTGTAGACGCCACTTTTAAAACCGTTGTGACAAATAGAGAACATTTGCTCCATAGGAGTAAATGCTCTATTTATCATAATGATTTCAAAACTACACACTTCTAAAAGTTTCCCTTTCTCTAGGAAATACTCCTTTTCGATAGATATATTCAAAGAGGTTGGGTCTAAAACTAAAAATACCCTGTGGGGAGATTAATTGTTATAAAAGCACATGAACATTGGAAGTTTTGGCCATGGCAGAAACTGTAAAATCATATTTTTATCTTCATTATATCATAAGCAAACATAGCAGACCCTAATCAGACGGCTCCTATACAAGAACAGTCTGATCTGGGTATACTCTGTTTGCAAAGGCGTAGAAAGGCGTATGTATTGAGTAAAGGGTTAAAATACTTTAGTTTGGAAGAAGTTTTATCTCAAGACACTTCTATTTATCCATGTTAATATGTTTATATTTGCATACGTGAAACTGACGTAATCAAGTCCTCTGGTTGACAGATCTTATTGACTATGAAAAGAAAAAGGTGTATTTTTCATAGCGTTATCTTGCACCATGTGATAAAAGGAATGTTACATTATTATTAATTTACTATGGATATAAATTTACCAAACTCGGCACCACTCGTGTCATATCATATTAATCAACCCGTGTGATAAGAGTCAATAGGACATGAACAATTATGTACATGTAAAAATTCATTTATCTTAAAATGGTCTCGGAATTACCATTCAACCTCGTCATTACGTAGACACATTTAATTTGCAATATTATCTTAGAAACATTTAATTTGCAATATTATTTCTATAAATAATGCAGAAAAAACGGTATTATGTTATTTAATCAAGTTGTGGATATCTGAACACAACTTTGGCCAAGATAAATTCTACTCGGTGTATCATCTGAATCCAAACTGTTTGTAGCGTCCATCTTTATTTATTCCTTACCCCGCGCTGTGAAAAGACGTATTGTCTGCACACATTTGTATCTGGTGTAATTTTTACAACTTCTGATTCGAACTAGCTTTGGTGAATCATTTGAGAAACTATTGACTGAGAGTCAACTAGCTTGTATAACTTGGCGTCTCGTCTGGATCCAATTTGTTTGTTTATGCGAGCCATGTTAGGAGTAAGAGGATAATGGTTGAAAGAAAACACTATCTAAGGTCATCCCAAAGAACGACGCTTACACGTATTGAAAAAAAAATATACCAGCAGATTTGAATGATAAACGAAATTTCTTTTTGAATGATTTTAGGACAACATTGTGTTTGTATGTCTCTTTCATACATCGTTTCTGATAAACGTTTGAAGTTATAGTCTTGCAACGTGTTTCAAAAATGCAAAACATTACATAAATAATTTGTTTATGTGCTGAAAAGAAGAATATTCATTCGGGCTGCTCTTTAAACCTTTCCTCCATAAATACGCATTTCTACGCCTCTGTAAAAGTCACTTTATAAAACCATTGTGATAAATAGAGCATTTGCTCCATATGAGCAAAGGCTCTATTTATCACAATGGTTTCATAACTATACAATTCAAAAATAATTTCTTTTCTCTAGTAAATGCTCCTTTTCTGTAGATTTATTCAAAGTGGTTGGATCTAAAAATAGCCTATGGAGTAAAGGATTAATTTCGTTAACTGTTCGACATAGGCCGAAAACAAGTATCGATGAAAATGGTTTATGTTTTATCACATGTCTATTTCCTCTGGGAGCTTTCTGCATTACGTTTGTCCTGTGTTAAGCTACCACCTGCATCTAACACCCAAATTATACATCTTTTAGGTGTATGCATTAGCGGAGTTTTACTGTAGATAAAAACCAGATCCGATAACTACCCCTATAAGAGTATTCTGGTCAGAGTCTGTTCCGTTTGGTTATGGAATAATATAGATTTGTTTCTACACTTTCTGCCATGGCAAAAACTCCTGTGTTGGCATACCATTATAAAAATCATCTACTGTCCATTTCAATTTACTTTGTCACTGAATTTGAATCGAGATTTTTTTCATTTCTTACCGGATTGAGATCAAATTTAAATCACTTGTGTCATCGTTTTTCAGGAACTCTGTGCCCGAATTTCCCTTAAATCCACATTTAAATGAAGATTTCATGCATAAAAACAATGTTTTCCCATTGTAAACATGTTCATTTCAAATTGCAAATGGCGGACGATTGACGTCGAGTGGAACGTTCGATTTTAACGGAGGGTAATTATAGCTCTTAACAGTTGACGTCATACACAAAATTACATCATTTGTTTCACATCAGTATGCAGTTCACCCCTGTTGTAAAAAAATGATACGTTCTACTATCCATCCATACGGCGGCCATTTGCAAAGAAACAGCTGATCGAATTAGCATGTAGAAAATGCATTTTCGGCATTTTCTTCCTTGTTACTGCATGGCATTCAGTGATATTTAGTATGGAAGTTCCTGAAAAACGATGCGATCAAATGAAGTAGATTTAAGGTCAGTCTAACTCGAAATAAAAAAAATCGATTCAAATCCAGTGACAAAGTAAATTGAAATGGACAGTAATTAATTTTCCTGATGTCATTGTTTCTTCAAATTATATAAAGGATTACAGGACATTTTCTATGCACGAAACTTTTCTCGGGATGTTGACTATTACCCCTTTCACTGCCATGTCATGTCGTCTGCAAAAAATGTCTACTGCATTTTTCATTATCATTTTCCCCATTTTCTGGAAGCTTACTTTCAATCCAAATTGTTTGCATATGTAATCGCATATTCAGATTCGTCATCGGCAGTGAAAGGGTTAATGATGTGGTTTGGACCATATTTTCCGCTTGGTATATTTGATCTAGGCTGCACACATACAGATGGCACATTTATAAGGACAGGCGATGGGTACTTCCCAGACCCCAACACCGTGTGTAAATGTCCTGAAAACTCGTTCGGTCTGCGTGGAGATGTGGCCCTTTGTGCACCCACCACCATTAAGACCGTCTCTAAAGAGAGCATGGAAAGGATCGTGAACGGAACATCCTGGTGCCATTTCGTCAATTTTCAAATCAAAACTGATAATAAAATTGACTTCAATTTATCTGTCTGAATTTGTTCTGGTGGAAGTGTATCACACGATATTTTCTTAAAGAGTAATCCCCTGTTGTTTATTTTGACCACTTGCTTATTAAACAGGAATCCTAAAGACAGGTGGTTGGTTTTAGAAGCGTTCTTCATTACTTGTATCTTCCATTAAACTACCCCGGGTAAGACTTCGTTTAAATGCTATGTTAACCCATTACTTCATAGAGACACACATTTGCATGTATTACTTAACGATTTACAATGTTTTCCAAATCAGTGACCACAAATTCCCACTTATCCCACGAATGTAAGGACTTTGAATATTTGTTCGACATACGGATTGAACCCATTACCTGATAGACACTTAATGCAGGACTAAAGTAATGCAGAAAGCTCCTAGAGGAGCTTTCTGTATTACTTTTGCCCTACATTAAGTTGTTTGACGCCTTTGCAAGCAGGACAGGCTAAGATCACACAGGGTCTGTAGGAGCCGTTTGGTCAGGGTCTGTCCAGTTTTCTTACAAACTAATATAAGAAATGATTGTACAGTTTAGCCCATTGTCAAACGTTCATGTATTTCTTTACTGAATATTCATGGAGTAAAAGGTTACCATGACGACACAAGTTATGGAATTGAGACCAACAGTTAAAGTGATATTCTCTACTTGCAACGTGTTACAAAATGCCTAACACTTACATAATTCATTTGTTTATATCCTAAACAGATGTATATCGCAAGAAAACCAATTGAATAAACACAGAAGACACAACTTTCATGCGTTTGATATGTTATTCGGCAATATATTAGTATTTATTCGGCTCACATTTTAGATTCGTTAACTGTTCGACCAAAGTTGATAATATTTTGTTGTAGAACAAAACTTTTAAGTATCGATGAAAACGGTTTATTTTGTACCACAGCGGAAATTTTCGATATAAGTTCAAATTAATAATCTTCATAATAATGATTGAACATAAATATCAAGTTTATGATATTATTGAAAATATGCGTTTATTGTAGGGACTTCCTCTTTAACGTAATGACACATACATTGTTTCTTTAACATTAGGATCTGTCTTAAGAGGTCATTCATTTATTTATTGAACATAGAAGTCTTAAGAGGCAGGTGGTTGCTTAATGCAGGGTAAAAGTGCTACAGAAAGCTCTTTCTGTATCGTTTTGTCCTGCATTAATCTACTACCTGTTTTAGAAATCCAGATTTAGTCATTGTCTTTGTATGTATGGCCGTTTAACACATGTTCTACTGTATTCCATAGTCCATACGTTTAGTATCAGTGACGTGACATCAAGGTAGCCAGATAAGCGGGAATCAATGAATCTGTCATAATTTGAACTGTAAAGCCTAGCTAGAGCAGCTATGATATGGCAAATATTGACCCACTTTTATGCCAAGTGCTACGTGACTAGCATGTGTAAACCTTATCCTGTTCTATGTTTTTTTCTCCAAATTTCAATACCTACTAAATATTCATAGACAAATTAGTTATAGTGAAATAGAGAATTTGAAACATTGTAGATATCTTAGAAAGTAAAGCAACAGAACTGTCAAATTCCATTAGCAAACATTGCAGACCTTGATAGACGGCTCCTATAGGATGCGTGAAAAAGTGTTTATATGAAGGAAAGGGCTGTACAGACTGGATCGCGAGAGAACATCGAGTATTTCGGCGGCTTATCAGAGCCAAGGCTGTTTGACATTCCGTCAGTAGTATTTGAAAGACCTGTACGAATCGTATGTCAGTAAACCTTCGCAGATCAGAGATCGAGTGAGCAGATATTTTTCGTCAGCATGTTAAGGTTCATCTGAAAACAGAAAACAAATACGATACACATCAAACTATATTACGCGTTGTTACACACTGTGGGCTATTTATGATTGCATACGCAAAAAGGGATTCAAAGACGCATGCATGTAATCAAAGGCAAACGACGGGAAAACTGGTATTAACTCTTGTTTTGATTCAGGTGAGCCGCCGGGTACCTTATGATCCAAATTGATTGACACTGGTTGCAAATTCAGAATTGCAACAGACACCAATTTTCGCAGACGTACATTTACTCAGTCTGCAAAGAATTTATCAGCGCCCTGGACAATGCTGTTTAACATTTACTCCATAAATACCACTTTCAACGACATTGCAAATAGAGTAGACCCAGACAAGACGGCTCCTGCACTGTTTGCTTATGCTATAATATAGATATGATTCTACAGTTTCTGCAGTCCCTACATTGACTCAAATTATCTATCTTTTCATATATCTTAAGATACAATTACGACGTGTTAACGGACCGAATAAACATAACATATAACATAACATATATCTTATTTGGCATTAAGTTGCATAAAGCACATATATAGTCAATACCGAATTTGTGAAAATAAATGCATTACCAAGTTTCGTGGTAAATAAGGATGCAACTTACGTAAATGAATATCCAGGAAAAAACTTGCCATTTTGAGATGTTTTATTCACAAGTATTTAGTCTTTACCACTCTAATGGCGATTCGGTGATAACGTTTGCAAACAGTTTAGATCCAGATGAAGCGCCGAGTAACTCGACCTTTCATCACGATTCAAACTGTTTGTCACTCCCCTTTTTTGAAAAAAGATATAGGGTAAATATGTACTTTTAGAATTGAGGCAGACGTCAATATATGAAGACGACAATATACGCAGACGACAATTGCTCAGAGTTAATACCGGACATAAGTAGATATGCCAGAGTCATTGGTCCTAATACAGCATCGTGTCTTGTCTACAGAGCAATTTATTTCGTTCGCACAAAGTGTCTTGACGAATGCCCACTTCGCTATCAATATAAAAGCATTAGTCATATATCACTTTATCTACAAAAAGTATATTGAATGTCAAAACTTTCTGATCCTGGTGAGATGCTGAGTTATTCGGCGTCTGATCTGGATCAACACTGTTAGCAAATGTAATCATCATTTTGCTAGTAACACGCTTACGGTTAACCCTTTCCTCCATAAAAAACGCTTCCGTTAAACCATTGTGATAAATAGAGTGTTTGATCCATATGAGCAAACCCTCTATTTATCACAATAGTTTCAAAACAACACACTTCTAAAATTTCTCTTTTCTGTAGCAAATGCCCCCTTTCGGCTGATTTATTCAAATGAGTTGGATCTAAAATAGCCTATGAGGGAATGGGTCAAACATACTGGTTAATGATATATTGTAGAATATAATTGTATGTGAGACAATATGAGAGATATTCTTGGAGATTTATGAATATCGTTAATCGTTGATACTATCCTTACCCAATATTTAACCTCTAGGAGCCAAACGTCCACAACGACCGTTGTTTATTGAGCTAGTTAACTACAGTTTAAGGCGCTCGTCTTATACTTTGGTTTGGCATTTAACCCATTCCATCATAATGAATTTTATCACAATGATTTCAAAACTACACAATTCTAAAAGTTTCCTTCTCTATAGTTAATGCTCTATTTCGGTAGATTTATTCAAATAGATTGTATCTAAATGTAGTCATTGAGGGATTTACAAACCTTTTCACACATTTGCCAACAGAATAGACCCAGAACAGACGGTTTCCGTGGGAGCCACCTGATCACGGAATACGCTGTTTGCTTGTGGAATTATAATATGTCTAATTATACAGTTTCTGTTAGTACCTAAATCACTTGTACATATGCAATTATAAAGCAATAACAGCTAATAAATACCCATGACGCCATTATTTCTTACATGAATATGCATCAGGGAAAGGATTAAATGTCCGGTAAGCTGAGCTGGAAGGGTGTTTATCTTCGGAGCGAATGAGAGACCGAGTAAATCGGCCTGCCATCAGGGTCCAGGCTATTTGACATTCCTCAAAAGCTTGATCAAATTACAAGTAGTCAAATTTGCACCATATCCAATTTTCAATATACAATAGAACCTGTCTTAAGCTGATTGGACACGTACATCTTAAAAAGCAGATGGTTGCTTAATGCAGGGCAAAAGTAATGCAGAAAGCTCATAGATTAATTCAAAGATGTTGGGTCTAAAATAGTATAGGAAGGAATGAGATTTTCTTCTAACGACTAACAACTCGGGCACCGTGGGATTTGAACACATCTCTGTCCCTCATGAGACCCTTGATCTCCGCGCCATCGATTGAAAGGTCGTCCGCCAAGTTGAACTGAACTTCTTCGTCACTTCTCGTCGCGTACCCAGAAAAATAGTATTCTTTCCTAACCTTGCTCCCTCTGGGAAGATCTCCATACAGCTTATTATTGGTGACATGGTCTTCCCATTTGACCTGTTTGATCACACGAAGCATCTTGGTGTAAGCGCCATGAGTTGACGTTTTCTAAGAGCATACAGTTCGAGTGTCAAACAGTTTGTCTGCTAAAAACTCTGATCTGGTGCCATGTTTACCTTCTTCGATCCGTCCAAGATTTGGAAATACTATTTTCTAGGTGTCAAGCAGCTTGGATCCTGATGAGACTTCGAGTTACTCGGCTACTCATCTGGATCCAAGCTGATCGCATTTGCGAGTCATTGGATAAGGTTTATGCTTGTCTTGTTTAAGGTAAGTGTTTTTCGTGTGTTAGACTCAATAATACTAATGAATGTCTGTGTAAGGAAAAGCACCCTCCGATAGGCATGTGATTGATGAAACTGAGTTGACGAGATACAGTTAGTTATAACAGCACAGAGTATAAAGCATTAGGCTACATAATCTAGAAATCTTAATGAGACCAACACGCTTCAGCAAGGTTTAGCATGCGTGCCTTTCAGTGAACTGCCTGTTGCAGAAAGCGATGTTGTCGATATCTATTGCTGATGATTTTTTTTATTAATTTTGGATTCGTTTCGATTAGGTGCATGATACTTTTCATTTAAATCTGATTGAAATATTTACCCAGGCCTTAACCAAATAGGTACAGTAAAATCCCTCTAAACCGTAATTCTAGCAGAGAAGAATTTAGATACTTTTAGACAGGTTGCTGCTTAATGTAGGATGAAAGTCATGCAAAAAGCTCCTAGAGGAGCTTTTTGCATGACTTTCACCCTGCATTAAACTGCCACCTGTCTCCAAAACCGATATTTATACTAATTTTAACGTCCGGTTTAGAGAGGTTTTACTTTATTAAAATACTAATATTGAAATTTCCTCCCCAAAAATGTTATTCTGACCGCTCTCTATTATAAATGTACAGTCGGCTGTGCGGTAATTCGGACTGAAAGTAGACTATAACTAGGTACTTTTTTACTCTCTAGAATCGCTTCCAAAAGTGAATGAAACATAAGGTTTGGTGGAGAAGAAAAGGAGCACTTTAAAATAGGCATGGTTTCGAACATACCACTTTATTCTCGATATTTATAGATTACGCTAATTAAAAAAAGTCTGATAATAAGAGCAAGTAATCATGTATTGTTTTCCATGAACACACATTTCCTCTACAGTGAAAACTTAGATATTCATGAATATTCAAATGTTCTTACATTAATATCCATAGGGTACAGGGTTAAGACAGATGACAGCTTAATGCAGAGAGAAAGTCATGGAGTAAGCTCCTATCTTTCAACCTGCATTAAGCAGTCACGTGCCTAACAAGTTCTCAATTCTTGTTTAACCCTTTACCTCATGTAAACGCTTTAACACGCATTTGAAAACAGAGCAGACCTAGAGGAACCGTCTGACCAGGGTCTGCTCTGTTTGCTTATGGAAATTGATAGATCTGACTCTTTAGTTTCTAAAATGTCTACAGTTTTCCATCTTCCAGATTTAATTATAACTATTTTGTAGATGCATGTTCAGTAGGTATTGGAATTTGGACTAGAACAGGGAAAGGGTGAACACATGTTTTGATGAGCGAGGTTTTATTGTATAAATTATGACGCACGTGATACTAACATGGGTACATGTTCATATACAGCTTAACGATTGTTCTTGTAAAATTTCCTCGACATAAATCTTGTTTTCTATTCAATGAGAAGTTTCTTTGGAAAAATGTGTCGGTTCTGTTTAACCCTTTACTCCACAAACTTGTTTTTGTACTTTTGCAAACATAGTAGACCCAAATCAGATGGCTTATATAAGAGTCGTCTGATCTAGGTCGGTCCGGTTTGTTATAAAAAGCTTAGATCTATTTCTACAGTTTATGTCATGGTACAATACCACTGTTCATCGTGCTATATTGATAACTCAGTTGATTAATATTCATACATTCATTATGTCTAACATGAATATTCACAGAGTAAAGTGTTAACCATCGACAGCGACAAAGATATGGGACTTCTGATTAGGTATACGTGTACACTGTAAGTGAAGTCGGACAGTAACCCTTTGAATGCCGGACAAACATGCACTTGTATTTATACATAATGTAGACCCAGATCAGACGGCATCCAGAGGAAACCATGGACAGGGCACTGTTTGTCATTAGGTCATATGGAACCCTCTGATAAATCAAAATCCTCTAGGAATTTTAAGCCTTTCAAACTGAGCGGACTGATGGGCTATATCCACTCAAAAAATCACCGTTGAAAAGGTTAGGCGTTTGAACGATGAGCTTTCAAAGTAGAATGGTCTATCAATGTTTAATCATAAACACGATTTCATGAAAAGCTTAAATTCGCAACAGGATTATGAATGACAAACAATGCAGATCCCGATCAGAAAGCTCTTCTATGAACTCTGTTCTGGATCTACATCGTCTGTAAATGAGATCAATTTCGTCTGCCGTAATCAGAGGGTGAAGGTATGTATGTCAATACGGGGTTACTTCCGTCTTCAAAAATATTGTCTTCGTTATCCCTTTCTCCATAAATACGCATTTTCTACGTCTTTGCAAACAGAGTAGACCCAGATCAGATGACTCCTGTAGGAGCCTACTGATCAGGGTCTGCTGTGTTTGCTTATAGTATAGATATAATGCTACAGTTTCTTCCACGGCCAAACAGTCCTGTGTCAATGTGCAATTATAACAATTAATCTAATTAATATTCATGACGTCATTATTTCTTATATAAATAATCATGGAAGAAAGGGTTATTTCTAAACTTAAAACATTGTTTTGTCACTTATTTTCTACAACGGGTTTACACAATCTCGATCCTATTTGGGACACTGGGTGGACGCGTAGATCCAATATGTCTGTACAGTTAAAATTCAAGGGACCATACACATTACATCGAGATAACAGAGATTCGACTTATCCGAGTTCTAATATGAACTATTTGTCAAATTCACAGCTTAATGAAGATCTAAAGTAATGCTGAAAGCCCCTGTAGGAGCTTTCAGCATTACTTTCGACCTGCATTAAGCTGAAACATTTGTTTCTATATATGCTAAGTGATACACTTAAAACAAGTTTGTAAAATTTGGAAAACAAAATTAATTCGAGTGAAATCAAGTTCGAGAATGCCGAGTTGGAGATGTCGAAGTTCAGCTGTATATGATATAGCGATTCCGTCCATAGTGTTGAAAAAGTTATCGTTGTACCGATACGAAGGAGTGTAAAACAATGAACACTCGATTGACATGGCAATTTGTCTTCGTTTACCCAAACTGGTCTGTAAAGACATGAATGTACATTTTCTGGAGACATAGACTTAAAACTGCTGGTCAATACGATTAATATAAATGCGTCGAATATCAAGAGATAGCATATCACGTGCGTTAACTCTTAGGCCGCTGTAGAAATGATGTCTGCTCAAAGTTGTATCTTCCAATTTAACATCAAACGTTTTAGAAACCGAGATACTCGGCATCTCATCTAACCCCAGACTTTTATACAAACGCGAACCAGGTGGCTAAGGTTTAACTCTTTTGGCGCCAAATTTAAAAGTGTCGCCTGCAATAATAATTTCATATTAAATATGATTATAAACTAAATAATAAAGGTATATTAGTAAAACATTTGATTTAAAAACCTGTATGCTTGGGCTAAACTAATACAGCAAACAGTGAAGTCCCAGGTCAGATGCCGCTTTGAAAAGGCGCCATCTGACCTGGGACTGCACTGTTTTCAATGGTGCCAACAGGCGACAATGGCGCCGAAAGAGTTAAAAAGCAAACCAACCAGCTAAGTGTATACGTGTATTCGTATATATGCATCAAAGTATTAGACTTCTTACATCCCAGACTTGCTAATTCAAGGCCACCGCGACGCAGTGGAAAGGAGACAGGTCAATTGATTAATGCAGTTAAACTGATGTTTTCCAATTATTGAGTCTGTTCTATTACGCAGTCTAAAGTATCATCTAGTTCAGTTCTCATTTATCATGCGTGTGCCTGAGACGAGTAAGCTGTTCTTGACAGTCTCTGTCCAAAGCCAATATTAATTAACTAATGTTCTTTGTTATACACGTGAATATATCGCCATGACAAATTGCATAGAATAAAAGTTATGATAGTACTGGGTAATTCAAAATATATTATACAGTTTCGAAATGTTCACCGTCACAATAAAAATCAAAGAATACCAAGTTCCATCACTAAATATATTTCAATAAAGATAACTAAACTTACAATTAAACTTTAAGTAGGTCTTTTAATTTCTTAAAAAACGATGTCTGTTAACATTTCAAGACGTCGAAATAGTATACTATATTATGGAAGTATGATATACTATGTCTATAAGTATGATATACTATGTCTATAAGTATGATATACTATGTCTATAAGTATGATATACTATGTCTATAAGTATGATATACTATGTCTATAAGTATGATATACTATGTCTATAAGTATGTTATACTATGTCTATAAGTATATTATACTATGTCTATAAGTATGATATACTATGTCTATAAGTATGTTATACTATGTCTATAAGTATGTTATACTATGTCTATAAGTATGATATACTATGTCTATAAGTATGTTATACTATGTCTATAAGTATGATATAAGTATGATATACTATGTCTATAAGTATGATATACTATGTCTATAAGTATGATATACTATGTCTATAAGTATGATATACTATGTCTATAAGTATGTTATACTATGTCTATAAGTATGATATACTATGTCTATAAGTATGATATACTATGTCTATAAGTATGATATACTATGTCTATAAGTATGATATACTATGTCTATAAGTATGATATACTATGTCTATAAGTATGCTATACTATGTCTATAAGTATGTTATACTATGTCTATAAGTATGATATACTATGTCTATAAGTATGATATACTATGTCTATAAGTATGATATACTATGTCTATAAGTATGATATACTATGTCTATAAGTATGATATACTATGTCTATAAGCCAAATTGATAAACCTTCACTAAAAGGTAAACGGTAAAACCAATATCAGTCATGTTTAACATTTTAACTGGATTATTACCTCATATTGACGACTTTTGACGACTCTGTAAAAATCACTTTGTGAAACCATTGTGGTAAATAGCGCATTTGCTCCTATATGAGCAAATGCGCTATTTATCACAATGGTTTCAAACTACAAAATTAAAAAAAACACATTTTCTCTAGTTAAAGCTCCTTTTCGGTAGATTTATTCAAAGAGGTTGGGTCTAAAATACAGTAAAGTCTCACTAAGGCAAACACGTATTTTATTAATACGAGTCTGTAGATGCAGGTAGTTGCTTAATGCAGGATGAAAGTAATGCAGAAATCCCAATATGAGATTTCTTTGTAACATTTGTCCTGTTTTAAGCCGCCACATATTTTCAATACCCAGAATTATACTTCATTTGAGTGGTCGTATTTAAGATACTTTGTTGTGCCCTAATCCAACGCTAATTACCACTTATCAGAAAACCACTGAAATGGGTATGGAAGCAGCACCCAGCTAAGGTATGGCCTTCTTGTACATGCCCAATTTCGACCCAGACCTCGTCTCCTGTGGTCAGTTGAATGGTTATATCTGTGGTTCTTCTCAACCAATAGTTGCTGTTTTGATCCAGGAAAACGTAACCAACCTCTTTACCGTTTTTCTTTACTTGTAAGTGCATCTGGAATTAAATGGCGTAAAGTACCAAGATGCAATTAGCCCATACTACGCTGTGAAAACATAATGCCTGACCAGATAAGATTTGAATCTAGTGCAATTTGAATTGCATGTACAGTAAAACCTCTCTGTAACGGCCACTAAATGGTGTTAATTAGTTGGTATTTTGGGCAGGTGACTGCTTAAAGCAAGGTGAAAATAAAACAACGCTCATATAGGAGCGTTCTGTTTTACTTTTACCTTGCTTTAAGCAGTCATCTGTCTTTAACACAAAATACTTGATATAATTCAGTGGTCGTTATTGAGAGGTTTTACTGTACTTCCTAATAAGGTTGAGTGGTTATGGAGGTACAGTTAGTATTATGATGTCACTCAGTATGGCGTTTCATGAGGATATTAATGATATTTGTAAATTATTGTGTAATTTAATTAATGCACTGGAAAAATACTGCTATCGGATTCATCTCCCTACATTCACATGTAAACAGATACTTGACTATTACTCTGTATAATTACATCTGCAAATGTGTGCTTACATATATACATGAGTATATATATATATATATACATACAATAAAACCTCTCTATAACGGCTACTACATTACATCAAATAATTTGTGTTAAATGCAGGTGGCTGCTTAAAGCAAGGTGAAAGTAGAACAGAACGCTCCTATAGGAACGTTCTGTTTTACTTTCACCTTGCTTTAAGCAGCCACCTGCCCTAAATACCAACTAATTAACACAATTTAGTGTCCGTTATAGAGAGGTTTTACTGTAGTATTTAATTATTCTCATAGTAGGCGCGCGTCGTGACTGGCGTTTGCTAACAACTTGGAACCAGATGCGACACTAGGTAACTCGACGTCTCATCAGGATCCAAGCTGTGTGACACTCGGCCAATAGTCTCTCATTTGATTGAAAATGAAGTCAGTGAAAGGCCCAGTAAATCAGAGCTTGGTAGTACATTTTGAGAGCTCCAGATAAGATGCGTAAATTTGAACATTTTCAACAATATCTCACTTTTATTTCTCCACCAAACCCTATACTGTGACCACTCTTTAGAATCGTCTCTTTTCTGTTTGACTATACCTGCTCATTTACTACTGTATATATATATATATATATATAACAAGTACCTTAGCCCATTCCCCCCTAATGACGCATGTTGACGCCTCTGTAAAAGTATGTTTTTAAACCATCGTGATGGAAAAAGCATTTGCTCCATGGGACCAACTGCTCTATTTATCAGAATGGATTAAAAACTGCACAAATCTAAAACTGTCCTTTCCTCTAGTAAATGCTCATTTTCAGTAGATTTATTCAAAGAGGTTGGGTCTAAAATAGTCTAGGAGGGAATGAGTTAAAGGCAGATATCGTAGCTTGATTTGTCAAAGTCACTTTATAATGTGAACTCACGAACACATAAGTATACTCAACATTTCTATTACCACAGGGAATTCAATAGTAAAAACAAGTTTGTATAATAATACAGAAGTTCAGATAAGATACGTAAATTAAAAACCATTTAAGTAATGAGTCCTTCATTTCTCCACCAAACCCTATGTTGTGATCAAGGTCCAGATAAGATACGTAAATTAAAAGCCATTTTAGTAATAAGTCCTTCATTTCTCCACCAAACCCTACTATGTTGTGATCAAGTTCTTTTCATTAAGTGGTCGCGTTAGAGGTGTTTTACTGTATGGTATACAAACTAGTTTTTCACGCCCTTGCAGTTTTGGCGGAGACGAACAATTACCCATTTGCCCTCATATAAACGTGTTGTCACGCATTTGCAAACAGAGTAGACCCAGATCAGACGGCTCCTATAGGAGCCGTCTGATCGGGGTCTGCTCTTTTTGCTTATAGAACTTGATATATCTGTTTCTTTACTTTCTAAAATGGCTACAATGTTCCACCTTCCATACTTAAATATAACTATTACGTAAGAGTTACATGTATTATGACAACTTTTCAATGACTAAATCAATGCTAGACCAGGACGAAATTGTAAAATCAATCTACAGTCAAATAATAATTGCGTGAAAGTAAAACTAAACCGTACCTGATGAGCAGTAGTACTAGGGGGAGAGGAAGCAATCACATTGAAATTGTAAGTGCCATTGACTGGAGCAGTGAATATCCCGTGTACATTATTGTATGAATTGCCTTCATTCGTGACGACGTCATCAAACACAATCACGTGACCAGAGGCTGGATCCACAAGATTAGTAGATAGGCTAGCCATGAACGACACTGATTTCAGTACTGTGGCAGGACACTGTACGGCTGGCAGGCAATAAATATGGTACAGGACATTGTGATAAGCTAACTATATTCCCAAATTAAATAGTGTTAATTCTACAGGGTCTCACAGAAAAAATGCAACCCAATTTCAATTCCCTATTACTCTAAATCTATTCAACCGACAGAAAAGCTTCATATACCAGTTTTTAGGTACAATAGTGATTCATATTTGTGTAAATTTACAGCTTATAGATGCTTTTATAGATGTTGAGATATTGCGTAAATATTGCAGGCACTCTATTTTCACTTTTCCCAGAAATTGGATTTTCGTTACCCTGTTGTTAATATATTGTTTAGCGGATAACCAATATACGTGTAATTCTTTTGGTACCCAGAATAATACTTACATGTGTGTTAATATCATTTGTCATACCCCAGTATTAAATCTTCCACTTTTACGGTACTTTAAGCTGTTAACGAATAATTCAGGCCCGTACAATTTGTGCATAGATAGACAGATACATGTTTTTTTTATTGCATATGTTCAGAGATAACAAACAATTCTCAAAGTGTAAAGCAGCCAACGAAAATATGGAATCGTTTTAATGGACGGGGTTCTCAAAACAGATTATCTTTAGAACAGTAGACCTATTACGGTACCTGTTGAAATAATAATCACTTCAACCATAATTGATTAATTAATTAATTTTCTTTAACAGTTGAAAATGTGTACAATGTAATACTTTAAGTATGTCTGTGATACAAATTTATTAGGATTTCAGTTTATTAAATGAGATCACAGTTGATGGACTTATTATATTTTCTTTTAAACGTAAAACAGAACTTTACATTTGTTACAAGTTAATTTGTTTTAATAAACATTGGCGACACATTTTGTAATGAATAAATGAGATCAAATGACAAGTTCTTTTCAAATGCACTTATTATATCCATAATCCAATTTCTGGGGAAATTGAAAACAGGATGCCTTCAGTATTTACGCAAAATCTCAACATCCAACATCCATAAAGCATTTGAAATGTAATTTTACACAAATGTGAACCACTGTTGTACTTAACAACTGGTATATGAAACGTTTCTATCGGTTGAATAGATTCAGAGAAATAAGGAATTGAAATTGGGTTGCATTTCCCCCCTGTAGTTACCCCGTTACCTGATAGAGACACCTATGCAAACAAGGTAGATCTAGATCAGACGACTCCTGAAGGAGCTGTCTGATCAAGGTGTGTCTGCTGTGTTTGGTTATGACATTATGTGGATTTTACTGTATTACAGTGATCCTACAGTTTCTAGCATGGATTAACATGTCTATGTTCATATGCAGTTATAAAGATAATGTAATTGATTTTCGCCCTGTTTCCAAATGCATGAAAGGTGTCACTATGAGGCGATTCTAAGAGAGTTCTAATTACTCTGAATAAAACTATGGAGGGATTAAATGTTAGCAAAAATTTGTTTGCTTTGAGACATTTGAATTTCCTTACCAGTGACTGTCTTTAGAATGATTTAGACTTTCCTTGACTGTATTTGTGAGTATATAAGCAGTTCATAATTCATAATTCAGACTGCTTTCGTGTTTTGGCAAATGAATGACGAAAACAAACTTGGCGTTTTGAATTGCAATGCATGTTAATCATGATCAATACACTTACTAGCTACATTTTGTTGTAAAATTCAAGTTCAATTTAACGTCTGTTTGTAGTGGGTTGTAAATGCATTTTTACATTTTTGTTGCAAACGTACAGTAAAACTTTCCATGTGTTATCCTAAAAGAGGCATAATTCTGGACCATTATGCAAGGCGAAAGTTTGCAGAAACCTCTTACAGGAAATTGCTTCATTATATTGTCCGGCATTAAGCAACCATCCGTTTTTAAACACACACATGTTTGTGTTTATTAAGTGGTCGATTTAGAGTAGTTCTACTGTATTTTCAACATACCTTTCTATTAAGAAGAGGGCAAGTCAATTAAAAATCGGTCATTATACTATAACAGTTATGATATGTGATATAAATCCTTTATAACTTACTACATTCATTGGTTATACTCTCTTCGAAAAGTTTCATCTTGCTCTGTAGTTCAAGCACCTGTGTTTGGAGTTGGATCCTGGCTTGATGTTCCTGATTTAATTGAGTCTGCAGGGAACTAGTGTCATCCAGAACAAGGCAATCTATTAGAGGTAGGGCACTGACTAACGCGAATACCAGTAGAAACATGACTCCGAGATTCTGTAAGTTATTGTATCAAACATAGAATGGAAGTAAAGTAGGAAATGTGGACATGACACATCAGTGCAATAAACACATTCTAAAAGAACACATATCACACCTACTGATAGAAGTGTTTGAAGAAACAAACGAGAACAACATAAAACTTAGTAAAGTAAGAGTTACGGTCATTACCAAGTATACTCGTTGCTATATACAGTTGCTATATACAGTTGTACTTGTCGCTATATACAGTTGTGCCAAGTTGAGTATAACTAGGTAAAAGCAAATCAAATGAAAACATAACGAAATAAGACATGGCAGACAGACGGACAGACAGACACATATGGACAAACGGACATATAGACATTCGACCCAGAAGAAATTCCTTAGTATCAAAGACATTACGTTTTTAAGGCAAGTTTTAGCTTAATATAGGATGACAATAATGCAGAAAACCCCTGGACCATTCTGCATTACTTTCGTCCTGCATTAAGCAACCCACTGGGTTTTAATGACACGTATGCTTATTCATTAAGTGATCACTCTAGGGGGTGGGGTGGGGTGGGGGTGGGGTGGGGTGGGGGTTACTGTGTGGGAAAATTGCCCGGCTTACTAATTCTGGGCAACAACCTGACAGCTAAACCTACCGGTATATATAAATGCTCATAACTAAGTAATTTTTGTATCAGAACACCATTCATTTAGTTTGTTATTTTTTTCAAATGCTAGATTGTTTAAAGTTTAAACCTTACAACGCTGAAGTTTCAAATGGACTACTCCACAGACACAGACAAGTTAATCAATGGTTTGTTTGTATGCCATTGCTGCTTGAGGAACTTACAGCATATACTATCTAGAAAAAATATTTAAAAAAAACAGACCTGTTGTTTCAATCCTAAATTTCAGCAAACATGCTAGAAGGTCAGAGATAAGAATGTATGTCAACCTTATCTGTGGATTGCGTGTAAGTAAACCCCCACCTAAACGATCTTTTCTATAGCGATCAAAACCCTCTCTTAAGCGACCATCAAATAAATTCCTCTCGAGCTTTCTGCATTACTACCCTCATGCATAAAGCAATTACCTGTTTTTAAAGGCTTCTATGTTTTTAAAGATAAAACAGAAGTCAGGCAGGACATATGGAAATGACAAAGAAAAATGCACAGCAACACAAGAAACAGAAATGAAATGCGAGCTAACAAACTCACACACGACCTTCATAGAGTTGTGCTTTACTTGTTCTATCGTATTAGCAGTAAAACCAAAGCTAAACCAAACTTATCGAAAACAAAACATAAGTTGTGACTTACACAATAGTATATTATAAGTTATTATACTGCAAAGTAAAATCCTCGATTTTGATTGGTCAGTTAGCCATGTATAAAAGCCGTGTATCCCCCTAAATTCTGATGTATATACGGAGTCATGAGCAACAATGGAATTTCCCCTGTCGAAGGCCTCGCTTCATGGCTACAACAAATTAAAAATGGCCGACTAGCTTCACTTCGTCTATTCGATCCAAACAACCGCTCTCAAACGAAATAACAAGAGTTTGGGGCGGAACAAAGTTATCCATTGAGAAACATTTTTGTTATAGTTGTTGTATAACAATGTAAAAGAACCCGATACGTGGCGAAGGTCTTATTCTGCTCTGATGCTGCGAATGTTGTCAAAGTGCTTGTGCATATACAGATTAGCCCCCAAACCCCGCTTTTACAAAAACAAGCCACACTCAATTCGATTCAGATTTTATTTATGCACATGTACAGTTCACGTACCTGTAAATTGCAGTATAACCGCTCCTTCCAACGCCCATTTGTTTGAATATTATAAAACCGTCATTTTGACGTCATCCAAATGACGTCGGAATTGCGCCAATTATGTTTAACCGTTCTCATGCTAAATACTAGTGTCTGCTTAAACGCTAAAAGTTTTACTAACGTCTGATTCTTTCAATCCTTTGAGAAACTAATGATCTTGGAAGATCCCTTTCTATCCACAATTGTAATGAGCTGGCTATTATACAGATATTACAAGCCCTTACCTTACAGTATGAGGCCCCTGAGGGGAAGCAAAACGACGCCTATATTAACAACGCTAATTAACTGCTACAAATATTAAACTTTGCAGTATTAATAAAATCGTTGCTCGTTTCCCTGCTGAGGAAAATACATGTAGCCCTCGCCTAACGGCTCGGGCAACATGAATTTCCTCAGCAGGAAACAAAAAGCCAGATACCCCGCCAATGATCTGTATAACTAATGATATAACGTCACGCAACGCCTCACTGAAAGGTAAATACCAGTTAGATCTAGGGCATTGCGATACTTGACTGGATAGTTTGAGTTGAGAGTACTGCAATATTGACATTAAGTTGACGCTTTGAAAGGGGTTCTACTGGATTTGCAATACGACTGTTAAAGGGGAAGTCCCTACATTTGACGCGTTTCAAAAATACCTGAAATATACACAACTCATTTGTTTATATAAAAAAATGCTGAAAAGAAGAATATCGCAAGAAAACAAGTCGAATAAACACCGACTTTTAAGACATTATTGAAAATATGCGTAGGTACTTCCTCTTTAACATTGCTATTTTAAAGCAACGTGTGTTATCGGACAGTGTTGATGTATAAAACTACAGAAACAGACAAAACGGACTTAAACAATTTGCTAGACAGGCACGTCTTTTAACGACTTTGCTCACAAATTGGACACCGATCGGACAGCTCTTTTTGCAGACGTCTGATAAGGATCTGGGCTAACAAAATGGACACATATCAGACAGCTCTTTTGGCAGCCGTCTAAGGACCTGGGCTATTAAATTGGACACAGATCAGACAGCCCTTGTGGCAGCCGTCTGATAAGGACCTGGTCTAACAATCGGACACAGATCAGACATACCTTGTAGCAGCCGTCTGATAAGGATCTAGGCCAACAAATCGGACACAGATCAGACAACCTTTGTGGCAGCCGTCTGACAAGGACCTGGGCTAACAAAGTAGACCCAGATCAGAAGCTCTTGTTGCAGCCGTTTGATAAGGATCTGGGCTGACAAATTGGACACAGATCAGATAGATCATGTGTAAGCCGTCTGATAAGGATCTGGGCTACATGTAACAAAGTAGACCCAGATCAGACATCCCTTGTGGCAACCGTCTGATAAGGATCTGCTATGCTTGGTTATGAAGTAACATACTATCTGAGTCTAGTGTCTAACATGACCAAAACACTTCCAGTGTTCATGTCACAGTGTGTAGGTTTATCACCACTAGTACGGCCTTGCTGTACAAGCGCGCTTTTATGGCGAAGTGTAAGAGTGCATGACTGCGAACCTGGCGACCCGGGTTCGATCCCCGGTCTGAGCGCGTATGTTTCTTTATAAGAACACCCGGTTACATTTGGCGCCCAACATGGGATTGTGACTGTATGCAAATGTAACGTGGTGAAAAAGTTGCGACTCGACTGGGACTCGAACCCAGGGACTCTGGCTTACCATGCCAACACTCTAGCGACTGAGCTACCAAGCCACACAGTAAAGCCTATCAACTTATTTCACCACATTCTCTACCCGGCTACACCATTTAAAACATATTTCTTGCAAGAACATTCATGGTAAATAGGGTTAAACTTTTCCAATTGCATCTTAACATGAAGATGTTTTGCTGTGGCGAAATTGCAGAAGCAGATACCGGTATATATTCAATTCTATAAGCGTACAGAGCAGACTCTGGATCTTGACCTATTCTGTATGCAAATTTTTTAAAGGGCATATATATGGAGTAAAGGTTAATATAACGCATGTTTCATTTACTGGAAGGCAGACAGTGGTAACTAAAAGGTTTGACAGACAGACAGACTACGGACGGACGGTCGTGATAACTGTGATATCTAAGTGACAAACGAGAGAAAAACCTTACATACGTTAAGTATTTACTATTTCCATTAAAATATCATATTTGAACTAATCAACATATATACTCAGCTAAAAACACGAGAGGTGGATATTTCTAGCGCGAGAGTATACAATAATTACTGTCAATCTTGTGTTTATGATAATATAGATACAGCATGCGGCATATACTGCATACTTCAGAAACTTTAACCCTTCTCTTGCTGACTTTTAAAATACATTTCTTCTTCTTTACCCATGCCCTGTTGTATAATTACATATATCTTCACTATGTACACGTATTTCGCTGCGTAATCACTGCTGTGGAGTGCACTGGTTGCACAATCATCTTGTAAATAGTGCAGACCCTGATGAGACAGCTCCTGCAGGAGCTGTCTCATCTGGGTCTTCACTATTTACAGGTAGGTATATTGACGCGAATAGCAAGCGAATGGTTAGCAACATACAGTACAATTGTAATAGCAAAATGAATGGGCCACACATTCGACTAAAATGAAATCAAATAATAGAGGTTTCCAATAGCAATACATACCTTGAAGCAAATTTATCTCAAAATTGTCAAATAGAGATATGGGTGTAATACACCATATTATGAAAGAAAAAAGACAGCGAAGATAATAAGGTGGCATTGACGGAAAGGATAAAAAGCGAATGGTGAAAGAAAACGAAATCGAAATCTTAATTCTGCGGTGCAGAAGTTTGTACAGTATCTGCATTGGTAAATTTTATGAATAACTACTCATACATAGCAGTTTATTCCAAATTTAAATACCTACTGAATATGCATGGACAAAATAACTATGATGAAATATGGAAGGTGGAAAGTCATCTTAGATAGTAATGTAATAGATATTTTAAATTCCATTAACAAACACAGCAGACACTGATCTTGGTCCACTCTGTTTGCAACTGCGTGAAAATGCGTTTATATTAAGGAAAAGGTTAATCCTTCTCACCATGAATATTCATGTAACAGAATAATAATGAATGTATGATTACTTAGTTTAACCCTTCGCTTGCTATTCACGTCAATATACATACCTGTAAATAGTGCAGACCCTGATGAGGCAGCTCCTGCAGGAGCTGTCTCATCAGGGTTTGCACTATTTACAAGTTGATTGTGCAACCAGTGCACTCCACAGCAGTGATTGCATGTAGCGAAATACTTGTACACAGTGAAGATATATGTAATTATACAACAGGGCATGGGTAAAGAAGGAGAAATGTATTTTAAAATTCAGCAAGCGAAGGGTTAATACAATGACATATGGGCCCATGCTTATAAACGTTTTAGTTGAGTCTGAGTTCGTTCTCAAGCTTTTGATTGGTCAGATTTGAGTTCTCAAGCTTTTGATTGGTCAGATTTGAGCCAAAGGCTCAAATCTGACCAATCAAAAACTTGAGAACGAATTCAGACTGAACTAAAAGTTCAGATCCTATATGAGCCGTTTGCTCTGGATCTACTCTGAAAGAAATTAAATAATAAAGGGAAGAAAATTGTTATAAATTGTTAAATTGTTATATCGGTCATTAAAGAGAATCAGAATTAGTGGATATTCATTCCGATTTCGCAAATGGGAAAACATGGTGAAAAAACACGATAAGTGTGTATCACCCAGAAACATGATGGCATTTCATCAGTGATACAAGAAACAGGCGTTTTGTGACTAATACTGGACAAAGGGGTGGTATGAATAGTTTTAGTTTCATTGTAGTAAATATCAGACATGTATGACAGACGTTCGCAAATCTTTATTTTATGCATAGTTTATGAGGGCATCCTTTTGAACATTATTGTGAAATATGTTTTTTTCCATAAAACATGGTAGAATATAACTATACACTAAAACCCCTCCAAATCGGAATTCTAGTAGAGAAGAATTTAGATACTTTTAGGCAGATGGCTTCTTAATGCAGGGTGAAAGGCATGTAGAAAGCTCACACATGTGTTTTCTGCATGAATTTCGACCCGTAACTGCATTATACAGCGGTCACTCAAAGGTCTACCTCTCTCACATACATTAACCATTTACTCCATAGATATGCATTTTGCGCTTTGCAAACAGAGTAGACCATTGTCAGACTATTCCCGTTGGAGTCATCTAAGCAGATTTTGTATCCATGCTTATAAACGTTTTTAGTTGAGTCTGAGTTCGTTCTCAAGTTTTTGATTGCAAATCAAATGCTTGAGAACAAACTCAGACTCAACTAAAAAGCTTTATAAGCATGGACCCTGCTCTGTTTGCTTATGATATAACCTAGATCTCACTGTACAGTGTCTGCCATTGTCAAGTATTCCTCTGTTCATATCCCATTCTCAACAATCATGTCATCATGCGAGATTTATGAAGTCTTATTTCTTACATGGATATTTATGCAGTAAGTAATTAAGCTTTAAGCAGCCACCTTATTTTAAAGACTACTACTACAACTACTATTACTACAACTACTACTAAAACTACTACTACTACCAATCAGATGTTCGAGAATGATATCAGGCTCAAGCAAAAAGGTTTATAACCTCTAGGCCTGGACGTCTATTTTCATTGTTGACCACTATTACGCTGATCTCGTTTTGGCTCGCATGTGCAAACCGTTTAGACCCTTATAAGAGGTCGAGTTACTCGTCGTGTCATCTGAAATCAAATTGCTGATCAGGCCGTGCTGATCATGGTGCAAGAGTGCCAAAATGTCACAATATACGCCCGTCAAATGTCTGAAAGTTGAAAGGTCATTACTCCATATCAGGTGGCATAAAGTAAGGGGAGTTAATTGTGGAGTGTCAATGGCGTTCTTGTTATTTATCCAATCTGACTGAGTGATTATGGTAATATACATGCTGACCAAATTTTAATAGGATTGGATTACATGTGTTTCAGTTAGAAAGTGGGCAAGCAAAAATGCACAGAAATTCAGGAAGTAAAGGGAGATAATTCTGGAGTTTCATGGTCTGCACTGTTTGCTTGTATGCTATATATTTAATACGATAATTACATTGTTTGTCTTGCATGCTTATTTATTCATTAAATGTTTAAATGTTCTAACTCTTTGAATACGGGTAACGAACTGTATTGGCATGTATTCAAAGAGAAACTCTCTTGATCAAGGTCTACACTGTCTATCTTTCAAAATCCTCTTGCAGTCTTTCATACTGAATGGACTGAATAGTTACGCATTGATAGGCCAGTCCATCGTGAGTGAATAACTACACATTGATAGGCCAGTCCACCATGTGTGAATAGTACAAATTGATAGGCCAGTCCACCACGAGAGTGTTGTACATTGATAGGTCAGTCCACCAAGAGTGTGTTGCACATTGATAGGCCAGTCCACCATGCGTGAATAGTTACACATTGATAGGCCAGTCCACAATGAGTGTGTTGCACATTGATAGGCAAGTCCACCAAGGGGGAATAGTTACACATTGATAGACCAGTCCATAACGAGTGTGTTGCACATTGATAGGCAAGTCCACACAGGGTAAATAGTTACACATTGATATGCCAGTCCACCATAAGTGTGTTGTACATTGATAGGCCAATCCAGAAAGAGTGAATAGTTACACATTGATAGGTCAGTCCACCAAGAGTGTGTCACATTGATAGATCAGTCCTCCATGGGTGTGTTGCGCATTAAGAGGCTAGTCCATCAAGAGTGAATAGTTACACATTGATAGGCCAGTCCACCATAAGTGTGTTGTACATTGATAGGCCAATCCAGAAAGAGTGAATATTTACACATTGATAGGCCAGTCCACCATGAGTGTGTTGCACATTGATAGGCCCGTCCACCATGCGTGAATAGTTACACATTGATAGGCCAGTCCACAATGAGTGTGTTGCACATTGATAGGCAAGTCCACCAAGGGGGAATAGTTACACATTGATAGACCAGTCCATAACGAGTGTGTTGCACATTGATAGGCAAGTCCACACAGGGTAAATAGTTACACATTGATAGGCCAGTCCACCATAAGTGTGTTGTACATTGATAGGCCAATCCAGAAAGAGTGAATAGTTACACATTGATAGGTCAGTCCACCAAGAGTGTGTCACATTGATAGATCAGTCCTCCATGGGTGTGTTGCGCATTAAGAGGCTAGTCCATCAAGAGTGAATAGTTACACATTGATAGGCCAGTCCACCATAAGTGTGTTGTACATTGATAGGCCAATCCAGAAAGAGTGAATATTTACACATTGATAGGCCAGTCCACCATGAGTGTGTTGCACATTGATAGGCCCGTCCACCATGCGTGAATAGTTACACATTGATAGGCCAGTCCACAATGAGTGTGTTGCACATTGATAGGCAAGTCCACCGAGGGGGAATAGTTACACATTGATAGACCAGTCCATAACGAGTGTGTTGCACATTGATAGGCAAGTCCACACAGGGTAAATAGTTACACATTGATAGGCCAGTCCACCATAAGTGTGTTGTACATTGATAGGCCAATCCAGAAAGAGTGAATAGTTACACATTGATAGGTCAGTCCACCAAGAGTGTGTCACATTGATAGATCAGTCCTCCATGGGCGTGTTGCGCATTAAGAGGCCAGTCCATCAAGAGTGAATAGTTACACATTGATAGGCAAGTCCACCATGAGTGTGTAACACATTGAAAGGCCAGTCCACAATGAGTAAATAGTTGCACATTGATAGGCCAGTCCAGCATGAGTGAATAGTTGCACACTGATAGGCCAGTCCAGCATGAGTGAATAGTTACACCTTGATAGGCCAGTCCACCATGAGTGTATTACACATTGATAGACCAGTCTACCAAGGGTGGATAGTTACACATTGATAGGCCAATCGACCATGAGTGTGTTGCACATTGATAGGCCAGTCCACAATGATTTAATAGTAACACATTGATAGGCCAGTCCACCATGAGTGAATAGTTACACATTGATAGATAAGTCCACTATGAAATGAATAGTTGCACATTGATAGGTCAGTCAAAATGAGTGAATAATTGCACATTGATAGTCCAGTCCACCAAGAGTAAATAGTTACACATTGATAGGCCAGTCACATATGAGTGAATAGTTGAACATTGATAGACAAGACCATAAATAGTGAATACTTACACATTGATAGGTCAACTCACCATGAGTGAATAGTTACACATTGATAGGCCAGTCCAGCATGAGTGAATAGTTACACATTGATAGACAAGTCCATAAATAGTGAATAATTACACATTGATAGGCCATTTCACCAAGAGTGAATAGTTACACATTGATAGACCATTCCACAATGAGTGTGTTGCATATTGATGGGACAGTCAATAAAGAGTGAATAGTTACACATCGATAGGCCAGTCCACCATAAATGTGTTGCACATTGATATACCAGTCCAGGAAGAGTGATTAGTTACACATTGATAGGCCAGTTCACCATGAGTGTGTCACATTGATAGGCCAGTCCACCAAGAGTGAATAGTTACATATTGATAGACCAGTCTAGCATGAGTGTTTTACACATTGATAGGCGAGTCCACCAGGAGTGAACAGTTACACATTGATAGGCTAGTCAACCATGAGTGTGTAACACATTGAAAGGCCAGTCCACAATGAGTAAATAGTTGCACATTGATAGGCAAGTCAAGCATGAGTGAATAGTTGCACATTGATAGGCCAGGTCACTAAGAGTGAATAATTACACCTTGATAGACCAGTCCACCATGAATGTATTACACATTGATAGGCCAGTCTACCAAGAATGGATAGTTACACATCGATAGGCCAATCGACCATGAGTGTGTTGCACGTTGATAGGCCAGTCCGCAAAGATTGAATACTATCACATTGATAGGCCAGTCCACCATTAGTGTGTTACACAGTGGTGGGGCAGTCTACCATGAGCGTGTTGCACATTGATAGGCCCGTCCACCATGAGTGAATAGTTACACATTAATAGGCCAGTCCAACATGATTGAATAGTTTCATATTGATAGGTCAGTCCACCATTAGTGACTAGTTACACATTGATAGGACAGTCCACCATGAGTGAATAGTTACACATTGATATGCCTGTCCACCATGAGTGAATAGTAACACATTGATATGTCAATCCACCATGAGTGAGGCCAGGTCACCAAGAGTGAATAGTTACACATTGATAGGTCAGTCCACTATGAATGAATATTGGCACATTGATAGGCCAGTCCACCATGAATGAAAAGTTGCACATTGATAGGCCAATCCACCAAGAGTAAATAGTTACACATTGATAGGCCAGTCACCCATGAGTGAATAGTTACACATTGATAGGCAAGTCCACAAATAGTGAATAGTTACACATTGATAGGCCAACCCACCATGAGTGAATAGTTACACATTGATAGGCCAATCCACCATGAGTGAATAGTTACACATTGATAGGCCAGTCCAACATGATTGAATAGTTTCATATTGATAGGTCAGTCCACAATTAGTGACTAGTTACACATTGATAGGACAGTCCACCATGAGTGAATTGTTACACATTGATATGCCTGTCCACCATGAGTGAATAGTTACACATTGATTTGTCAATCCACCATGAGTGAAAAGTTACACATTTATTGGACGGTCCACCATGAGTGAATAGTTATACATTGATAGGCCAATCCACCATTAGTGAATAGTTACACATTGATAGGCCAGTCCACCATGATTGAATAGTTACACATTGATAGGCCAATCCACCATAAGTAAATAGTAACACATTGATAGGCCAGTCCACCATGAGTGAATAGTTACACATTGATATGCCCGTCCACCATGAGTGAATAGTTACACATTGATAGGCCAGTCCACCATAAGTAAATAGTAACACATTGATAGGCCCGTCCACCATGAGTGAATAGTTACACATTGATAGGGAAGTCCATCATGAGTGAAAAGTTACACATTGATAGGCCAGTCCACCATTAGTGAAAAATTACACATCGATAGGCCAGTCCACCATGAGTGAATAGTTACACGTTGATAGACCAGTTCACTATGTGTTAACAGTTACACATCGATAGCCCAGTCCACCATGAGTGAATAGTTACACACTGATCAATAGGCCAGTCCAGAAAGAGTGAATAGTTACACATTGATAGGCCAGTCCACCATGGGTGTTAAACATTCAAACGGTTAGGAACAAGGGTTACCTTCAAATGTTTAATTCGTTTAGCCCTTACTCCATAAATACGCATTTGAACACATATGCAAACAGAGCAGACCCGGATCAAATGGCTCCTGTTCGATCCGTCTGATCAGGATATGTTCTGTTTGCTTATGAAATAATATACATGTAGTGTCTACCATGGCCAACATGATCTGTGTTTTCATATGTCATTAATAAAAATGCATCTAATTGATAGTCATGCCATTATATCTTATATGAATAGTCATGGAGCAAAGGGTTAATGAATTTTTGATAGAGTATTCATACTACAACAGAGGGTTCGGCATGGGTTAAAACTTGTATATACTTGAAACAACCATGCACGATATTCTACACACACCCACAAAATTACACACAGCATGGTTTGAACGTAATCTTTGTTATTTGAATGAAGTTAGATCGCAATCAAAATTAATGGAAAAATGAAACTTTTATCTTCTGCTTGCAGGACTATTCGATTCAGGCATATCAGTGTGTTTTAATTGGATCCGCTAGTGCGCATGTAATCTGTTGTTGTAATCACAAACAGTTTGCCGTTGAAATAGCCTGTAGAACTATAGGTCCGTTGTTACGCCCACGGGGAAAAACTGAGACGCACTGATAGGCTGGACTGCTTCCAAAAGTGTTTTTTTGCTAGGATATTGCCCCATTTCTACATTTTGATGACTATTTCATTCTTAGCATGCACACATTCTAAAATTTACCTTGAGACTTAAGCAGAAGAGAATAATTAACGTTTTTGTCCTTCTGTTTAGAAATTTATACGACCAGTGTACGACAGAGTGGATCCCAATGAGGTGTCAGACAGTGCAGAACCCAATGAGGTGTCATACAGGACGTATTCCAATGCGATGTCATACAGTGCGGGTGTCCCAATGACGGTTAAGACAATTTAGATCCCAATGAGGTGTCAGACAGGGTGGGTCGCAGTGAAGTGGCATTCAGTGCAAATGTCCCAGTGAGGTGTCAGACAGGGTGGGTCCCATTGAGGTGGCATACAGTGAAATGTCCCAATGCGGTGTCAAACATTGCAGTTCCCATTGAAGTGTCAGACAAGGCAGATCCCAATGAGGTGTCAGACAGTTTCTCGATATCTCACCTGTAGCAAAATGTTTTGGAAAATCGATATTAATCGTTGAAATGGTTAATAACCAGGCAAAACAATTCCACCCCATCCACTTCTGTTGAAGGTTTCCAAATCAACTTTTTCACAGTCCAAATATTATCGTCTGCAAAATTTGTCGTCGGCTACTTTTATCATTTTCTGTTAAAACAACAACAACAACAACAACAACAACAACAACAACAAAACAAACAACTTTACCACAGTAACACACGTTTGGATCCTGATGAGGGTCCGGTTTATTCGGTCTCTCACCTGTATT
Organism: Azorinus chamasolen; assembly: GCA_963576725.1. Lineage (NCBI taxonomy): Eukaryota > Metazoa > Mollusca > Bivalvia > Cardiida > Solecurtidae > Azorinus > Azorinus chamasolen. The sequence continues at coordinate 91,671,685 of OY755243.1, forward strand.
CAAATTATGTGCATGTGTAATTTGCAAAAAGAGAGTTGGAAAATTTAACTCGTTAAACACTCTCTTATTAGCGGACGAAGAGATCAGCTGTTGCTACTATTACTACTACAACAACAAACGCTTTCTGCATAGCGATTGTTTTGAATTTGGCAACTATATACCCTTTTTAAGACCATGAACATTCGTTGCATGGCCGTATAGAGGTTTTTTACTATAATTTGGAAATGTCTACCCGAGAAGCTCACCCAATCATTGTCTTGTTGCGTACATTGAATAACGATATCACAAGTTCCTGAACTACCATTCTTTGTATGGTTGCAAATGTAAAAGTGGGTTATCTCACACAACCATTCACCATTGCATGCATTTACAGCGATATCACGCCAGATGTCATGTTAGATGCCGCTTATACTTTGGATTGACAGGACCTAATAACCGATCAAACAGAGGTATGCGGCATTATTGCCTTTTAACCAATCTCCTCATGAATATTAATTTATGAATTTATGACTGTATGGATATTCATGGGCTGAAATTTTGCAAATAAAACATTATAAATAATAATAATAAATTTAGATGTGTGACAGAAAAGTCAGAATCAGATCTATATTATCCCTTCGCTTGCTATTCGCGTCAATATACCTACCTGTAAATAGTGAAGACCCAGATGAGACAGCTCCTACAGGAGCTGTCTCATCAGGGTCTGCACTATTTACAAGTTGATTGTTCAACTAGTGCACTCCACAGCAGTGATTGCACAGCGAAATACTTGTACACAGTGAAGATATATGTAATTATACAACAGGGCATGGGTAAACAAGGAGAAATGTATTTTAAAATTCAGCAAGCGAAGGGTTATTACAACAGCAAACTAAGCAGCCCCTGATCAAACAGCGCCTTATGCGTTTCTATCAAGTTAAAATTGAATATTACCTCTATAATCAATATAAAATAAAGTTGTAGTTTTACCGCAAACAAAACATTTAACCCTTATTAAATATGTATGCGTGAATTGATCACTAAATGAATATTAATTAGCTTAAATTTTATAATGTAAAAATTTCAAATGACGTTTTGGCTCAGACAAAACATGGGAAGTAGTTTAACCCATTCCCTGATATTGACGACTTTTGACGACTCTGTAAGTGTCACTTTGTGAAACCATTGTGATAAATAGAGCATTTGCTCCTATAGGAGCAAATGCTCTATTTATCACAATGGTTTCAAACTACGAAATTAAAATTTCCCTTTTCTCTAGTTAATGCTCCTTTTCGGTAGATTTATTCAAAGAGGTTGTTTCTAAATATAGCCTATGAGGTAATGGGTTAACATGCAGTAGATACGATTTTGAGCTGACATTATTATCATTACTTACGTTTTAACCCCTTTCCCTGTACTGTATTTATACCAAATTTCAATATCTACTGAATATGCATGGACAAAATAGTTATAATGAAATATATCATTGTAGCCATTTTAGAAAGTAAATAAACAGATTTATAAAATTTCATTAGCAAACAGAGCAGACCCTGATCAGACTTCTCCTATAGGATCTAGGTCTACTCTACTCTGTTTGCAAATGCAAATGAAACAGCGTTTATATTGAGGGTAAAGAGGTAACCATTTCAATACCTACTGAACATTCATCTACAAAAAGGTTATAATGAAATATAGGAGGTGGAACATTGCAGCCATTTTAGAAAGTAAAGAAACATAATTCCATTAGCAAACAGAGCAGACCCTGATCAGGCGGCTCCTATAGGAAATACTTGAAAACGCGTTACTATGATAGACATGGTTAAACAACTATCCTGCTCAGATTTTGAACACAAGAATAATCGGTAAACAAAATCGGTCTTTATTGGAGCTTGCTGCATGACTTTCAACCTGCATTAAGCTTTCGCCTGTCTTAAAGCTCGACATTGATGCTTATTTGAACGTGTGATGTAGAGGGATTTGTATAACTCAATCAATTCAAAATCGCTTAAGACAGGTTCTACTGTATATATTGTTTAAAACAAAACGTGTAATACACATGCCACAAAACAGGAAACATACCCGAGAAACTATTAGGACATGTTTAACCAATATTCATGTAGGAAATAAAGGTACTGTGACTGTTAATCAGTTGAATTCTCGTAATGACGTCTGAAAACGTGAACGTATCTTTGGCAAAACTATAGCATTAAATCTATTTTATTTCATAAGCAAACAGACTAAATTATCGGTATGATCTGGATCTTCTGTGTTTGCAAATACATTGTACGGTTAAAGGCGTATCTATGAGGTGAAGGGTTAAATTGTTTACCCCCTCCCCTGTTCTATATTTATTCCAAATTCCAAATGTCCAATACCTATTGAATATTCATGGACAAAATAGTCACAATGAAATATGGAAGGAGGAACATTGTATCTATTTTGGAAAGTAAAGAAACAAATCCATTAGCAAACAGAGCAGACCCGTCGTATGCTGAAGGATACACTTCAGAAACAGTTTGAATTTATTCTTTGAAACTGTGTGTAAATTTGTAGCATCATAAGGAAATGCGACCTTGCAAGTATCGCTTACATTGACCTTGGAACATCAGAGTTACATATCTTTGTTTGCCAAAAACTTAACCCCTTTGTCCTTCAGGAGTCATATTTCAGACATGTTTTGGAGTTTTTCAATGAAATATTGTGCGAATGTTTACAACAGTTGGCAAACGCAGCTTAGGAAATATTAGACAAATATACCTATTAACACTAGAGTTATGACCCTTTGTTTGTCAAAGACAATCACAGAATGTAAACCTTTTCGTTTATCCATAACCATATTTCAGAAACTGTTTGCAGTTTTTTTCTGTTAAACTTTGTGTAAATGTTTAGTACATGTAAATCAAAATTTAAATAGTCATTATAATACTGGTATTTAAATAATTCATTTAAATATTGAGACCAACACTCGTATGGCAGGGGATATCAGCGATTTTGCTTATTATATTTACTTTCAGATCTTTAAAAATGATGCAACAACAAACTGTTGTCGTGCAACAACCAGCAGCCAATAACCAGGGCCTGCTGGTTGGTACTGTTCACGGACACAGGGACTGGACATCCGGTCTGTTTGGTTGCTGTTCGGATATATTTGGAGGTAGGCCGACAACCAACACGTTTTCACCTTATGTCTTGAGTTACCACTTTATCTGATAGAGACGCATTTCCATGCCTTTTGCAAACAGGATAGACCCAGATCACATGACTCATGTAGGAGCCGTCTGATCAGCGTCGGATCTGCTTACTTATGGAATTATATGGATTTGATTCTACAGTTTATGCCGAAGTCAAAAAGTATTGTTCTGATATTAAAAAAAGCTAATTAATATTCACGGTGTCATTATAAATATTCATTAGTTAAAGGGTTAAACCTTTCAATTGCGGTCAATTAAGATAATTCTAATTACTGATTTTTGATACAGGTGTTAGCTTAAAGGGCAATGGCTTTGAATGGGTTCATTCCCTCCTTGGATTCTTTTAGACCCAAACACTTTGAATAAATCTACTGAAAAGGAGCATTTACTAGAAAAAAGGATTTTTTTTTAGAATTATATAGTTTGACACCAATGTGATACATAGAGCATTTGCTCCTGTGGAGCAAATGCTCAGTTTATCACAATGGTTTCAAAAATGACTTGCAAAGGCGTCAAAAATGCGTCAGTGGTAGGAAATGGATTAATTTGTAATGTTAAAGTGTTCACCATGTTAGTTTAATACATTACCTGATGAATATGTATGTAAAAATAATGACATCATGAATGTCAATTAGAAGAATTTGCATTATGACATTATAAACAATGGGAGTTTTGATAATCGTGGACGCTGTATAATCAGACCTTTTGTTTATTTAACATTTCATAAACTAAAAGAGTCAACTTTGTTTGCTGGTGCGTTAAAATGCGTATCTATGATGTAAAGGGTAAACACTTAAGCAGTTTTTGACTTTCAGCTCATGTATGTTAAACGTTGTAACAAATGTACTTCAGTACCGTATAAATGAACAGAGTTTAATATTTTCCTTCATATGGACGTCTTTCTACGACTTCCTAAAGAAGCCGTCTGATCAGGGTTTGCTCTGTTTGCTTTTGAAATTATAACGGATCTGATCCGACAGGTTTTGTCTAAGCCTGCAACTCTCTTTTAAAGATTTACTTGATAGAATTTAACTTAATGAAAATTCACGAAGTGATCAATTCATGCATAAATGTTAATTAGGGAAACGTATTAATGAAGCCAGCGCGAATCTCAACTCAATAAGTAATGATATTCATGTCACTATTTGAGATGTTCCCTTTAACTATTTCTCTATTGAATCATGTAAGACCACCATGAATATTTCTTAGCTGAATTTCTACAATAGCATATATGTACACAATATTGCTTTTGCTATAGGTAGCATGAATGCAAATAGACGTGAAAGTTTAAATCAACCGGATAAGAACTCATCAGTTATAAATGACATAAATAGTAGTGGATTGCTACCAATAGGCGAATTCTACAACAATGATGACTATCAATTAAGAAATTATACTGAAATATTTTCATATACGCGCTTTTTTAACACATTACTCCCTAGTGACACATATTTGCCCCTCTATAAAATTCACATTGTGAAACCATTGTGATAAATAGAGCATTTGCTCCTATAGGAGCAAATGCTCTATTTATCACAATGGTTTCAAACTACAAAATTCTAAAAACAAAAATTCTCTAGTTAATGCTCCTTTTCGGTAGATTAATTACAAAAGTAGGGTCTTAAAATAGCCTAGGAGAGAATGAGTTAACACATTTGCAAACAGAGCAGATTTTGAGAAGGGTTACTGTATTTGACTGTGATCTGTCTGAATCAACAGTTTCTACCATGAACACAAACTCCCTTGTTTATAATTCTATTATAAAATGCAGCTAATCGGTATCCATGCAGTCATTATTTCTGACATGAATATTTATAGAGTAAAAAGATAAATCTGGTTTTAAAAGTGAAGTACAATGACGCATGCATATGAGTACATACATCATACTCGAGACTGCAGAATTTTCTGGTTGCTTGGTTATCAGAATGCTAAAGTTTGGAACCAAGCAATAATGCATGAGACGTTTCCTGAGTGTTAAACCTAAGAATGTGTTTGATGATTCAGGGACTTGCCATCGCTCGTGAATAGCGTCTTTATTCTGTTTCAGTGATGAAAGCCTGTTTTTGCATGGGGTGTTTGATTGCCAGTCTCAACCAGCGAGCCGGCGAGTGCACATGCGTCCACTGGGTAGTCCCAGGCGCTTTTATAAGTCTGAGGACGCGAGTGCGAACTCTAGGAGGAATACGGGTAAATTTGTTGAAATGGATACTCAGATAAAAAAGTGCCAACTCCAAACAAAACTCCTGTTAAAAATCTACATAAGAATAGCCATATAATAAATAGAGCCTTTATAAATATTAATAAATTGAACTTTTGTAACTATATGCATGTACTAATTGATGGATGGATGTATGTATGATAGATGGGTAGATGGATGGATGGATGGATAGATAGATAGATAGATAGATAGATAGATAGATAGATAGATAGATAGATAGATAGATAGATAGATAGATAGATAGATAGATAGATAGATAGATAGATAGATAGATAGATAGATAGATAGATAGATAGATAGAAAGATAGATAGATAGAAAGGTAGGTAGGTAGGTAGGCTTATAATGGGCTATAACTAACACATACTGTGTGTTTTTGCAAAAGAAATAACCAGATTTTGGTTATTATAATCAGCCAATAAAAAAGGCCCAATATAACCGCATCCACAATGGCCTTCTTGTTCAAAATTAACCCTTTGCCTAATAGAGACACAATTCTAGGCATTTGCAAACAGAAATATTGTTCAAGCCGTCTGATCAGGGTCTGCTCTGTTTGCCCTTGGACTTATATAGGTTTGGTATAAGAGTTTTTGCCATTTTCCCGAAAAGTATGTGTTCATTTAGCATTATAAAATCAACAAATAAATATTCATGATGTAATTATTTCCTACATAAATATTCATCAGGATGAATGTTAAGTCAATTCACTGCCACAGCGGATTATGCTATACGCCGTGCAGCAATACATATATTTACGAAATCTAGGTAAACTAGTTTTCTTCGCTGAACACTATCATTTGAATCACCTCCCTGACGAGACTCTAATAAGAACATACAATATAGCTTAACCCCTTCCCTCATAGACTATGTTTTAGACCAAACCTCTTTGAATAGATCTACTGAAAAGGAGCATTTACTAGAGAAAAGGAAAATGTTAGAATTGTTTAGTATTGAACTCGTTGTGATAAATAGAGCATTTGCTCCTATGGAGCAAATTCTCAATTAATCGCAATGGTTTCAAAAAGTGACTTTTACAGATGCTTCAAAGGGACTGGGTTACGGCTGACAAATACGACATTTGGATACATCAGTACATGTTTTCATAATCTCTGACCTGTTGTTGTAATGATTGTTTATCTGTTCTTAGGGTTCCATGTGCAACGATTGTATGGCCATGAGCCTCTGTTTCACGTGTGCAATGTGCCAGCTAGAGAGGGAGATGGACGCCATGGGGCTTTAGAGTGTATCTGACACTATTGATAAAAGAACTGTGATAATTTGCACAATTGGACTCATTGGTCTTTTAATATATCCGTCCAGAATTTGAATTGGCCCTTTACTCAATAAATACGAAATCGCACACCTTTGTAATTTTTTAACATATCCGTCCATATTTTATTTGACCCTTTACTTCATAAAATGCGCCTTATAACGTCTTTGCAAAACAAGATTAAACCTAGATAAGACGACTCCAGAAGGAGACGTGTGACCAGAGTCTGCTCTGTTGGCTTATAGAATAATGTAGATCTGGTTCTATTGTTACTGTCATGACCCAAATATTCTGTGTTCATATGCGGGTCAGTATTTCTTAAACGCAGATTGTGGAGCAAAGGGTTGAACATTAATATATGTATAATTTATGTTGTTGTATAGGAGATCTAGTTTTCCAGAATGCCCATTTTAGAAAACGACAATAAACGTGTTAAACAGATTGACTTGTTGCTTGTATCTTTATAAAATATGGTATATAATGATAGTACATACCGAAGGTTTTCTTTTATAAATATTGAAATATTATAAGCTGTTCTGTTACGCAAATACAGTCCTTTTTCTATGAATCGCACTTTAAAACAAATATTAACCAATTTGCGCCCACGATCCCATATATGGGACGTAGGCAAACAGTATAGATTCTGATCAGAGGCCGCATAATGCGGCGTCTGATCAGAGTCTACACTGTTTGCTGATAGGAATTTCAATATAAAACAAAACAAAATTGAAAATGTAGGCCAGGCATCCCTTAGATCAAATATGGACTAATCCAATATATAAACATGGAAGAATCCACTGGGCGCAAATGGGTTAATACTTTAAGACATGTGGCATCTATATTCAGGTTGAAAGGCGTGCAAAAGCTCCTCTGTTTACTGCAGAGTGAGACTTGTGCAAAAAGCTTAAGAGCATTCTGCGTGACTGTCACCCTGCAGTAAGCAACCACCTGCCTAACTGTTATAAATTATCCTTGTCTAAAAGGTAAGGATTGCCTTTACGTATCATATACCATTATTCATTTAACTCTATTTAAAATATTATCGAGCACCAAAGAAAAACAAATGCTATAGACATACGCGCGACGCAAATTCTACGCTTCCATGTATATACAATGAATTATTATATAAAACGACCGGGTTCAATTTATTGATATACCGCATTTATATATTCTGTTCTGTAAAGCAAAAGGTGTTTTTGTTCATAGGAAATATCTTCTTGAGCAGATTTCAAAGCTTGCTTTTGTATATTGTATAACTTACTGTACATAGTAATCAACCTGTCCTTAGAACCGAACATTGCGCTCCTTTTATCGGGATCGTCAATTGCCTGTTTGGCCTCCAAAGTTCTTCGGGCCACCTGGAAAGTCGTCACGTGAAACCGTCGGTATACATGTACGAGTAGCAGCGTATTTCAAAATGGTCGGAGGTCGCATTTTGAGTTATGTTTAACAGCTCATTGATATATGATGCAACTATCGAGAGAGGAGACTACTACGAGAGACACTAAAAAATCCTATAGATATTAAAGCCAGAAAGCAAAGTGTACGGAGAGAGGTTGTATTTAACACATATAGCCATCTGCAATATTTGTTGTCTACTTCAATTTTGAGTTTCAAAAAATGATCACAGTATCAAAGAGATTGGATCTTCATGATACACTCAATGTCTCATCTGGATCCGAACTGTGATCACAGTGTCGTTAACAAAATGCAGCTCTATATTATCATTCACATGACACATCTGTATCAAACATATTTTACACCAATCAGCGTCAAACCAACTTCATACATTAAGCGTTAAACCTATTTCATACTGTAAGCATCAAACGCATTTCACACTTTAAGCATCAAACCTATTTCGTACACTAAGCGTCAAAACTTTTTATACTCTAAGCATCAAACCCATTTCACACACTGGGTGTCAAACCTTTGTCACACTCTAAGAGTTAAACCTATTTCACACACTAAGTCTTATTTTTTACATTCTCAGCATCAAACCTATGTCACATCCTGAGCGTCAAGCCTATTTCACACTCAAATCATTTCAATTTAAATCAATATAGTTTATTACACCCAGTTCATGATTTTACATTATTTCATGAGGAAAGGTATAAATTTAGTACATGTAAAGGCAATGTTTTCATAGTCATGTAAAATGTCAATATCATGGAGTGTTTCTATTTTCACAGATTGATAAATTATTTAGAGAATGGGAGTGTCACTTACATACAGGAATTTAGAGTATGTACATGCCTTGCGAGCAATTTGGTGTTGTTGTTTTATGTCAGTTGTTTTATGTTTTATGTCAGTTTGGATGTAAATCAATAAAATCATCCATCGAAGACGTTCAGTGCTTAATCTGGCTTCAAACTGGCCAGTCAATATTCTTTTTTATGGAAAGTACGAAAACGCAGTATCATCGGGATTGACGCAGGCTCCATATTTTCCGAGTGCCAATTTCTTATTAAAGTGATAATCCTTACAATAATACATTTTCAATAAGATCATAAAACATGATATTTGTTTCGTTCAGTCATTCTTAAGAAGGTTGCAAATTTGAACTTATATCCAAAACCTGGCCCTGTTTTACAACATAAAATACTATATAGTGACCTATGTCAAACAGTTACGAAACCAAAAAGCAACCAAAATACAGCAAAACCTCGATTATTCGAATTTTCGTTATAAACGAATTTAGACCCCTTTAGGCAGGTGGCTGCTTAATGCATGATGAAAGTCATGCAGAAAGCTCCTAGAGGAGCTTTCTGCATGACTTTCACCATGCATTAAGCTGCCATCTGTCTTAAAGATCGATAATAATACGTATTTTAGTGTTCGGATAATCGAGGTTTTACTATAAGTACTTAAATATCGGAGAATAATATCAGGGTCTTCGAAATCAAACACATGGAATGTTGTCTTTCAACATTTAATCAACCGCTTTTCTTGCAATGTACTTCTTGTCATCATAGAACAGATGATTTATATAACTTTTAGGCATGTTTAAAACGCGTTGCAAGTAGAGACAATCGTACAATACACGTAAAACAAACGCCGCGTTCATCCAAATAACCAATTACAGTAAAACCTCTCTTAACCGGAATTCTAGTAGAGAAGAATTTAGATATTTCAGACAGGTGACTGCTTAATGCAGGGTGAAAGCCATGCAGAAAGCTCCTCTAGGAGCTTTCTGCATGACTTCCACCCTGCATTAAGCTGTCACCTGTCTCCAGGACCGATATTAATACTAAATTCAATGTCCGGTTAAGAGAGGTTTTACTGTACAATGGTTATGTGTTTGCAGACACATTGATACCAGATCAAAGCAATACAATCAGTGTCTAATCGGAGTCTAATGCGTCCGTTTCTTTCCTTATTCAAATCAAAGCTAATCTTTCTTATTTTTTCACGATCGGCACTTTTCAAACTTTGCCACAACTGGACTTTGTGTGTCCTTCTGTTTTCCGCACATTCGATGTTCACGGTCAAATGTTATTGTGTCAATAGTTTCCGGGGAATCTGAGAGTCTCATAGGAGCCGTCCGATGAGAGTCTGTTCTGTTTGTTGGGCTGCGCGTATCGCGCAGTCCTATATTGTGTTTGGTTTTTCCGATGACTAATTTTCTTGCATTGATGGTAGATTTTTACCTTTTTCCACTGAAGAGCTTCGTTTCAGCAATGTGCCCTATACGCCTCCTACTACCATCGCCCCCTTGCTTCAGCAATATGCCCAATACGTCTCCTACCGCCATCACCCTTATCTCTACCTATCTATACAGTCTGCCGCATACTATTACGGGTTAAGAAAGTGATTGCAAAATCTGTATTACCTCGATCACTATTTCAAAGCACCCAGGGAAATTGTAACACATTGCTTTTTACCCTTTGCTTGCTGTTCACGTCAATATACCTACCTGTAAATAGTGAAGACCCAGATGAGACAGCTCCTACAGGAGCTGTCTCATCAGGGTCTGCACTATTTACAAGTTGATTGTGCAACCAGTGCACTCCACAGCAGTGATTGCACAGCGAAATACTTGTACACAGTGAAGCTATATGTAATTATACAACAGGGCATGGGTTATGAAGGAGAAATGTATTTTAAAATTCAGCAAGAGAATGGTTATTATGTGTTTGTAAGGCAGGTGGTTACTAAATACAGGGATCTGCTTTTTAATACTCCCGCGTTTAATAAATGAATGGCTGTTTATAACAAATTCTGTTGTATATATAGTTAACCTTATATCAATATAAATACAGTTCGAATAATAACCCGACATCGGTCCTTTGGTAGGCCTACATGCCTGAAAGTCCGAGCGAAAATAAGAACGGTAAATATCGACGTGGTGGGCAAAAAAATAGTCACCTAAATTGGAGGTTTTGCAAAAAGAGACAGTCCCCTTGCATATTTTCAGGATAAACCTTACAAAGTACATACCTAGAACTAAATTCAAAAGCATGTGTCTCATAGGACATACAAATGCCCTGGGTTCAGTTAACGGTAGTTGTTACTATTTATGCAACTGTTCGCAAATGTTTATACTGATATGTTGCGATTACCACTGTAATCGCGATGTTTCGGACTTAAAAATTCATGAACAGTTGCTTGAAACTGTAACGGATGTTGTTAACTGAAAGCAGTAATCGCACAATTTGGGAACAGTTGGTTACTGTTAACAGAACACAGGACTGGTCTCAACAGCAGTGTGTTTTTGTAGCGAAAAAAACCCCCAACAAAACACGTAGACTAGATTTGAGGCTTATATAAGGTTCACATAGAAATACGCACTCTAAGTACCCAGATCATGCAGCTCCTGTAGGAGTGGTCTGATCAGGGTCTGCTCTCTTTGCTTATAAAGCACATATACGATAATATAGTCAGATTATACAGTTTCTGCATGAGCCAGATTATCCTGAGCTCCTGTGCTCATGTACCTCTGTTAACAAATAATCTAATCAATATGAATGCTGTCATTATTTCTTACATGAATATTAATGGAGTAAAGAGATAGCCGATCAAGTATAAAATACAGACTAGTAGCAAGTAGGCTAAAGTATCTGGTTGGAAACAGTTGCAAGCGTTCGTAACTACTAGACGTATGGTAGATCTGCGACAGAAAAATGGGAAAATCCCTGGGACACCTGTAGGTGTGTCGTAAGAAAGTCTGGTATTTGTCGACGAAAAATGTTAACTAATACCCTTGTCATAGATGTGTGATTCATATTAGCCCTTTTCATGCTGAGCGCGATCCTAATTCATCTTATATTGGTCTATACTGTTTGCCTACATGTATGTCCCTATAAGGGCCACCTGTCACAGATGTTCGAAATAGTAATATATTCTCCCTATGCTTTACACTAAGGGTTTCACAGGATTGTAAGATCAGTATATGCAAAATACGTCTTAACTCTTTCCTTCATAGAAACGCCTTTTCACGTTTTTGCAAACTGAATAGACCTATATCAGACGGATCCTATAAGAGCCATCTGATCAGGGTCTGCTCTGTTTGCTTGTAGAATAATATAAATTTGATTCTACAATATCTGACATGGCCAAATTTTAATGTGTTCATATTCTGTTTTAAAACTCTATTCGATAAAATAGAATTGATGTTATTATTTCATACGTAAATATTAAACAGGAAAAATGGGTTAACCTACCGGGGAACTTAGAAACTCGACGATGTTTCTTGTTATTTGTTTGTTAATTCAAATTAACCGTCTGTACTCTGAGAAATTGTCGTCTGCAAACATTGCCGTCTGCTTCAGTTCTGAAAGTATTTTGTCTTCTATTTTCCTCTCAAGAACGGTGTCACTGTGACAAAGCGGTTTGGATCCTGATGGGAAACCGAGTTTCTCGACGTCCCATCTGGATCCAAACTGTTTGAAAAGTTTACCATGCGCACAGTCCCCAGAAGGGTGCTTAATGTTACCAGATAATTGCTAAACAGGTAGACGTTTCGTTTTGTATAGCTCTTTGTGAGTTAGCGACGATTTTCATCAGGATCCAACTCGCTTGAGACTCTGGTAGTTTGAAATGCACCTTTTTATGGCAAACGATCAATTTGACAACCAGTCAATTTGACCTTACGCCAGGACATTTGATTGACAGCTAATCCACCAATCAGTAAGCGATAACTGATAAGCCCACGCTGACCTGTTGCGGTCCGCCATTTTGTCCGACAAACTATACATGTCAGACACAGGCCGTCAGAGTCAGACACAGAGGAGAAATAGATTGCTTTCTTAACAATACGTTGCTGTTACGGCACATGTAATACTGATTCACGTTATAAGGAACGATTTTCGGTGATATTAAGTTTTATCCCTTTCCGAAACCAAAATCAAACTAAAAACCAAAAAATGTCACATTTGGAAACGCGCTCGTGTCAAATATGTACAAATATCCCAGTCTGAACTTGATAAAACGTTTTTTCACGGGCCTGATGCAACTGCTTTTTTTTTTACAGAACTTAAAATGGTCAGTTTTGTTAAATTTTTGCTTCATCAGCTAGAATTCATAAACATTTTACAGGAAGTTGGGCATTCAAAACCACAAGGTGTAAATATTTCCTTTAAATAGCCACTAACTTAATGATGGATAGGCTTTCCCAGGCTTTTTTCCAGATCGAGGTCTCTATTTGCTCTATAAAAAAATATTTGCATCCGAATGATATTATTTGACCAATGATAGTTTAAAGCTCAATAAATCACGCGACATCACACGCGACCTTTCACTTATTGAAACAAAATACCACCATGTTTGTTGTGTTAACCCAGCGTGGAATTTCTCACATTTTTAATTGGATTAATAGAACTTTGTACCTGGTCTAAATGACATGAATGTCTCCCTTTACCACGAAGTAAATCTGTATTTACTGCGTGCCTTTACGCAATCCATTATCTGTCAATTGGTCTACAGCTTGTCTTCTATGAAAACTATTTGTTTGAAAACTACGAATTTCGTCGATTTAATATGCCCGACACAACAATTTTCCACAATAAATAAAACAAGATCTGGGGTGATATATATGTTTTTGCTATTTGATTATAAACAAATGACCGATTTAACAACAAAAAAGCAGTAACATAACTTAGATCTAAGCAATTATTTAAAAAATAGCCACTATTTAGAACAATTTTAATGAATCTGATCGGAAGTTTTTTGGGGTTTCGGAGATTTGATCGAATCACAGCTTTCGTGATCTGCAGCCAATATCCAACAAAGAAACAATATATAATTTATGCTCCAATCAGGATAATATATGTTATGGTATTTTGACAATATTTTGACATGTTTGAGATTATTTTGACCAATATATTTCTATGAGGTTACAGAGTGGGTAGGAGATGCATGGCGGGTAGTGGGGTCTAAGCACGACAAATACCTGAGTGACCAAACTGTAGATCCTGATCAAAGCATGACAGTATAGACCTTGATATAAACCTGACAAAAGTACACACGGCCTAAAACACGATCAACAAAATATCTATTTGTTACACGAGGGCTCGTGCATTTTGTTTACAGTTCTGATTAGTATAGGAGTGGAAGAGCGTGACCCTGACTTTCAAATTCTCAACTGTTCCTAACTGGTTTAGTGCCAGTGGCGAATCTCTGATTACACATGCAAACCGTTTGGTCCCAGATAAGACGCCGTGTAACTCGGCTCCTCGTCAGAATCCAAAATTGTTTGACTTGATGAATATGATTTTGAAACCAACAGGAAGAAGATTAAAAATATTGATGCAGACGACTTATTTCTTTTTTATATAGGCGATTAGATTCAACAGTGCAACAGATGAGCCTTATCCTGACAACATACACCATGGATAGAAAATAGTTTGAATCACATACAACTTGACACTGTCTCAGAAATATTTTGTCAGATAGCCGGTAAAAGATAAGCAAAATTTTAATGGAATCAGATACAGTTTAAAATGCAACAGACGAGAAAGTCGTAGCAGGTTAATGCTTAACAGAGGTGTCCATTTCAGTTGTTGCTGTTCTTCCTCGTTCACTGATATTATTGCTCATGTATTATTATTTTCTGTACTATAGTGCACCCTCTTTACAACAGTGATTGCCACTGTTGTCCGGTAACAACAGAGCTCCAGATAAGAGTGTGTAAACACATTTTTTTCTGCCGTGTGTCTAAAATGCTCCATCAATCCATATGTAGTGTCCACTCATTACAATATTTGCTTTACTATGCTTCTACTGAGTGGTTACAACATAGGCTTTGATGAAAGCATACCAGTTTTAGTACTACTTAAATTTTATCACAGAAAAATGTTTTTACCACTCAAATGAACACTTTCTATCTTTCCATATGCCCTCAGATTCACTGTTCCTCATGGTCTACTCGGGTAAGCGTTTTAGAGCCATTGTCACTCTTCTTACTCCTTCTCCCCCCATTGAACAACTTACTACCTCATAATGTTTTAGAGCCTGCAAACTTTCACCCACATGTATGCTATTTTAATATGTTTGTTATAATGCCACCAAAATTTCCATCATGCAATTTACAGTTTATGTGGTCTTAACAGAGGTTTTTACTGTATATACTCTTTTGATCATTACAATGTTTGTTATAATGCCATCAATGTTTCTATCATGTAATTTACAGTTAAAACCCTCTATTATGACCACTCAGTTGCATTAATTATTGCATGTTTAAGGTAACTGCTTAAAACAAGCATAAAGAAAACCGGAGAGCTCCTTCAGTAGCTTTCTGTGTTACTTGCTCCTTGCTTTAAGCTGCTACGTCTCTTTCTCACAATCACTTAGCCTTTAACAGAGGGGTTTTACTGTATATACTCCTTTGTTCGATACAATGTTTGTTAAAATGCCACCAATATTTCTATCATGTATTTTACAGTTTAAGTAGTCTCAACGTAGGGGTTTTACTGTATATGAATTCTGAAGGGAGGTGATCCCCTGAGAGCAAAAATTGCAACACTGCTTACTCCCCCTAGCACCGGCTTAAGCGGTATTCAATTTTCACAACAAGAAGTACCGAAATTCATGATCTCAAAGGATCAGAAGGTATAACAACACTGAGAATGAAGTACAGGGCGACGTTTTACGGTCGTCACACAAGCATTTAACACATGCTGTTGTGAAGATTATAAATTCTGAAGGGAGGTGATCATACTCTGTTGTTCATTACACATTAAAACTTTTATATCATTCCACATTAGTTTGTTATATCTCCCAATTTCTTTCCACTCGGATTATGACCAGCTTTTTTCTGGCGCAGCCCTTCTTCCCTTTGCTGTAAATTTACAGCAATTTTTTACTTGTTTATGATATAGATATGATTCTATAGTGCCTGCACTTGCCAAAGAAAGCCTGTGTCCATGGGCTATTTTAACAATGAATCTAATTAATATTCATGCTATCATTATTTTTATATGAATATTCATTGAGTTAAGGTTTAGGGCATGGAGTAAATCATTTCTGTAATGGCAAGAAGTAAATCATTTCTCTCATCTCATAGAGTAAAATATTTCTTTAATGCCATGGAGTAAATATTTCTTTAATGTCAAAGAGTAAATCAGTTTTAATGTCATGGAGTAAAACATGTGTTTCATGTCATGGAGTTAAATATTTCTTTAATGTCATGGAGTAAAATATTTCTTTAATGTCACAGAGGTAAATCAGTTTTAATGTCATGGAGTAAAGCATGTGTTTCATCTCATGGAGTTAAATATTTCTCTAATGTCATGGAGTAATGCATTTCTTTAATATTATGGAGTAAAGCATTTCTCTAATGTCATGAAGTAAAGCATGCGAATTGATGTATACAACTGTTGCACATCATATCAAAGGAAATTTAGCCGCCTTTCCTTCATGAAGCCTGTTTTGAGTCAGATTAGACCACACATACATCGGCGTCTCATCAGGTTCCAAATTATTTGTTCCTGCACTTAAGCAGTGAAACCTCTCTCAAGCGACCTACGAATAGAGATGTGTTAACCCATTTGCTCCCAGTGGATTCTTCCATGTTTATATATTTGATTAATCTATTTTTTATCTAAGGGGTGCCTGGCCTAAATTTTCAATTCAGTTTTGTTTTATTTTGAAGTTCCTATCAGAAAACAGTGTAGACTCTGATCAGACGCCGCATTATGCGGCGTCTGATCAGAGTCTTCACTGTTTGCCTACGTCCCATATATGGGATCGTGGGAGCAAACGGGTTAAAGAAGGATAGTTAGCGTAACCCTTTACCTGTTCTATGTTTATTCCAAATTTCAATACCCTACTTAATATGCATGGACAAAATAGTTATATTTAAGTATGGAAGGTGGAACATTATAGCCATTTCAGAAAGTAAAGAAACAGATCTATCAAGTTCTATAAGCAAACAGAGCAGACCCTGATCAGACGGCTCCTATAGGAGCCGTCTTACCTGGGTCTACTCTGTTTGCAAATGCGTGAAAACACGTTTTATATGAGGGAAAGGGTTAATGCAGTATGGAAGTTATACAGAAAGCCAGCACACAACACAGTGTCATTCATGTCTATTTAATAAGTGATAACCATCAATGGACCCTATTGTATGGGTTAACCCGTTACTCCATAAATACGCCTTTCTACACCTTTGCAAACATAGCAGACCCAGGTAAGACGGCTCCTATAGGATCCGTCTGATCAAGGTCTGCTCTGTTTACTTGTGATACAATGTAGATATGATTCTACAGTTTCTACCATGACCAACAATGTATGTGTTCATGTGATACTATAACTCATTAACCCTTTCCCTCATATAAACGTGTTTTCACGCATTTGCAAACAGAGTAGACCCAGATCAGACGGCTCCTAAAGGAGTCGTCTGATAAGGGTCTACTCTGTTTGCTAATGGAAATTGATAGATCTGTTTCTTTACTTTCTAAAATGGCTACAATAGTCCACCTTCCATATTTCATTATAACTGATTTTCCATGAATATTCAGTAGGTATTGAAATTTGGACTAAATATAGAACAAGGAAAGGGTTAATACAAATAAAACTTCATGACATCCTTATTTCTTACATGAATATTCGTAGAGGAAAGGGTTAAAGCAAAAATGACGTAACTGAAGCAGACGACAAACTTTGCAATCGACGGAACTTAGCAATCAATGGTTTAATTAACCATTTGCCCCACAGAAATTCGAAAACAGGGTAAACCCGGATCAGACGACTCCTGTAGGAGCCGATTGTTCAGGATCTGTCCTGCTTATGAAAATAACATAGATCTATATCTATAGTTTCTGTCAAATTCAACATTTCTTCAGCTTGTTTACAGTCATACGGTCATTATTTCTTACGTGAATTATACATGGGATGGGCTTGCTAAAGCGTGTGCATAGCTTACACCAAACTTCCTTATACTTACAGAACACAAAGCTGTAGCTTAAGAAAACATTACAGAATAGCAAGTGTGTGCTTGGATATAAGACCAACCATTGGAATGCTTTCCAGGTAGTCGTTGAATCATATCAATTCCGCGTAAACACTTAACCTGTCGAACTAAGATATTCCTGCGAAACTCTGATCAGCTGTAAGGTCTAATTACTTTAGATTAGTTAAAGCTTGTAAATGTAAAACACCCTGGATAACTACCCGTCTCGTCTACATCAAATATGATAGCAGATTACAGCCAGGTCGCGATGGGCAGAATAAGGATGAATCTCGTTCAGTTATAATCGAAGTTTTACTGAGGCCCCAGACAGGGAAGGACAAAAGTTTTGGCATTGTTTCCTGAACTGAGACTTCGTGGAATCGAACCATATATTCATACACACGTAGAGACGGGTTTCCACTAAACCAAGTTATAAAATGTTTTACTTGAGTCTGAGATCATTCTCAAGCATCTGGTTGGTCAGCTTCTGAGAATGATCTAATTTGAAAGGCAATACATGTTAATATGACATTTGTTACACAGTCCAGAACGGATTAATTGTTGTTTCTTTCAGTGAACTAGAAATGTTACGACATTGTACCAAAACGTGTTTTACTATTTTGCAACGTTTGTTTTTCTATTTGTAATTATTGCCTTTGGTATATTTCATACAGTAATATAACTTAGAAACTTAATAGTTCATACATGTAGCTGTATATGAGTAAATGTATGATTCATGCAGGAAACACCACATACAAAACACACATTTTCTCGAAGAGCACCAAGACAAAAAACAGACTATCAAATGACAAAGAGAGACGCACAAAAACAAAACAAACACCAGTTAAGGGGAAGATGGAAGTAGCGCATTGGAACGGCAATGACGAGTGTCACTGGGGGTTTAAACCGGTTTAGGGGCGCCCAGCCGCATACGTTTTCCAAAAGACAAACAGTGTACATAAACGTATCCCTTCTTCGACTAATCTACAACCACGATGGCAAATACTTTGGTACATTGAATGTAAAACGAATACCTATTTAACTCTTTCGCTGTCAAAGTTTGCCGTCTGCAATCTTGTTCATCTGCTACAATTTTCATTTTTTTCTTATTTTCATTGGTTAAAAAAAACCAGTCACAGTAACAAACAGTTGCTTGGATCTTGATGAGACGCCGAGTTACTCGGCGTCTCATCTGGATCCAAACGGTTTGCATAGGTAGTCACAGATGCGACATTCGCAGCGAAAGAGCTAGGTGAAACGAATTGAACCCGCCTATCGCTAGTGTACTAAATGATTGAGCTGCAATCAGAGTAACTGTAGGAAAGTTAGTTATTCCAATACTTAACATTTCATCCTGGTTTGACGTTTTCTTATCAAACGCAGTAAGGTCCCGATTGACATTCTCAGGTTTCTTAACAATCAACATATTTTAAGGTTTTTATATATCGATTAGCATTTGTTATCTAACCTTTATCTTGTAAATATTATATATGATAGGATGCTATCTTAATGCATCATGTGATGGTACAACAATGTGCAGTCTTTTATCATGCTATTTGAAAATGTAAAATTATGCGTTTTACATGTCTAATTGCTGCTTTATATTTATATGACATTGTACTGGAGGATATTATAACAAACTAATTAAACTGCATGCATATTAACAGGTAAATGGACTGACTCGTGTCCTGAGCATGGGTGCTTTGCGACGTGCTTAGATATATTATATTGTCATCTGCAAATTTTGTCGTACTGCATTTTTGTCGTCTGCTGCAAATTTTGTTTGTTTAACTTTCTCCCATTTTCTTAAACATCCCAAACATATTACTGCAGTAATAAACATTTTGGATCATGATGAGTAACTATGTGTTCTCTCTGGATCCAAACTGTTACCATAGATACTCATAGATTCGACATTGGCAATGGAAGAACGCGCTAGGTGGAATAATCCTTTGCAAACAGTTTAGTTTCAGATGAAATGCCGTCTCATCCGGGCCCAAGGTTAAACAACTTCTGAGTCGGAGTTTGAGATAATTTTCAAGTATCTGATTGGTCAGATTCTGAGCAAGCTCAGAAACTGACCAATCAGTTGCTGGAAAAAGCGACTGACTTTTTAGAAAAACATGAGGAAAAAAACCCTTCTAGTTCCAATAAAAACTGATTATATTTTCTTTTTCAGACGACATAAGAGAGTGCATCGAATGCACAGTGCATTTATACAATCTTAAAGTCACGTTATATTTTATATGAAGTCATTTCTGCGCCGATTTAGGTGTTAAATAGCTACATATATGGATTGATGTAGAAAATAACACCATTTTATATTTTGTTTGTTGAAAAATGCCACAGGCAAATATTACAGAACAAGCAAATAAGTCTAAATCTAGCGCGTATATGACGCCAGTAATGCTCGAGACGATAGATTATAAAGTAATTTTAAATCCAGCTATCAGTAATATCTAACAACAACAGAATAACTAAAGCTGAAAAGGTACAAGCGACTAGATCCATTTTCCAACGTTTCTTCGATAAAGTAGGCAACTTGTCTCGACTGTGACTATTCTCTTTTGTTCCTTTCTTTTCATTTGGTCTGTCGCAGCCGGGGATTGAACGCACGACCTTCCGTCCACCCGCGGTACGGAAGGTCGTGGGTTAAATCCCAGGCTGCGACAGACCAAAAGTCGTTAAAAGTTGGTATTAGTAGCTCTCTTGTCTACGCTCGACATTAAAAAGGGTAGTTCTAGGACCGGTCGCCCGGTGTCAGGATAATGTGACTGGGTGGGATGACCTTGCCATGTGCCCGCGACAGGGGCATTCCAGTGAGGCAGCACTATAACTTGTCTCAAGCGGGTGCCGTCTGCAAATAACTGAAATACTGTTGGTCGGAGGTAAAACCTAACTCACTCACTCTTTTCTATTCTCCTCTAAAGGTACAAAAATGAGCCATGCAGGAAACACCACATACAGAACAAACAGCCGCCCGAACAGCAACACAAGGAAACAGCAAATGTGCATAACTATAAAAACATCAAGAGACGCACACAGACAAAACAAACATACAATAGGGGGAAGATGGAAGTACCGCCTTGGAACGGTCAGTGACAAAAGTCACTTGGGGTTAAACCATCCCCACCATAACAGACAAACAGTGTAAATAAACGCGATGGCAAATACAGTGGTAAAGTGCATGTATAACGAAAACATTTAAGTGAACAAACTGTATCCACCTATGGCTAGTGTACTCAATGATTGAGCTGCAAACAGAGTAACTGTAGAAAAGTAATAAAGGGTACGACAAAAATAGTACAGCTATCCGACGTTCTTCTTCCTCAGTTTCTGGATTTAAGAGGTCGCCTTCATAGAGTACTAAACCTTTCTTGTCGGCGTACATACAAAGAGGCCAGCGTGATTGCCAACTATAAAAGGGTTGACAACCAAACATGCAGTATGTTGTAGTACTATAGGATCATATCCCTTTTTAATGAACTTTTTAACATATTTGATGAACAAAATGAGAAAATGGGTATGTCCAATACTTTTGCGAAGTTTGTAAATCACATCACTATAAAATTCAGTGCAGGACACGAGTCACCAATGTCATTTGCACATAGTGTAGACCCATACGAGAGGGCTCCTAGAGGAACCCTCTCATCAGGGTCTACACTGTTTGTCATCTAATATCGGGTTTGAATGCGGACTCCGTCGTGTCATTGACTCGCTAGTCGCCATCTTTGTTTATTTGTTTGGAGCGCAAGTGTCACGTGACGATCATTACAGTAACTCGTTTGCATTTAGTGGATGATCTGTCTCGCAGTAAAGCCCGTTTATTTCTTCGAAATGAATCCTTTTTCGATCTGCAACCATCTTGGATAGAAAACCCGATATTTTCAAATTTTCACATGGGAAATTGGTGCTAAAATATAACTGGAATTTAAGCTAATGATGAAATAAGTGCTCTTGCCAAAACACGTATTTATATGCAGTTGAAAACAAAAGGAGAATCTAAGAATCTTAAGTGCCTAAAATGGCATATAATTTACTGTTGTTCTTCAGCTGTCACGTGGGAAAAGGTATTCGTGCATAAACACCTCTTCAAATGAAACTAAAGTTGGTCCATAATGCACATTTGAACAAGAACACGTACAACAATGAGATTTCAACTCTTTCGCTGCCAATGTCGCATCTGTGATTTGCAAAAACTCTGGATCCAGATGAAACGCCGATAAACAGGACTCAAACTCTTTGACAAACCACTTACGTTTTAGAGAAGAAATTGAAGAAAGTCCACTCTGAGAGTTCACACAGTTTTCGTTTCATTTAGCACCAGAGGTTGAACACATTATCATATAAACGACCCATTTCCCTACGGTAAATATCAGTTTCTTACGCAAAATTTCAAAACTATGCGTAGAGTACATCGTTAAAGCAGCAACACTGTATGAGCACGAAGCTTACTTGAAAAATAAAGACTGAGTTAAGGGATGGTATGAATATGCCATCATAGTTAATGCTTTGTGCTTCCACACTATATTTGACCGGGATTCACACTGTTTGTTACTTTAGTGATGTTTAATGAAAAGATGACAGACTAAACAATCGAAAATTGTAGCAGACGATACATTTTGCAAATTTTTGCAGAAGTTTTGGGTGGCGAAACGGGTATACACGTACAGCTTTTTTTTTTTTATAATTACCAATGAACAATGAAATAATTTGGCTGTGACAGAACTGATCTGTTTTATTCCATAAGCAAATAGAGCAGACCCTGATAAGGAGCTGTCTCACGGATCCTCTCTGTTTGCACAAAAAGTGTCAACAATCGTCTTGTGAACTGTCTGCTTAGTTATCGTCCTGCATTAAGCTATCACTCGATTTTAAATACTTTAATATTTTTTATTTGTATTGTCGCATTTGAGGAGCTTTACTGTAATCTGAAAAGTCTACCTGAGAATTTCACACAAATCATTGCTTAAAACGCCCATTACACTGCGATATCATACCTAGTGTCATGTTCATAGATGCCGCTTATAGTTTGGATTAGAACGTCCTAATAACCGATGAAGAGGTAACATAAAACCCCTCTAAATTCTAGTTAAGAAAAAAATAGATGTTAAGGCAGGTGGTTGCTTAATGCAGGATGAACGTCACACAAAAAGCTCCTTGCCTGACTTTCATCCTGCACTTAGACCGATATTTATATTAAATTGATTCCCGGTTTAGAATTTATGACTGAATATTCATAGACTGAATGTTTATAATAGCACATAAAAAATAAACGTGTTTAGCTGTGACAGACTCGCAGGAATGAGACCTATATTATTGCATAAGCAAACATAATAGACCCTGACAGGAGCTGTCTGTTCTGGGTATACTTTAATCGTAAAGGCGCCAGAAAGTTAAAGTTATGAGGTAAAGAGTTAAAACAACACAATTGTTGATAAGAGAAATCCATTTATTAATAAATACCATAGACACGCTTCTTCTAAGGAGCTCAAATTAACCCTTCGCTTGCTATTCACGTCAATATACCTACCTGTAAATAGTGAAGACCCAGATGCTGTAAATAGTGAAGACCCAGATACAAGAGCTGTCTCATCAGGGTCTGCACTATTTACAAGTTGATTGTGCAACCAATGCACTCCACAGAAGTGATTGCACAGCGAAATACTTGTACACAGTGAAGATATATGTAATTATACAACAAGGCATGGGTAAAGAAGGAGAAGTGTGTTTTAAAATTCAGCAAGAGAAGGGTTAATTATAGACTTGAACGGTACTTTGAACCCTTAACCTCATGAATAGTTATATAAGTATGCAGAACCTCATGAATATTAATCAGAATGATTTGTGGTCTGGCATTTGAACAGTTTTGTTTGCAATATCAGAAACATTTAAGATCAGATCAAGTTTACACAACAGGAAAACAGAACAGACCTTGGCCAAACGGCTCCTTAAAGGTTTCTATCAAGTTAAAAATAACTTTTTATTTTTATCACTTACAAAACATTCATGAGGTTGAAAAACTACAGTAACATTTAGATTCAGATTATATTATACCATCAGCAAACTAAGTAGACCCCGATCAGACGGCTCCTATAGGTAGCGTCTGATCTGAGTCTGCTCTGTTTGCAAAGGCGTGAGGAGGGTTTAAGAGAAATATATTCAAATAGTGTAGATACAGATTAAAGAGCTCCCGAAGGAACCTTCTGATAAGGGTCTGTACTAATTGCAGATCTAGGTCTACTCTCCTACTATGTGTGGAAATGTGTTAAAAGCCGTCTGTATAAGGAACGGATTGAACCTTAAAAATATCAAGTCTTCATCTATACATACAGACTATGGAATTATTATGGACGTCAGTTTACTTAGAGTCTTATCTGTATCCAAACTGTTTAAAAATGGCCAATTTATAAAATGTGTATAATGTAGAATAGTACAATAGGTTGCACAAGGATATCATTGTCAAAAAAGCGATAAAAACTACAGTAAACCCCCGCTAATGCGACCACCTAAATATGTATAATTCTGGGTACTAGATGCAGGTTTTAGCTTAATTCAGGACAAAAGTAATACAGCAAGCGCCTAGGAGAGCTTTCTGCATTACTTTTGCCCTGCATTAAGCATATAAAGACAGCCATATTTATTCATTAAGTTGTCCCATTAGAGGGGTTCTACTGTATTTAAATATACAATATTTACAGTAGTTCTCACACGTTGTTACATATAACTACTAGGCCCTGTGGGTGAGTGGTTGGTGTGACCCCGGTGAGCAATTGCTTCCGGAGGTCGTAGTACAGTAAGAAGTAGTTCTTTAGAAATGCAGTGCTTTAAATATGAGCTAATAAGTGTCTCTTAAGAACTTGACAGGCTGAATAATTGCATATTTTCAAGTTATTGTGTGTATTCTCTGCCCATTGAGGTCATTTTTTGTGACTCTCTTGCAGGACTACTTCCTCTGGTGGATGTTGGGAAATATGTGTGTGGAGCGTCAGAATGGCCCAAATTTAAAGCGAAAATAGACGGTGTGTACATACTTTTGTGTGTAGTGAAAAAAGTCAACGTTCTTGACCTTGTTTTCTGGTGATCTAGAGACTGTGTTTGGACTAAATATGAATGTGTTAAGAGGGTATAACCCAAATCTATGCATGGAAGTAGCTAGGGGATGCAGAAAATGCCTGTTTTTACATAGAATAAAGAAGGGCAAAAGTGACCGGGCTCACACCGGTTGGTTTGATATTTACTGTTGCTCCAATGGGGTTATTTCATGAGGTCTTGCTCAGGAAGGCCAACGTTGGTCGTCTGCATTTGAAACAACTATCGTTGTTTGTAGCAGGGAAGAGCATCTGGATAGTACCGTCGAACAACCTCAGATCAGCTGCGAAGACTTAGTCACATCATGATGAATCTGAAGTACCCGTGCAGGATTAAAATCGTCAGTGTTGTGCGAGTTGCCACGAATGCCCCTCTAGAGTAGGACCGATGATCACCGAATTCACATTGTCTTATAAAATTGTTAACCCTTCCATTGCTGAATTTTAAAATGCATGCCTCCTTCTTTACTCATGTCCTGTTGTATAATTACACATATTTTCACTGTGTACACGTATTTCGCTGTGCAATCACTGCTATGGAGTTGCACAATCAACTTGTAAATAGTGCATACCCTGATGAGACAGCTCCTGCAGGAGCTGTCTCATCTGGGTCTTCACTATTTACAGGTAGGTATATTGACGTGAATAGCAAGCGAAGGGTTAATTATTAACGGCATCTAGCAGGAGATTTTAGACACTTGATAATGTAAGTAACATTTTCTAAAAACAGACTGTGAAGTTAGCCTCGCAGCCAATTAAACAAAACAGTTTCTTGAAAAAATATCCATAAGTCTCATTGTTGCATGCAGTCTGGGAAATCTGAAATAGAAAACTCTACTTTACATGCTACCAGATAAATTGTATACATGTTCTTATGCAAAGATGTTGAAGACGACACATCAACATTTCACAAGAATCAAAACTTGCATCGAATTGATCACCGCACAAAAATAGATAATATCATAAAGGAATATGGAAACAATGATATGTTTAAAACAGAAACTGCAGCAGCTACCGATTCTGTAAAACATATCTCTGTAGGAGTGTCTTCATTAGTGCATCAACTATCGTTTGGCAGATGGTAAAGAGTAAACCATTTATGTATGAACTGCATGTAGTTCGATTGTTGGTAAACACATACCCCTTTGTCAGAATATTCACCGATAGTACTAGTTTCCTCGAAAAAGTACACGTTTGGTCTATGTCACAATCAGAAATTTAATGTATCATTTAATATATATCCTTCAAGCATCATTAAAAATTCACAATTCAAACAGTTAACATGACACTTAACCCTTTACTCCATAAATACACATTTCAACGTCTTTGCAAACAGAGTAGACCCTGATCAGATGGCTCCTAAAGGACACAATACAAACATAAAAGTAAGGGTGACAAAGAGAGTGCCGTCTTGGAACAGTTAATAGCAAAACCACCAATGGGGGTTTCAACTGGTTTAACCCTTTCGCTGCCAATGCCGGATCCGTGATTACCTATGCAAACAGCTTGGATCCAGATGAGACGCCAGATGGGGTATCATAAGTACTTGGCTTTCAACAGTTACCATGGAAGCAGTGCATGGTCATTTTGGTAACAGTTTTAGATATCAGATTTATTTATTCATCACCAAAAGGTACATTTATTATTGCAAGCTATATTTGGAGCATGGTGTAATGTTGTGCTCGGCATACTGCCAAACATGTTATTTTCAATATTGTTTCTCTTTGTTTTCTTATCACTAATTAATATTCATGAGGACGCAAATAAGGTAATTTGCAAAAAGTGAACCAAACATTAAGATTCATACACCGACTACCGGGTATATGTTTATATCATTTATAATTATCGCCAAAGTAGGCCGCAATATCTTTGTATGTTGCAGGTATTTAAACACTCTGTAATATGAACAATGAGGTTAGAATGGTTGCCTAGGAAACTGATATATCACTATCAGTGCTATATAATTTTTCCAAATTTTATTTATCTAACAATCTTGGTAATATTCAGTGATCATAGTAAACTTTAGCTAACCATTTTGCATTTTTGTTTGCTTTATAAGAGAAAGACTGGTGTCTGTCGAAAATTTCAACATCTATTACTGTTCTCATAAATATTCATACATATGCAAATTAGTTCAGAAAAGTAATATATACTATTAAAGCAATGCCTCATATCTATGTTTTTAACAATTGATTGCATGATTCATCAAATATAACTGAGATCTAGCGGAGTATTACAGGTGGATGTCAAAATTCCAAAATTTGTGAAAGGATCGGTTACCATGGAAACCGTTACAATGTTACTTACAGTTCATTGTTTGGGTACCATTTTAGATACTTAGCTTTCTGAGTATTTTGTCATCAATCTAAACTACATTTGAAGTTGTTTTCTGATATTGGTAGGATAAAAATCGAGAGGTTTACGTTATTTCTGTATTTTTTTGCTATTTTTTTAATTATTCTCATCAATATTCATGTGTATGCAAATAAGGTAATTCCTAAGTATAGCCTTTAAACCAAAGCACAAGGTCTTAGCTTTAATTCGGTACCAGTTTTATACAGTTAGCACAAAAACTTCCCGTGACATGTAAGATTTTTACAGGTAGGTGTCGACTAACAAAAATGTGTGAACAGAGAGAAATGAATGGTTACTATGGAAACAGTTAAAAAGTTACTTAGGGTTAAATTTTTGTTTTCTAAGGATTTTTTCATCATGTTAAACTGCATTTGAAATTGTTTTCTGATATTTGTAGGATAAACAGTGAATAGTTTACATTATTTACGTTATTTCTATATTGTTTTTACTATTTTTAATGTTCTCATTAATATTCATGAGTATGCAAATAAGGCAATTTAAAAAACAAACAGGAAATAAAAGCACAATGTCCTATCTCTAATTTGGTACCAGTTTTATAGGTTTAGGACAAAAATGACTGCGACATTGACGATTTTGCAGGTACGGGCCATCATTATGAAAACCAGGGTGTTGTCATAGAAACGGTGAAAATGGTACTTAAAGTTAATGCTATGGTCCTCAATTTGGATGTTTTGTTTCCTGGTGGTTTCGTCATCATGTTAAACATTTGAAGTTATTTTCTGATATTTGTAGGATAAAAAATGAAAGGTTTACGTTATTTCTATACTTTTTTTTTTACTATTTTTAATGTTCTCATTAATATTCATAAGTATGCAAATAAGGTAATTAAAAGAAACAGTTGGAAATAAAAGCACAATGTCTTATCTTCCATTTGGTACCAGTTTTATAGTTTTAGGACAAAAACTGGCTGTGATATGGGCGAATGTGTAGGTATGGGTCATCATTACGAAAACTGGGGGGTTGCCATGGAAACGGTTAAAATAGTACAGCTGCTAAGGCAGATTTTGTGCCAAAATCGTTCAGTTTTTGAAGAAAGCATGAAACTTTGTGTATGAAGTCTTTGATACCTATAGTTTATGAAAAAAAATAGACCCCAAAAAATAACGCATTCTGGCGGCCGCCATTTTGAATTCCAATATGGCTGCCAAAATTTAGGCGTAAAAAATGTAGTAGGTACTCTAGCTTGACCATTTCTGGACTAAACTTTATCAAACTTGGCACACATATTAAATAACATCAAATCTAAATCAGGTTCAATAATCAGTAAGATTGAATGAAACAGTCGAGAGTTATTGCCCTTGAATTAGTGAAAATATAGCAAAATATAACAATGTCTACTTTAAATCCTGACTCTGGCTTAACAATACACATCAAACGAAATAAAAAATGTTTTTGGCATTTAACTTCGGCCATGTTCTTCTTCACCTAAGACTTTGGTAAAAATAGACCCCAAAATTACCCCTACCTCACCCTCTTCCCTTAGCGGCCACCATATTGCATTTAAATATGGCCGCCAAAAGTGCACACTTTTAGCCATTTACATATTGTACTAGCATTAATAGTGACATTGTTGAGTATATGAAAGAGTTGTATTTTCAAAGCAAAATATAAATTTAAAGAATAAAGTGTCGGTTTAGAACATTTACGCAAAGGCTGACTTAACCTTTAGCCTGCTGAGCCAAAATTTATTTGTAGAAAATGTCATCGATTTCAGTTGTCACTGTTAATTTATCTTGCATTTCTTTTCAACAGCACATTCAGAGTATCAAATAGTTTGGATCCTGATGAGACGCCAAGTTACTCGGCGTCTCATCTGGATCCAAACTGTTTACAAAGGTAATTACTCATCAGTACGCAGCAAGCTTAAGGTTAATATGTACACAGGATAGGTAACCAATATCACGCTGCTAGAGGAAACAATGTCTGCCGATACTGTTGTTTTCATTAGATGTACATTTAATAATACTAGCATAAAGTGCCGCAAACGGACGATGTCCGTGTAGAAAAAAGCCTAACACTCCTAACGAATCAAACTGCAAGGGCGCAGAAGGCTAATCAAGCATATAAATTTTGCTAAATAATGCCAAAGGAGTTCAGATTTGTGAAACCAGACGAGGGTGCTGATGTCCAGAGGTCTCCAATCGACTGGAACTTATGCATTCTTTGTCAAAATGTTTCACCAAAGCCTCTTTCACACACATGGAAGGGTCGAGGGCGAGGTACAAGTGAAGCTACAGGAACATATTACCAATCTTTTGCTAATTTCAAGGAACTTGGAAATATTCCTCTGAGCATATCAGTGGACAAACTTAATGGTGGGTTTGGTGTTGTTGAGACTTTACAAAAGAACAAGGCCAGCTGGCATTAGACTTGCCGAAATTTATTAAGTGACTTGAAGCTCCGCCAGCTATCAACACGTGCACAAGAACCAGGTTACCAGGAGAGCAGTGGCGAGCCATTTTAAATTGAGGAGATCTAGCATTCAAGATTCCCATACTTCCATGGTAGATGCGTCCATTTGTTTTTTCTACGAGCGAGAGTCTGACATTGCAGGTATTCATGAAGCAAGAACCACGGGGATGACCACACACATCGAATTATGCATCAGAACTAAAATACATCAAGCTGTTGGCAAAGCTGGCATCATGTTATAAGGTAGCATTGGAAACCAAGTACCATAAGAATTGTTTATGTCAGTTATATAACAGGTACAAGCGGGATGTGTCTGAAACTGCTCCTGTCTTTCGCCTTGTTGACCCTGTATCTGCTTAAACTTCAAACGCTTGTTCGAACTGAATCCAGAACATACAGATAAAGTCAATTCTACACTCTTAAATGAACCTCTTTTATTGCATTGTCCATACCTTAAAACTGTGAAGCAAGGGATGGATGTTCTTCTGACACGGCAGTAGGTGAAGCAATCTTAAAGTCATGCTCTGATGAGGACCCGGAAGCGCTGCAACTTGCAAGAGCTGCTTTTATTATAAGAGAACAGCTTTTCTCTCACGGACAAATCTTCAATGGATCCTTGTGTAATGATTCAGTGGGATATACCGTTCCAAATACTCTGATAGCACTTGTTAATATGATTCTGGAGGGTACTTGTATCAAATCATACGAATCATAGACAACTAGGGAAGTCTCTTCAACCCAGGCAGCGCAAACACCATCTGAGTTCATCCTTTTCAATAGTATCCGAGGTATTAATGGTCCCAGGAAAGATACTGTCCACCATAACAGTGAAATAGAGACTCCAATACCTATCTATCTAGGTCTGAAAGTCAACACCAAAACACGGAATCGTGATCTGATTGTTTTCATCAACACGGTATTTCCATATCATATGATCGAGGACCTATTAGGATATATTCTCAATTGCTCACAGCATAATCGAGCATTTTGAAAATAGTGGCGTAGACTGTCCACCTCAGCTGAAAAAGGGGCTGTTCACAAAAGGGCAAGTTGATAACATTTGTCACAATCCAAGCTCGGTAACTGAAGCTGATTCTTTCCATGGAACTGCTCAATATGTGTGTCAACATCCAGTAACACACAACCAAGGAACAGATCATGATCCAATAACGCTTGCCGAAATGGAGCCAGGAAAACAAATTGCCCCCTTTCTTTGGCTTACACAAACATTCTGCCAGCTCTATCCATGCTAAAGGAATTCAAAGCAGTCCATGAACCTTTGCAGCCTATAAGATGGAGCACAACTGGCTTGCAAAACAGGTATCTTTGATGAAAAGCGAAGACATTGCCGAAGGTGATTTTATATATTGGGCTGCATGTCATGCAAATTGTCAAGTACTACCTTGTAAGCCTGCAACAACTTTTGCTTTGATGCCAATGTTTTGAGAAGATCCTCACTCTTTTTCTACATAAATAACCAGCAGCGCAGTTTCTTATTCCAGGACAGACACCTGTCTTGACCATGTACCAACCACTGTATGCCTTGGGAAAGCAAATCCAATGGAGATTCCCTGATCGTTTCGGAACGAACAAGGATGTGGTTTTGTTGGGTCCACTTCATATCAAAATGGCTGGCTTGAAAGTGATTGGTGATTTGCTTGATGGAACCGGTTGATCTAACGCTATAGTCCAGGCAGTGGTTGCTACAAAAGGAACTGCTGATAGTTTCATACACATGTCTCACGTAACAAAGACAAGAAAAGCTTATCAAGTCACTGCAGCTGCACTCTATATTATCAAGAGAGACAGATACGTGGAGATTTGTTCACGTCCAAGACACCATGTTGGTTTCAAATCGATGATTATAAGGACAGTCGATACTGATGTCGTTGTGCTAGCTGCTGCTTATTTCCACATTTTAGCAAACATCGAACATAGCATTTGGAACGGGAAAGGATTTCCGATTAATTCCTATACATGAGATTTTATCTACATTGACTACCCAGTTGTCTCAAGGCTTGCTGTTTTTCAATTGCATTCACCGGCTGGGACCTGGCCTCCAACTATCGGAAGAAGTCTGCATGGAAGACATGTGGCCCTGTTAACGCCATGCTTTCACAGAACATTGAGAACAAACCCCAACCAGAGCTGCACTGGAGCAGCATGTCAAGAGAGCTATATACCAAGCAGTGCATGTATGGGGCCAGTCACTGGCATTGCAGCCATTGATTCCAGATGTAACTGACTGGGGATGAGAGCTCTCACAGAATGTCGGGTACATGCCAAAACGCGCCACTTTGCCTATTGCTGAAGAAACATGCATTGAACTCATAGTATGCAAGTGTAGCAAAGCATACAGGGGTTACTGTAAATGCTTCAAGGCAAATATGGAGTGCATCACACTTTGTAGACGCGGTGGGAACTGTCGACTGGGTTAAGCACTGTTCAATCCCATGTTGAGATGAACAAACAAAAATGACTGCATGACTTATCCGGCAGAATATTATAAAGTTTTGCAACAGTCACCATGCCCTCCATTATGATCCCAACCAGTCTTGATTCAGATTGGAAAGGCAAAGGTCAAGACTGAGAGCAGAAAGCTAATTTTCTAAACTTCATCTATTCAAGGGACAGTATTATATCAAATCTGGGGCAACTAACTAATAACTATATTTTGCCAAGAATCTATGCCAATAAATATTGTCCTTGAGTTTGATCAAAATTGAAAACAAAGTGGTAATGATAGGGAGCAGACAGTGCCGAAAATGATCAAAATCATACAATCAAGGGCAATAACTCTAAAATCTCTAGAGAAATCTGGCTCTTAATCTTATTTGTCTGAGATTATTTTCCAATAAACATTTTCATAAAGTTTTATGCTGTTTGATACAAGATTTGTTCAGATAGAGAGCCAAAACTGCTGAATTCGCTTATTTTCGCTAGTTCAAGGGCAATAACTCTGGTTCGTCAAAGGCAATCTAACTGATTATCGAACTTAATTGAGATTTTATATCCCTGGACTCTTTCATGAAGTCTGATTAAGATTGAAAAAGAAATGGTCAAGTTAGAGAGCGGACAATATTCTGGGCCACGCCATTTCGGCGGCCATTTTGGATTTCAATATGGCGGCCGCCAGGGGGCGTAATTTTTTGGGGTCTATTTTTTTTCATAAACTTTAGGTATCAAAGACTTCATACACAAAGTTTCATGCTTTCTTCAAAAACTGAACGATTCTGACGCTTAGCAGCTGTACTAAAATACACATAGCCTAAAAGAATTTAAGTTTGAGTACATTCGCGATTCTGATTCAGGACACTTTTCTGAACATGTTGGTACCCATGAAAAAAAGTCTAAGGGGGGGGGGGGGGGTGCACGGTAGACCCCATTGGCTCCCTGAGTAATAGCAATAAAACAAATGTATCCGTCAAAAATGTACACATTGGCTTTGATATTAATAGTACAGCTGCTAAGCGTCAGAATCGTTCAGTTTTTGAAGAAAGCATGAAACTTTGTGTATGAAGTCTTTGATACCTAAAGTCAGTTACATCTGGAATCAATGGCTGCAATGCCAGTGACTGGCCCCATACATGCACTGCTTGGTATATAGCTCTCTTGACATGCTGCTCCAGTGCAGCTCTGGTTGGGGTTTGTTCTCAATGTTCTGTGAAAGCATGGCGTTAACAGGGCCACATGTCTTCCATGCAGACTTCTTCCGATAGTTGGAGGCCAGGTCCCAGCCGGTGAATGCAATTGAAAAACAGCAAGCCTTGAGACAACTGGGTAGTCAATGTAGATAAAATCTCATGTATAGGAATTAATCGGAAATCCTTTCCCGTTCCAAATGCTATGTTCGATGTTTGCTAAAATGTGGAAATAAGCAGCAGCTAGCACAACGACATCAGTATCGACTGTCCTTATAATCATCGATTTGAAACCAACATGGTGTCTTGGACGTGAACAAATCTCCACGTATCTGTCTCTCTTGATAATATAGAGTGCAGCTGCAGTGACTTGATAAGCTTTTCTTGTCTTTGTTACGTGAGACATGTGTATGAAACTATCAGCAGTTCCTTTTGTAGCAACCACTGCCTGGACTATAGCGTTAGATCAACCGGTTCCATCAAGCAAATCACCAATCACTTTCAAGCCAGCCATTTTGATATAAAGTGGACCCAACAAAACCACATCCTTGTTCGTTCCGAAACGATCAGGGAATCTCCATTGGATTT
Source organism: Azorinus chamasolen (assembly GCA_963576725.1). Lineage (NCBI taxonomy): Eukaryota > Metazoa > Mollusca > Bivalvia > Cardiida > Solecurtidae > Azorinus > Azorinus chamasolen. Next base: position 91,705,835 of record OY755243.1, read on the forward strand.
GCTTTCCCAAGGCATACAGTGGTTGGTACATGGTCAAGACAGGTGTCTGTCCTGGAATAAGAAACTGCGCTGCTGGTTATTTATGTAGAAAAAGAGTGAGGATCTTCTCAAAACATTGGCATCAAAGCAAAAGTTGTTGCAGGCTTACAAGGTAGTACTTGACAATTTGCATGACATGCAGCCCAATATATAAAATCACCTTCGGCAATGTCTTCGCTTTTCATCAAAGATACCTGTTTTGCAAGCCAGTTGTGCTCCATCTTATAGGCTGCAAAGGTTCATGGACTGCTTTGAATTCCTTTAGCATGGATAGAGCTGGCAGAATGTTTGTGTAAGCCAAAGAAAGGGGGCAATTTGTTTTCCTGGCTCCATTTCGGCAAGCGTTATTGGATCATGATCTGTTCCTTGGTTGTGTGTTACTGGATGTTGACACACATATTGAGCAGTTCCATGGAAAGAATCAGCTTCAGTTACCGAGCTTGGATTGTGACAAATGTTATCAACTTGCCCTTTTGTGAACAGCCCCTTTTTCAGCTGAGGTGGACAGTCTACGCCACTATTTTCAAAATGCTCGATTATGCTGTGAGCAATTGAGAATATATCCTAATAGGTCCTCGATCATATGATATGGAAATACCGTGTTGATGAAAACAATCAGATCACGATTCCGTGTTTTGGTGTTGACTTTCAGACCTAGATAGATAGGTATTGGAGTCTCTATTTCACTGTTATGGTGGACAGTATCTTTCCTGGGACCATTAATACCTCGGATACTATTGAAAAGGATGAACTCAGATGGTGTTTGCGCTGCCTGGGTTGAAGAGACTTCCCTAGTTGTCTATGATTCGTATGATTTGATACAAGTACCCTCCAGAATCATATTAACAAGTGCTATCAGAGTATTTGGAACGGTATATCCCACTGAATCATTACACAAGGATCCATTGAAGATTTGTCCGTGAGAGAAAAGCTGTTCTCTTATAATAAAAGCAGCTCTTGCAAGTTGCAGCGCTTCCGGGTCCTCATCAGAGCATGACTTTAAGATTGCTTCACCTACTGCCGTGTCAGAAGAACATCCATCCCTTGCTTCACAGTTTTAAGGTATGGACAATGCAATAAAAGAGGTTCATTTAAGAGTGTAGAATTGACTTTATCTGTATGTTCTGGATTCAGTTCGAACAAGCGTTTGAAGTTTAAGCAGATACAGGGTCAACAAGGCGAAAGACAGGAGCAGTTTCAGACACATCCCGCTTGTACCTGTTATATAACTGACATAAACAATTCTTATGGTACTTGGTTTCCAATGCTACCTTATAACATGATGCCAGCTTTGCCAACAGCTTGATGTATTTTAGTTCTGATGCATAATTCGATGTGTGTGGTCATCCCCGTGGTTCTTGCTTCATGAATACCTGCAATGTCAGACTCTCGCTCGTAGAAAAAACAAATGGACGCATCTACCATGGAAGTATGGGAATCTTGAATGCTAGATCTCCTCAATTTAAAATGGCTCGCCACTGCTCTCCTGGTAACCTGGTTCTTGTGCACGTGTTGATAGCTGGCGGAGCTTCAAGTCACTTAATAAATTTCGGCAAGTCTAATGCCAGCTGGCCTTGTTCTTTTGTAAAGTCTCAACAACACCAAACCCACCATTAAGTTTGTCCACTGATATGCTCAGAGGAATATTTCCAAGTTCCTTGAAATTAGCAAAAGATTGGTAATATGTTCCTGTAGCTTCACTTGTACCTCGCCCTCGACCCTTCCATGTGTGTGAAAGAGGCTTTGGTGAAACATTTTGACAAAGAATGCATAAGTTCCAGTCGATTGGAGACCTCTGGACATCAGCACCCTCGTCTGGTTTCACAAATCTGAACTCCTTTGGCATTATTTAGCAAAATTTATATGCTTGATTAGCCTTCTGCGCCCTTGCAGTTTGATTCGTTAGGAGTGTTAGGCTTTTTTCTACACGGACATCGTCCGTTTGCGGCACTTTATGCTAGTATTATTAAATGTACATCTAATGAAAACAACAGTATCGGCAGACATTGTTTCCTCTAGCAGCGTGATATTGGTTACCTATCCTGTGTACATATTAACCTTAAGCTTGCTGCGTACTGATGAGTAATTACCTTTGTAAACAGTTTGGATCCAGATGAGACGCCGAGTAACTTGGCGTCTCATCAGGATCCAAACTATTTGATACTCTGAATGTGCTGTTGAAAAGAAATGCAAGATAAATTAACAGTGACAACTGAAATCGATGACATTTTCTACAAATAAATTTTGGCTCAGCAGGCTAAAGGTTAAGTCAGCCTTTGCGTAAATGTTCTAAACCGACACTTTATTCTTTAAATTTATATTTTGCTTTGAAAATACAACTCTTTCATATACTCAACAATGTCACTATTAATGCTAGTACAATATGTAAATGGCTAAAAGTGTGCACTTTTGGCGGCCATATTTAAATGCAATATGGTGGCCGCTAAGGGAAGAGGGTGAGGTAGGGGTAATTTTGGGGTCTATTTTTACCAAAGTCTTAGGTGAAGAAGAACATGGCCGAAGTTAAATGCCAAAAACATTTTTTATTTCGTTTGATGTGTATTGTTAAGCCAGAGTCAGGATTTAAAGTAGACATTGTTATATTTTGCTATATTTTCACTAATTCAAGGGCAATAACTCTCGACTGTTTCATTCAATCTTACTGATTATTGAACCTGATTTAGATTTGATGTTATTTAATATTTGTGCCAAGTTTGATAAAGTTTAGTCCAGAAATGGTCAAGCTAGAGTACCTACTACATTTTTTACGCCTAAATTTTGGCAGCCATATTGGAATTCAAAATGGCGGCCGCCAGAATGCGTTATTTTTTGGGGTCTATTTTTTTTCATAAACTATAGGTATCAAAGACTTCATACACAAAGTTTCATGCTTTCTTCAAAAACTGAACGATTTTGGCACAAAATCTGCCTTAGCAGCTGTACTATAAGGGCACGACAGGAGAATGGCAATACATCATCCTGGGCGAGTTCAGCTGACTTACTAGGGTTAACTCGATTGACTAGATTAGCAGGAAAACGCGTCGAGTTTTAACGTGAATGCCGTTATACGACCTTTATAACCTGACTCGAGTTCAACCCTGCTTCAGCGGTAGGTTGGTGGAGTCGGGCAATTGTTTTATACACAGCCGGAATGGAGGAGAATGACACTAAATATACAGAAGTACAAAACCTATTTAGACGTTTTCTTAGCAGTTTTAATAAGTATTTATAACACACCTCGCGCACACATCTACATAAACAAAGAAGGGACGTATCTATGTTTGAATTCTCCATAAAACACCGCACGCGCTGCAAATAACGGCTTAACGTGACGTAATAAGGCTTCGAAAATTCGTAGATCTACGTCAAGAAACGTAGCGCCGTTGTGGCGGTGCAAAGTATAGTTAAATTGAAGTGTTAGAATCGAAATAATAAATTTATACCAGTGTTTTATCGTGCAATCGAACACGGGTAGTCGTCGAGATGGTTAGAACTAAATCACTCGGCCTATCGGCCTCGTCATTTAATTACTACGCATCTCAACTCCTACCAGTGTTCGATTGCACGACAAAACACTGGTATGAATTTATTATTTCTTAATATAATACATCCCAACAATCCTTATATACAGTTTAGACGTTGTAACACCACGTTTCACTAGTAACGGCATCTGTAGCTTGTAGTTTCATCTGATTTGGGTTTTTCTGTTTGCAAATGTGAGGAAAAATGTTTATATGAGAGAAAGGGTTCTAAACTATTCAACAGTGCAAAGAGGATCTTAACCCTTTACTTAATAAAAACGCATTTCTTCATCTTTGCAAACAGAGTAGACCCATATAAGATGACTCCTTTAGGGGCCATCTGATCTGGGTCTGCTGTGTTTGCTTATGAAATAGTATACATGTCAATATCATTCTACAGATTCTGTTATGACCAACATTTCCCGTGTTCCTATGTTCATTTGCAGTAACAATAATTAATCGAATTAATATTATGATTTTTTTAATTTATTACATGAATATTAATAGAGTAAAGGTTTAAACCCGTCACTCCATGAATATTCATGCAAGCAATAATGACATCATGATTATTAATTAGATTAAATTGTTATAATAGCATATAGATATAGTAATGTTTGGCCATGCCAGAACCTGTAGAATCATATCTTTTTTAATATCATAAGCAAGCAGAGCAGACCCTGATCAGATGGCTCCTATAGGAACCGTCTCATCAGGGTCTGCTTTGTTTGTAAATGCGTAGAAAGGCGCATTTAAGGAGTAAAGGGTTAAGGAGACTAAGTCTTTGTCTTGCTAAGATCCTGTTTGTTGGAGATGTTTTCAAAGGTTCAGGCAGCAAATATATTATTTGGCAATAGCTTTAACAAGTCTTCAGTATTAAACCTTCGCTTGCTATTCGCGTCAATATACCTACATGTAAATAGTGAAGGCCCAGATGAGACAGCTCCTGCAGGAGCTGTCTCATCAGGGTCTGCACTTTTTACAAATTGATTGTGCAACCAGTGCACTCCACAGCAGTGATTGCACAGCGAAATACTTGTACACAGTGAAGATATATGTAAATATACAACAGGGCATGGGTAAAGAAGGAGAAATGTATTTTAAAACTCAGCAAGCGAAGGGTTAAGGTACAACTTGCACGTTTTACTCCATCGTTATGCCTTTTCATGAATTTGCAAACAAAGCAAACCAAGGTACAAAAATGAGTCATGCAGGAAATACCACATACAGAACAAACACTCGCCCGAACAGCAGCACAAGGAAACAGCAAATGTACATGGGTAGAAAAAACAACAAGAGACGCACAAAGACAAAACAAACATACAATAGGAGGAAGATGGAAGTACCGCCTTGGAACGGTCAGTGACAAAAGTCACCGGGGGTTTAAACCGGTTTATGGGCGCCCAACCTCACCCTTATTCCATCCCCATCCTAAAAGACAAACAGTGTAAATAAACGTATCCCCTCTCCGACTAATCTACAACAACCGCGACAGCAAATACAGTGGTAAAGTGCATGTATAACAAAAAAAACATTTAATTGAACATACTGTATCCACCTATCGCTAGTGTACTCAATGATTGAGCTGCAAACAGAGTAACTGTAGAAAAGTAATAAAGGGTACGACAAAAATGAAATAGTACAGATATCCGACGTTCTCCTTCCATTTCCGGATTTAAGAGGTCGCCTTCATAGAGTACTAAACCTTTCTTGTCGGCGTACATGCAAAGAGGCCAGCGTGATTGCCAACTGTAAAAGGGTTCACAACCAAACATGCAGTATGTTGTAATAATACAGGATCATATCCCTTTTTAATGAATTGTTTTATATATTTGATGAACAAAGTGAGAAAATTGGTATGTCCAATAATTCTACGAAGTTTGTAAATCACATCACCATAAAATTCAGGATGTGAAATACCGTGTCGCAAAAGTACCTTGAGATTACATTTGTACTTGCCAATAAGCGAGAGATTTCGATAGTAAAATTTAGAGAAAGTTTTTCTTAGTTTATGGTATCTATATCCTTGTTTAAGCAGTTTTTCAGTTAAAATGAGATTTCGACTGTTAAAATCGTCAATAGATGAACAAGCTCTAGCAAAACGAATAAGTTGAGATATATAAACCCCGTAAGATGGAGCACGGGGAACATCCCCGTCAAGATGAGGAAAATTTACAATATTAAAATCAAAATCATCTCTTTTGTCATATATTTTAGAAGAAATCATTCCATTATTAATTTTAAGGTCTAGGTCAAGAAACGCTGCATAATTGTCGGACGGGTTAGCTTTATTCAATTTGAGTTCTTTAGGATAAATTGTAGGAATCAGAGCATTAAAGAAAGGGTTATCTAAGTTAAAAATATCATCCAAATATCGACAAGTATCATTGAAGGCTTTTATAACATCTTCTTGTGATTGAGGATTCAAACTCAACATGAAATCTCTCTCATAGCAGTACAAAAACAAATCTGCGACAAGTGGTGCACAATTCGTACCCATGGGAATACCAATTACCTGACGGTATATAGCATTCCCATAACGTACAAATATGTTATCCAAAAGAAAGGTTAGTGCTTCGCAAACTTCTGAGCAAGTCCAATTGGTGTAATATTTCATTTGCTCGTCTATAAAGAAAGCTTTTTCAGCATTACATGCCAAGAACGATGTTTTTTCTCGGGCAAATACTTTCTGGATCAAGTTAGTAAGCTTATCCTTAATTAAAATATGAGGAAGAGTTGTGTACAGAGTAGAAAAATCGTAAGTGCTTACAGTGGATGCAAGATACCTTTTGTTCTTAAGTTTGTTTAAGACTTCTGAAGAGTTCTTAATAGACCAGAAGAGATTTATTCCAGAATTTTCATAAGTCTTATCACAGTAAAATTTTACATGTTCCTTTACCTTCGTTAAACAAGAAGTCAAAAGTATAGACAGTTTAGTAGTTGTACATGAACTAGAATTTGCAATGAAACGCGCTTTATATGTTTTTTTATGTAGTTTTGGTAACCAATACATAGTAGGAAGTTTATGTTGTGTAATTTTAATATCGGTTCCAAATTGTTCACACTTTTTGACATGGTCTGAAATGATGGTCTTTTCGTCAGTGGTAACTGAAATGTATGACTTGGTATTAGTAATTTCCTGCTTCAAGACATCGATATAATGTAATCGTCAAATAATAATCACATTATTTGATGCCTTATCAGCAGGAACAAAAACGTATTTTGAATGGAAATCCTGTAAACCCTTTTTAAGATGTCTAAATGAAGTTCTGGGTTTAGGTGGAAGAAGGTGTTTATTAGAGCTGTAAAAGGAAATGCGTTTATCAATTATATCAAAAATTAGTTTTTTCCAACAAGAAAGGGCAGTAGACTCAACATGTTCTCTTCGACACCATTTAATACTAAAATTTTGTAAAGCCTCCGCAATCTGAACTCGACAAGAGTTAAAATCTATCAAGGATGGTATTCTATATTTGGGACCTTTATTCAAAAGAGATCGTAGACGTTTATCTTTAATTATCTCAAAATTACCAGTAATCACATGACCAGCCGGAGAATAGCAAAATTTTGAGGTGGCGCAATCTCAATTATCAGGAATATTATCATTAATATTAAGGTCGGCCACAATTTTATTATAGTTGAAAATTGTATTTCTGATGGGTTTGTTATATTTGTAGCAGATGATAGGTGGTTCTGTATTTTTAAAGTATTTAGGAATAGTGTCAATTACATTTTTGTCTCTAAAAATACTTTGGAGGTCAATAAAATCAATACCTTTATTAATAAAAGGAATTTTCAAGAAGAATCTTTGGTGTTCAGATAATTTGTCGATGTGCGGTCTGAGAACATGTAGAGTAAAGCTTTGTATCAAACTAGCCGTTCCTATGAGAGGATCTGATCGAAAAATAACTTTATCGGCTTGCTCGTCAATTTCTTTTAATGAACATATAGATAAGGAGGAAAGTCTAGAAAGCATGGCATGTTTACCCGAAATTAGGCGTAAAGTATGTAGATCAAGAAGAGTCAATTTCAAACGAGATTTTCGTTTAATATTACCATTCTTGCGAATGCCATGCGATCGAGATTTGCGTTTTCTAATAGAAAAAATTGAAAAAATATCTATATCTGGTTCTTTTGAAATATTTCCAGTCTGGTAAATATTATCATTCAGTCCTAAAGGAAAAGGTGTTTGCAATTTTTTTATCCAATTTAATTCAGATATAAATCTAGCTTTCGATTTAAAGCTACTAGTCGCCTCCTTATCATATGTTATATGCTCAACAATTTGTACTAAAACATCTTTAAAAGAATGGCCAGATTTCCGAAAGTGTTGGTATAAAAAATTGTTTAGTTTACGATTTCGACACTGATATGCATGCTCACGAAATCGAGTTTTCAAAGCACGTCCTGTTTGTCCTACGTACTGTATACCGCAACTAGGCGCGTTTCAAGTTAAAACATAAATAACGTTAGTAGTAGTACAATCAACGTCTGAGTTTATCTTGACATTAAATGTTCTACCATTAACTGTAGATTTTATAGTGGAATTACAAGAAATGTTATTACAACATATGCACCTCTTAGCAAAGCACTTTTGGATAATTGGATACACTCTGTGTCGCCTGCATAAGGACCTTTTACGAATAGAAGAAACATTTTGGATAACAGATTTTAAAGGTGAAAGTACAACTCTTGGTCCATTGAAAAAACATTTATTAATAGAAAGAGATGGTATGTGAAAAGATGAAGCCGACTGAAGATTAAGTTGTTTTAAACGAACAAAAGGTTGAAGGGAAGAGAAATTAGAAATATTTCTGGGTACTTGTACAGACGACACAGATTGCATATTTAAAGCTTTTAGTTCTATTCGAGGTATTTTAACTTTATTCATATTGGAAAGTGATAGAGGGGCACCTGTATTGTGTTCATCAACACGTCAATTACATTAGTGTAGCTACCAAGTGCATCAAATTGTTGGTGAACACAACACCTACCACGAGGTGCATGACATACTTATGATGATGTAAGAGGCGAATGAGAGTTGTGTATGTTACTTGCATATCCTGCAAGAGAATGATAACAACATCGATTACGTGTACGGGGCAGTCAGATGGCTCCTGATCAGGAACTGCTCTGTTCGCTAATGGAATTATAACGGATTCTATAAAATCCAAACACCCTGTGTCAGGGTCTGCTCTGTTTGCTTGTGAAATTATAACGAATTCTATAAAATCCAAGCATCCTGTGTTCATAACATAACATAACATAAATTTATTCGGCATATAGTTGCATAAAGCACATATATAGCCGTACATATACAAATACAGGATTGTGAATCAGTACGAATCTACATAATTAATGATGTATATTTTGAAACATATTGAATTAACTATGTTTTACTGAGAACGTTTCCCAAAATGAAATATCAATTGCCTGTCCTTAATTGTGATGCATTATATATATATTTAGACAAATTTCTAAGCATTTTTTCTGACTGTGTAGACATAAGCAATTCAAATTTATTTGGCCAGTGGCAATAGTACGGTTTGAAGAACCTTGTCCTTAGTTCTCTGTACTTAGAACATACCAGCAAAAATTATTCGTCTTCAATGACATTTTGATTACAACGCATACATACATGCATGTATTCTATTTTCCAAAGATATATTCCTATGTCTGCCAGTCTCAATAGCTAGCTGATGGGATGACAATCGAAATTTTGTAAGAGAAATTCTGAATTTATTGATATTAATGCAATCTAGATATAATTCTTTACAAAACATATGTTTGTATATACAATATCACGCTAGTCGTCTAGAATTATTTATATGAGAACACCAATTTTGCATATATACATCGAGGATACGTCGCTTTATCAATTCATAATTTGGTAGATCATATAGCAAGTTATTTTGAAATTGCCAAGTATCGTACATTCCAATTTCTGAAAGAATAGTCTTAATTTGGAAGGCCCAGTTTGTATGATTATATGTCTGTCCAATGTCAGCATCTGCTCGCATCATATGATATAATTGTTTAATGAGTGAACAATTTGTAGATAGAACCTTTATCTAATATTTCACCATAATCATCTTTCTCCGTATGAATAATGGGTATCTCCCGATATCCCCGTATAAACCATCGAGATTTGTAGATTTTTTTACGCACAAAATCTTTCTCAAAAATTACAATGCACTTGTTCAATGACTTTGCTATCTTGAAAACCCCATACCTCTGTGCTGTAATTCAGGACTGTCGCAACAAGAGTGTCAAATAGTGTACATTTTTCCTTAATCTTTAATTCAAGTTGGTTAAAAACTATAAATAAATTGTGTAATGCAAGATAGCTATGTTTTGCTAATCTTTTTTTTGTTCTGGACCATCCGCCGTTTTTGAATAGATGCATCCCTAAATATTTAAATGAATCTACTATAACGAGTTTTTTATCATTAATTGTAAATACATGTCTAGTATGGCGCCCTTTTTCGAAAATCATTACCTTTGTTTTATCTGTATTTATTTTTAGTCTCCATTTTAAGCAATAGTTTTGAAGATCATTTAGAATGGATTGTAAAGCTTCTGGGGTTTCAGCAAACAATACTGCATCATCACAAAATAGTATCAAGTACATTTTCACTTCTTCTACACTGAAAAGACCATCAATATTTGAATCTATATTTGACAATAAGTCATTCACAAAAAATAAAAACATCAGACTAGAGCTGGGGCCCCCATGCTTGACACCCATATTGGACTCTAGGAAGCCTGAGGTTTAAGATTTAAACCTAACAAGAGATTTAACCACCTCATACATTGACTGCACAGCTTGAACAAATTGTGAACTAACATTTTCTTGTTTAAGCTTTTGCCATATTTAAAATCTATCTAGCTTATCGAAACACTTTTTAAAGTCAACAAAGGCACAGTATAATTTTTTCTTTACATTTAATGTTTTTGATTGTTAATTTACCTTTCTGGAATCCAAATTGGTTAGGAATTATTTTTTCATATTGAGATGACCATTTTGTAAATCTGTTTAACAGTATCTGTGAGTATGTTTTCGCTATTATATTTATCAGCGTAATGCCTCTGTAATTGTTTGCTTCTTCAATATTTCCTCCTTTATATATCGGTATTATAATACCTTCACCCCATATTTTTGGGTATTCGCCTTTTGAATATAGCCTATTGAATAGTTTTAGCAAAAAAACAAGAGATTTCATCGAAGCAAGCTTTAAAAACCTCAGCAGTGAGATTATCGATACCGCTACTCTTACCGTCTTTTTGTGAGAAAACTGCACGCTTTAATTCATCAATCTGCCCGTCTAGCTCGTCATCATGAATGATTGAATCATCATTTCCGTTTGTATCAGTTGTATCATTTGAATTATTATCACTTTATAGCTGATCGAAAACGAAAAGGTCATTGACATCAAGTGTTTCGGCCAATTGTGTTTTTTGTTTATACTGCTGTTTTATGTTTTTCCAGAATTTCTTTGAGTTTGTTTTACTTTTATTTGTTAGATAATTACCTTCTTTTTGTTTGTATTTCCGTTTTTCTCTCATTTTTATTTTGTTAATGGAAAAGTAGTAAAGTCAAGCAGGCAAAGCCACATGCAAGACGCAACCACCACCAAAACACCGATAGACAGCATGACACACACACACACACAACCACACACACAAACGCACACACACACACACACACACACACACACACACACACACACACACACACACACACACACACACACACACACACACACACACACACACACACACACACACACACACACACACACACACACACACACACACACACACACACACACACACACACACACACACACACACACACACACACACACACACACACACACACACACACACACACACACACACACACACACACACACACACACACACACACACACTCACACACACACACACACACACACACACACACACACACACACACACACACACACACACACACACACACACACACACACGAAATGAACAAAGAAAACACCAAAAGACACACAAGAACCAGGGACAAACGTTCCACAACATGAACAAACCACAAGCACAAAGACGCAAGGCAAACAAAAGGAAGGGTGACAAAGAGAGTACCGCCTTGGCACGGTCAGCAGCAAAAACACCACTGGGGGTTTAAACCGGTTTACGGACGTCCTAACCTCACACTTCTCTCAAAGTCACCCTAGCTTTACAAATATTGTAAATAAAGGTATCCCCGCTGGACTTACCCACAACATAGACGACGGTGAACACAGGACAACATGTAAAACATAGCATAATAACTGTGACAATCCGTCAAATATGTACTCAATGACTTTGCTGAAGTCAGAGCACCTGCAGGTAAGCCGTTAAGGGCACGACAGGGAAAAAGTAATACATGAGTCTGGTAAGCTCCTCCTGTATCCAAGTTTAAGAGTATACCATCATAGAGTACTACCCTCGGCCTGTCATCGCGCAAGCAAAGAGGGAAGCGTAGCTACCGACTGTAAAAGGGTCGATAACCAAACATGCAGTGTGTTGCAATATAATAGGATCATAACCTTTCTTTTTAAATGTTTTAATGCGTTTTATAAACAAATCATGAAAATGGATATGACCCCGAATTTTCCTAAGTTTGTAGATAACATCCCCATAAAATTCTGGTTGAGAAATGCCTTGTCGCAGTAACGTCCGTAGATTGCAATTATATTTACTAATGAGAGGTAAATTTCGATAATAACATTTAGAAAAGGTTTTCCGAAGTTTGTGATATCTGTAACCTTGCTTAAGAAGTTTATCAGTTATAACTAAATTACGTCTGTTAAAATCTTCAAGCAAAGAACAGGCTCGGGCAAACCTAATAAGTTGAGAAATATAAACCCCATAAGATGTAGAACGTGGCACATCCCCATCTAGAAAAGGATAATTAACAATTTTAAAATTAAAATCTTCTTGATTTTTCTTTCTTAGAAAATACTATTTTCTGGGTTTCTATTTTTTAAGAATTTATTTCTAGCCAATTTAAAATCTTTTCTGGCTCTATAACACGCCTCGTTGAACCATGTTTTCTGTAGCGGTCGTTTTTTATTCCGCGATTTATTTGGTATTTCAAATACTTTAAATGTATTTTCTTGCATGAACTGAGTAAAATCATTTGCAATTTGATCAATGTTACTATTAGTTTCAATCGAAAAAGTCATTTGGGTAATTTGCTCGTGTTTACTAGCTATCAAGTTTTTGAATGTATCGACTTTAGAATCATCCCATTTAACGCGATGGTTAGTTGCCTGTCTATTGCTCGAGATACCAATATTTTACACGTGCAAACCCTACTTTTAATGCAGAATGATCTGAATATTCATTCGGCTCGACCAGGGTAAAATCTGTTACATATTGAAAATCGCACGGATTTATAAGAAGATAGTCGACTGTACTCGTCCCATTTATTGATTGAAACGTGTATTCATGCACTGTTATAAATCATTCAGCTAAGAAATATTTATAATGTCAATATTTCTTACATGAAGTTTCATGAGGTAAAGGATTAAGCCTTTACTCCATAAATACGCCTTTCTAAGCAAACAGAGTAAACCAGATCAGATGGCTCCTCAGGGTCTGCTCTGGTTGATCATGAAATTATATAGATATGAATCTTCAGTGTCTGCCACGGCCGAACAATTCCTGTGTCTATGTGCTATTATAATTATTAATCTAATCAATATTCATGATGTCATTATTTCTCACATGAATATTTATTGGTTAAAATGTTACAGACACATGTTTGTTTACATTTCGACCTACTCCTTCCGTTTTGCTGAACAATACGAGAATTCGTCTTTTATTTAGACTTTTACGTCAACTGAACCGAAACTGGAGTAACTATATTCTGAAAATGGGTGATCCTTCGAAAGCAAAAGTAGAAATACAAAAAGAGAAAATTGCAGACTGGGTTTTATTGAGTCTGTTCATGAGAAGTAATTAAAAGTGCAACACTACTCACGCCCCTAGTACCGGCTTAAGCAGTATTTAATTTTCAAAACAAATAACATCAAAACTAATGATCCTGAAGGGCTATAAAATATAACAACACTGAGAAGGAAGTACGGGGCGACTTTTGCCGTCACACAAACACTTAACAGCTGCTGTTGTGAAGTACATATATTCTGAAAATGGGTGATAACTCTAGTTTTTCAGCTGAATTCACTCCCCGTCTCCTGGTCTGAGAGTGTACTTTCATGAGTACTACCTTCGGCCTTACAACGTACAAACATATCGACTGCAAAACGGTCATTAACCAAACATGCAGTGCATGGCAATATAATGGGGTCATTGCCTTTCTTCCTATAGGTTATAAATGCGTTTGATAAACAACTTCTGAAATGGATATGACGAAGTTTGTAGATTACGTCACCATAGAATTCAGGGTGAGAAACACATTGTTGCAGTAGCGTCCTTAGATTGTAATTATATTTACTAATGAGAGGTTGATTTCGAAGCGCTTGGTAGAGAGTTGACGATTTTAGCATCTGAATACACACCTTTATACATTGCTCTAAATAATGATATAGCTGAATTTGTACCTGTTTCGGTATCTAATGTTCCATTCGTATATCATGTAATATGAACAACAGAAGACAGGAGGGGAACGAACCAATTACATTTGCAAATTAGTGTCACGTGAGTCGCTAAACGAATCCAGCAATAAAGACTGCTGATACAATGTTATACAACTAACGACCATCTTCTCTATCTTTCAGTTCGGTTATCACATATCCCAGTCGTTCACATGTATAAACTATTTGCCATTTGACAGTTTTCATTTAGTATTTGTTTCGCAACTTAAATATGTGCCACACATGTATGGGCAACTATTTGTGCGAAATAACTGAGTAACTCGGCGTCTCATTAGGAACCAAGCTGCCTGGCTTGCGGTCAATAGTTTCGCAAAAGCTTGAAAGAATAGGAAGTAAGTGAAATTTGTAACATATCGGATTTAAAGCAGAAAAATTGATAAAAGCTGACTTAGTCCCCCGCCGGTCACCGGTTTGGGACTATAGGTTTTCACTCTGTCCGTCATTCCGTCCGGATATATCCTCAACCACTAGGATTATTTTATCAATTATCTTGTGTAGACTATGTATCCTCAACCCCATTGGTTAGGATTTCCAAATTTGTTGTGTGAGTGCATCTTGGGAATGGGTGTTGCACACTACTTTGCTGTCTCTGTGACCCTGACCTCGATGTGACCTCAAGTTTACTTGAACATTGTCTAAAACATTTCCGGATGATATAGGATTTCAAAATATGCAAGTGTAGATACTTATTGGGAAGATAGAGTGTAATATACTACTTTGGAATATCTAAGACCTTCAGGCCGACCATGTCATAGACCTCAATTTTATAAAAATGTTGTCAAGAAATAAGATTGTCTGGAGGATATCTCCCGAACCCTTTCCCTGTTCTATATTTAGTCCAGTTTTCTATACTAATGGAATATTCATGGATGCCACAGTTAATGGAATATGGAAGGTGTAACATTATAGCTATTATAGAAACTAAAGAAACAGATTTAGCAAATTCCATTAGCAAACACAGCAGATCCTGATCAGACGGCTCCTATGAAAACACGTTTATATGAAGAAAACGATAAAACGCTTTGTTTAGGGTTTCCGATTTTTCTTGTTTAGATGCATCTTCAGACGGCGGATTATCTCTTACTACTTTAGCGTCTCTTTGGTCTATACCATGACATTGACATCAATTAAATAAAGGTCCGTCTGCAAGATTTGTCTGGATGACATCTCAACCACGTAGTTTTCGGTTTCTAATTTTATCTTAGGGAGGCACATACTACTTTGATATTTGTGTGACTTTAGCTTAACTCACCCAACTTGGGAGAAAGATGTCACCACTTTAGTGTGGATTTCTCACACCACTACTTAATGGTGTTAATATATATTCCTGGGTTGACTAGAATCTAATAATTAAAAGCCCTAATATTCTAGTAATTGTGACTGATCCTTGTTTGTAACTATTGCCGAGATCTCCTAGGTTACCACAACTTAAGTACATTTGTTTTTAATAGGCTGATTGGACATTATCAGGTTTGTTTTTACTTTAAAATTTCGAAACGTGTTCACTCAGATCAGTAACTATCTTCAAAGTGTATAAACTGATCTGTGTACACTGTTTATAGAATGTTTATATAAAAAAGGTACACATCGCCACTCACATTCAATTATTATATCAATAAATATTCCTAGTCAGTCCATACTCAGTTCAATGGTGATGAGTACAAATGCTAAGAGCAGTCTCCTGTGCGGGGCAATGCAAGTATTTGCATGTTATTTTGCAATTTATACTTTTCTGGTAGATCTACACGACTCTACCTTTAAAAGCTATTGAAATGTGTCATCTCCTTTGTTAATTGTAAAATTAATTCTCTCTTTCGGTTCTATTTCAGAATTTAAAATATATTGAACATTGAATATGTACCAATAGAGAGTTACATATGAATAAACAAAGCGACCGCGGATCAGACAGCTCCTATAAGAGCTTTCTGGTTTAAGTGTCCTCTCTAAGGGCGATGAAAGGCGCATCTCCGACGCAAAGGGTTAATACACGTGAAAATACCATGAATCGGGAAACAGATATAATCTCTTTTGTTCTATTGCAATCGCCTCATTTTTTTCTATACGAAAACGCACATCTCGATCACATGGCATTCGCAAAAATGGTAATATTAAACGAAAATCTCGTTTGAAAATGACTCTTCTTGATCTACATACTTTACGTCTAATTTCTGGCAAACATGCCATGCTTTCTAGACTTTACTCCTTATCTATATGTTCATTAAAAGAAATTGACGAGAAAGCCGATAAAATTAGTTTTAGATCAGATCCTCTCATAGGAACGGCTAGTTTGATACAAAGCTTTACTCTACATGTTCTCAGACCGCACATTGACAAATTATCTGAACACCAAAGATTTTTCTTGAAAATTCGTTTTATTAATAAAGGTATTGATTTTATTGACCTCCAAAGCATTTTTAGAGACAAAAATGTAATTGACACTATTCCTAAATACTTTAAAAATACTGAAACACCTATCATCTGCTACAAATATAACAAACCCATCAGAAATACAATTTTCAACTATAATAAAATTGTGGCCGACCTTAATATTAATGATAATATTCCTGATAATTGAGATTGCGCCACCTCAAAATTTTGCTATTCTCCGGCTGGTCATGTGATTACTGGTAATTTTGAGATAATTAAAGATAAACGTTTACGATCTCTTTTGAATAAAGGTCCCAAATATAGAATACCATCCATGATAGATTTTAACTCTTGTCGAGTTCAGATTGCGGAGGCTTTACAAACTTTTAGTATTAAATGGTGTCGAAGAGAACATGTTGAGACTAATGCTCTTTCTAGTTGGAAAAAAACTAATTTTTGATATAATTGATAAACGCATTTCCTTTTATAGCTCTGATACACACCTTCCACCTAAACCTAGAATTTCTTTTAGACATTTTAAAAAGGGTTTACAGGATTGCCATTCAAAATACGTTTTTGTTCCTGCTGATAAGGCATCGAATAATGTGATTATTATTTGACGATTACATTATATCGATGTCTTGAAGCAGGAAATTATTAATACCAAGTCATACATTTCAGTTACTACTGACGAAAAGACCATCGTTTCAGACCATGTCAAAAAGTGTGAACAACTTGGAACCGATATTAAAATTACTAAACTTCCTACAATGTATTGGTTACCAAAACTACATAAAAAACCATATAAAGCGCGTTTCATTGCAAATTCTAGTTCATGAACAACTACTTAATTGTCTATACTTTTGACTTCTTGTTTAACGAAGGTAAACGAACATGTAAGGTTCTACTGTGATAAGACTTATGAAAATTCTGGAATAAATATCTTCTGGTCTATTAAGAACTTAAGAACAAAAGGTATCTTGCATCCACTGTAAGCACGTACGATTTTTCTACTCTGTACACAACTCTTCCTCATATTTTAATTAAGGATAAGGTTACTAACTTAATCCAGAAAGTATTTGCTCGGGAAAAACATCATTCTTGGCATGTAATGCTGAAAAAGCTTTCTTTACTGACGAGCAAATGAAATATTACACCAATTGGACTTGCTCAGAAGTTTGGGAATCACTAACCTTTCTTTTGGATAACATGTTTGTACGTTATGGGATATACGGTCAGGTAATTGGTATTCCCATGGGTACGAATTGTGCACCACTTGTCGCAGATTTGTTTTTGTACTGCTATGAGAGAGATTTCATGTTGCGTTTGATGCTCTGATTCCTACAATTTATCCTAAAGAACTCAAATTGAATAAAGCTAACCTGTCCGACAATTATGCAGCGTTTCTTGATCTCGACCTTAAAATTGATAATGGAATGATTTCTTCTAAAATATATGACAAAAGAGATGATTTTTATTATAATATTGTTAATTTTCCTCATCTTGACGGGGATGTTCCCCGTGCTCCATCTTACGGGGTTTATATATCTCAACTTATTCGTTTTGCTAGAGCTTGTTCATCTATTGACGATTTTAACAGTCGAAATCTCATTTTAACTGAAAAACTGCCTAAGCAAGGATATAGATACCATAAACTAAGAAAAGCTTTTTCTAATTTTTACTATCGAAATCTCTCGCTTATTGGCAGGTACCAATCTAATCCCAAGGAGCTTCTGCGACACGGTGTTTCACATCCTGAATTTTATGGTGATGTGATTTACAAACGTATAAAACAATTCATTAAAAAGGGATATGACCCCTCTATATTGCAGCACACTACATGCTTGGTGGTCGACCCCTTTACAGTTGGTCATTATGCTTTCCTCTTTACTTGTGCGACGACGGAAAAGGCTTAATACTCTATGAAGATTCCCTCTGAAACCCGTTTACGGAGGGAGGAAATTAGATATTTGTATTTTGCTAGTTCTGTCGTACCCCAAATGACTACTCCACAGCTGCTCTGACCTGAATAGTCATCGAGTACATGCCTACGATGTCAAATTTATTCTTTTTCAAACAAAACAGTTGTGTATGATTAATATCCACTGGTAATTGTATTTTCTTGCGATTGATCTTTTAAATGTCGCAGTAGAAGTGTTTCAAATAGTTTTCCCGTATTTTTAAATTATGACGTCATTTACATGATGACGTCGCTTGTTTACTTCTAATAGCGTTCATTTTCAAATCATTTTCATTTTGGCATACATCGTTACGCATGTTGTGGTGTTGTCTGGAGGGGGAATTTTATTTACATTTTGACTTTGGTGAAAGTGGGATAAGGACGAGGTTGGGTACCCATAAACCAGGTTCAAGTCCCCCAGTAGCCCTTTTTTTATTGCTTTTGACTGCTGGCCGTTCCAAGGCGGCACTCCTGCTTTCAGCCTACGGTCAATTTTGTTTTTTAATATGCTTAATGTTTAATGTGTTTCGTCTTGATATGCGTCCTGTTATGTTTTGTCTTGTGGCTTTACCGTTTCTCGTTAGATGGTGTTTGATGCGGTGTCATTCCGTGTGTGGCTCTCCCTGTTTGACTATTTTTCCATATTTACAAACTTCGTAAAATTATTGGACATACCCATTTTCTCACTTTGTTCATCAAATATGTTAAACAATTCATTAAAAAGGGATATGATCCTGTAGTACTACAACATACTGCATGTTTGGTTGTCAACCCTTTTACAGTTGGCAATCACGCTGGCCTCTTTGCATGTACGCCGACAAGAAAGGTTTAGTACTCTATGAAGGCGACCTCTTAAATCCAGAAATGGAAGGAGAACGTCGAAGGAGAACGTCGGATATCTATACTATTTAGTTTTTGTCGTACCCTTTATTACTTTTCTACAGTTACTCTGTTTGCAGCTCAATCATTGAGTACACTAGCGATAGGTGGATACCGTTTGTTCACTTAAATGTTTTCGTTATACATGCACTTTACCACTGTATTTGCCGTCGCGGTTGTTGTAGATTAGTCGGAGAGGGGATAGGTTTATTTACACTGTTTGTCTTTTAGAATCGGGATGGAATAAGTGTGAGGTTGCGCGCACATAAACCGGTTTAAACCCCCCCAGTGACTTTTGTCACTGACCGTTCCAAGGCGGTGCTTCCATCTTCCCCTATTGTGTGTTTGTTTTGTCTTTGTGCGTCTCTTGTTGTTTTTATAGTTATTTACATTTGCTGTTTCCTTGTGTTGCGTTTCGGGCGACTGTTTGTTCTGTATGTAGTGTTTCCTGCATGACTCATTTTTATACTTTTACCTGTGTATGGACCTGAACACCAGCAATGGTTTTCTTTGCTAGGCAGGAGACCGTGCTGGTGTGGGTGCTGTCTCCGCAGTGGAGGATTTCGCAGTCTTCCGTTGTCTGGTCTGAAATACACATCCTGATTTAAATCTACTACACAAGTTTTAGATAAAGCAAGAAATGCGAAAATCGCATTGAAGCTGGATTATTTTTTGCGTTAACAATTTACCTAATGATTTTTATTGATATAAGCATATGTAGCCCAGAAGCTATATTTTTTTAATAACAGCCAAGTTTATTAGTGACCTTGGCCCGTTTTCATGTATATTTATGTCATCTGTAAGGTCCTTACCAAAGCTATCGGAATACCAAAGTTGAATTGCCTAGCGTTCGTGGGTTAGAAGTTATAGCAACATGTTAAATTTTGCTAAAAACAGACACGTTTTCAAAACAAATACTGACATTGACCTTGACCCAATTTCACGTAACCTTGTATCAACTGAAAGGCCTTTGCCAAAGCTATTTCCATACCATATACGAATTGTCTAGCATATGTGCTATTCAGAAGTTAAGACAAAACAATGAAGTTTTTCAATGATAGCCAACTTGTCAAAATAGTGACCTTGACATTGACTTGATTTCAAATATCTTTATATTACCTGAAATGCTTTTACCAAAGCTATATGTATACAAAAGATATATTGCCTAGCATTTGTAGTTTAGAAGTTATAGCAATACTAAAGATTGTTAAAAATGGCAAAGTTTTCGAAATAGTGACATTGGCCTTGACCTGATTCCATGTATCTAAAGGCCTGCACTCAAACTATCTGCATACCAAATATCAATTGTCTAGCATATGTACTTCAGAAGTTATAACACAATTTTAATGACAACCAAATTTTCAAAATAGTGACATTGACCTTGACCTAATTTCAGGCATCTTTATGTCATAGGTAAGGTCTTTACCAAAAGCTATCTGAATACCAAAGGTGAAATTCCTTCAGTTTGTTAAAACAGCCAATTTTTCAAAATAGTGACAAAAAGTTAACCAAATTTCATGTATCCTTGTATCAACTGAAAGACCTTCACCAAGGCTTTCTCCGTACCATATATGAATTGTCTAGCATATGTGATTCAGAGGTTAAGACAAAATGTTTAAGTTGTTTTTACCTTGACCTATTTTTAAATATCTTTTTATAAATTAAAAGGCGTTTACCAAAGTCATCTGTATACCAAAGATGAATTGCCTAGCATTTGTAGTTCAGAATTTTTAGCAATGTTAAAGTTTGTTAAAAACGGCAAAGTTCGAAATAGTGACCATGACTGATTTCATGTATCATTGTATTAAGTGAAAGGCCTTTACCCAAGCTATCTGCATTCCAACTATGAATTGTTTAGTTTAACCCTTCGCTTGCTATTCACGTCAATATACGTGCCTGTAAATAGTGAAGACCCAGATGAGACAGCTCCTGCAGGAACTGTCTCATCAGGGTCTGCACTATTTACAAGTTGATTGTGCAACCAGTGCACTCCACAGCAGTGATTGTACAGCGAAATACGTGTACTCAGTGAAGTTATATGTAATTATACAACAGGGCATGGGTAAAGAAGGAGACATGTATTTTAAAATTCAGCAAGAGAAGGGTTAAAGTAATTCAGAAGTTATAAGCAATGTTAAAGTTTTGTTAACGACAGCACGCCGCCCGAACCCACCCGCCTATTCATTCGCCCGAGACCCAACCGCCCGCCCAACTGCCGCATTTAAATGTTTTACTTTATATCTTTACCGAACAGATACGCCTGTTGATGCTTCTGCAAACAGAGTAGACCCAGATCAGACGGACTATGTATGATCCGTCTGATTAGGATTTGCTCTGTTTGCTAATAAACTAGTATAACTAATTCTATAGTTTCTGTTACGGTAAAATATCCTTTTCATATAAAACAAATGTTGATTAAGGTCAAAACTCACTTATATAAACCCTACTGTTTTGTGATTCATTCTGTTTACAGCTGTTTTGGGCTTAAACCCTTTTCAATATGAAAAAAAGGTTTGCTCAATCTCTAAGTTACTTAAATTCCACTGGCTTCCGAAGCTTTCAAACTTTTGAGAAATTATACAATGAGTGTCAACCAGCTTGGTTTAAATGAATTTTGTACATAACATATAAAGTACATTGTTTATATTTCGGTTTTACATTTTTGGTTTTGCATTTAGTGGACTCGTTTTGCATAATTCACCATTATGCATGAATTATTTTCAGTTAAATGTATAACAAACCTTTTGGTGCAATGTAAGTGAAAAGGTTCGAATAATCCCATGTAGACTAACGGTAGTCTTAGTCTGTTGTTTAGTTCTGAGACTAAAGGTAGTCTTTAATAATTGGTTTAGTTCGAAGTATAGACCTTTATCGCTGGTACGAGCCACGTGTATAGCGGGTACGCGTGCACATGTATGCGGCAACAGTTTGTTCTGTAGAGCACGCGCTTTCAGTTGTATGGGTCACGAGTTCGAATCCCAGGTCTGACACATTTTTCTTTGCTGTAAGTATGGGAGTTTTTTAGCAGTAGTAAAGTGTTTGGTGAAATTAGTGTTGTATTTCGTACGGTGCTAGAAACTTTGTGATTTATCATAAAATAATTTTACTTGTGGACAGTGATGTGATAATGGTTTCTACGTCAATGTGTTTCAGCAAGCGAATAACATTGATCTGTAACGTAATGTATATTATTAGTGTCATACACGGATATAATGCATCATGACTCACTGAAACCATTATTTTATATAGTAATGTTTCCCCCATGTATCTGTTAATTAACAGTACATAACAATATTGCTCTCTCATTGTCTTCTATCCTTCTTAAAGATATGTCATTAAACTCTTGCGTTAACATTGCTTGTAAAGCATAATGCAACTGTAGCAAGGTTGCCGATGAGAACAAGTCTCTTATGAGAGGTACAGTACCCTGTTTTACCAATGATCGTGCGATTGAAATAATCGTTCGACTGAATTTATCGTATGTTCTAAATGTAATGATCGTAACTGGACGTATGTTGAGTTAACGATACATTATATCGTTTAAAGTAATCCTTTATTGCGCTACACAACAATATACGATGAATTATATCGTACGAAGTAATCCTTTATTGCGCTACACTACAATGTACGATGAATTATATCGTATGTTGTGATCCTTTGTTGCTCTACTCTACAAAGTAATACCCCAATTCCACTGAGCGGCGATTCCGCTACGCTTCGAAATTGTGGCGAAAACGACGCGAATTGTAGCAGGAGCGGCAACAGCGCAGTAGAAGCGCCCTGATCGTAGTAGAAGCGTAACAGAAGCTTCTTGATCGCCACTTCACGGCGATTGTTTTGACCTTGCTCAAAACAATCGTAGTGGCATCGCCGTGGACTCGAATCGCCGCGAAAGCGTAGTAAGAAATTCGTGAACACAGCAGTATCGTAACGGCTGCGTGAGTAACATAGCGCAATCGCAGTCGCATCGCAACGAAAGCACCGAGATATTTGTCCGTATATAAATGCTTTTCATACATTTGCAAACAGAGTAGACCCAGATCAGACAGCTGCTATGGGAGCCGTCTGATAAGGGTCTGCTCTATTTGCTTATAACATGATATAGATAGGATTCTATAGTTTTTGTCAAAGCAAAAACATTTCTTAAAAAGGTTAAATTTTGAAACTGCACCTAATAAATATTCATAAGATCATTCTTTCTTACATGGATATTGAACAGGGAAAATATCAATGCTTGAGTCACCCCATGGAAGACTTAGCAACTACAAAACCTAGATCAGGCCCAACACTGTGTTTATCTTGATCTGGATCTTCAAAACTATTTGATCCATTTTCTTCGAAGGATGATGGTCAACTGCTTCGAAATCAGTTTAATCACCCATTTTATATAGAAACATTCCAAAAGCGCAACAGAAGCGCAGCTCATGCGCCTTGGTCGAAGCAAGGTCGTAACAGCAACGTATTGAGCGTAGACGAAGCGTAGCCTGAAATCCTGTGTCGTAGTGGAAGTCTTGGAGAGACCTCAAGCGCCGTAGAAGCGCAGTAACATCGCGACAGGATCGTAAACAGCGCAGCGGGATCGTTATTGAAGCGTACTATAAGCGTACTGGAAACGCCCAAGTCCCAAAATAAGGCACATGACGGCGCTTCTGCGGCGATTTGGAAGTATTTGGAGAATCGCCGTGATCGCCATGAGCGCAGTGGAAGCGCCGCCCAGTGGAATAGGGGTATAAGATAATTACAGCTATGAATATGTGGCCATGGCAGATACAGTAGAATCATTACTATATCATTCCATAGGCAAACAGAACATACCTTGATTAGACGGCTCCCATAGGCGCCTTCTGATCTGGGTGTATTCTGTTTGCAAAACACAGAAAGGCACATTTGTGGAGTAAAGGTTTAAACTACTTTCGATAAAAAAATATGGACACGGATTTATCTATGACGCATTAGTCTGGATCTCAAATGTGTGCAATGTCACAAGGTTATCTAGATGAGAGACCCATATATGCACATGTATATGGAACTACATGAATTTCATTATGAAATAATGTATTTTTAACCAGTCGGAACAAATCGGGTATGTGATTTGTAATTATTTAGTTATTTTTGATGATATATATTGTGGGCTATTGTTTTATTTTTATATTTATTTTGGTATATTTTAAGAGTATTATATTGGGGGTAGGGGATAGGGATAGGGGCGGGTCTGCTTTTTTGTTGTCTTGGTATTTATTGTTCTTCGGGGCGGCAAGACCTGCAAATTGTCACAGTCTTGAAATGTCCCCAATCAAAAGCATATCAGTCGACTTTGACAAAAGTCACATGCGAGTTGGTTTGAGAAATAAGAATATCAACCTAAATATATCAATTGCACTCAACGCATACTTCACCTTGGTATATTCTGGTCTTACCTAAAGTTTTATTATCTAATAGAAAGCTACTCATTGACTAAGATTTAACAGCACCCTCAAATGTGTAAGGGTTAACAGAATAATACCAATGGAAAAGTAGTAAAGTCAAGCAGGCAAAGCCACATGCAAGACGCAACCACCACCAAAACACCGATAGACAGCATGACACACACACACACACACACACAACCACACACCCAAACGCACACGCACACACACGAAATGAACACAGAAAACACCAAAAGACACACAAGAACCAGGGACAAACGTTCCACAACATGAACAAACCACAAGCACAAAGACGCAATGCAAACAAAAGGAAGGGTGACAAAGAGAGTACCGCCTTGGCACGGTCAGCAGCAAAAACACCACTGGGGGTTTAAACCGGTTTACGGACGTCCTAACCTCACACTTCTCTCAAAGTCACCCTAGCTTTACAAATATTGTAAATAAAGGTATCCCCGCTGGACTTACCCACAACATAGACGACGGTGAACACAGGACAACATGTAAAACATAGCATAATAACTGTGACAATCCGTCAAATATGTACTCAATGACTTTGCTGAAGTCAGAGCACCTGCAGGTAAGCCGTTAAGGGCACGACAGGGAAAAAATAATACATGAGTCTGGTAAGCTCCTCCTGTATCCAAGTTTAAGAGTATACCATCATAGAGTACTACCCTCGGCCTGTCATCGCGCAAGCAAAGAGGGAAGCGTAGCTACCGACTGTAAAAGGGTCGATAACCAAACATGCAGTGTGTTGCAATATAATAGGATCATAACCTTTCTTTTTAAATTTTTTAATGCGTTTTATAAACAAATCATGAAAATGGATATGACCCCGAATTTTCCTAAGTTTGTAGATAACATCCCCATAAAATTCTGGTTGAGAAATGCCTTGTCGCAGTAACGTCCGTAGATTGCAATTATATTTACTAATGAGAGGTAAATTTCGATAATAAAATTTAGAAAAGGTTTTCCGAAGTTTGTGATATCTGTAACCTTGCTTAAGAAGTTTATCAGTTATAACTAAATTACGTCTGTTAAAATCTTCAAGCAAAGAACAGGCTCGGGCAAACCTAATAAGTTGAGAAATATAAACACCATAAGATGTAGAACGTGGCACATCCCCATCTAGAAAAGGATAATTAACAATTTTAAAATTAAAATCTTCTCTTTTATCGTATACTTTGGACGAAACTTTATCATTTGTAATTGAAAGATTCAAATCTAGAAATGAAGCATTAATGTCAGATTGATTAGCTTTGTTTAAAGACAGTTCTTTTGGGTAGATTGAAGAAACCATAGTATCAAAATAAGGATTATCTAAATTCAAAATATCGTCTAAATACCTTGAAGTTTTATTAAATGCCAAGACATATTAACAGAATGTTGTAGCTAAGGTTTAGTTATTGGAATGTTACATTTGCTAAGTTGTAACAGAACGTATCAAATTTACTAATATTTAAAATAATGTTACAAATTCGCTATTAATTACTTCAAATACCTCGAATCTACATAGCCTTACCTTGATGATGACAACGTTTTGACGGTGAAGTTGCGTGTCTTTTGCATTTCCGCCGCGGGCTACATTCGCTACTGTCACATCCAGGTAGCGCCTCCTACAATTAGAATATTGTCTCATTGTCTTGGGATAAGTGGAATCCAGGGATAAGTGTAACACTATTTTGGCGACTTCGTAGTGACTAGTGTAGTTGTTGCTAACAATTGCCGACATTCGTTTGATGATGCGCACTGATCATTAAGCGTACCACAAATTTGAGAATTGAAATTGATGCCAATTAAACAGTAATTTCATGTTTAACCCTTTCGCTGTCAATATCGTATCAGTAACAACCAATGGAAACCATTTCCACCCAGAAGAGACATCGAGTAGTCCTAACTGTTTTGCTGTGGCTGTTTTTAAAGCAAATATGCTGCATTTGCTTTTGGAATTATAATTGATCTCTATAATTTATGCCAATACCAACAAGCGTACCGCATACGGTACATGGTACGTCCACTTGCAAAACTTCTCTGATTCAATATGCCTTATAAGTGTTGACATTTTCTAAGTTGTGCTTCAGATCTTGATCTCCATATTAAGGTGATATATAAAAAATGAAGGAAATGGCCTCAAATGATGTTTTAACAAAACTTGAAAATGAACAGTATAACATTTCTTTACTGAGCTCTTATGATTTCTCTACACTCTATACTACTCTACCTCACCATCTTATAAAGGATAAACTTATTAAATTAATAGAAAAAACCTTTGCCAGAGAAAACAAAATGTTCATTGCTTGTAATGTTCAACGTTCATTCTTTTCGAATTCAGAAGTTGAACATTACACAATGTGGACTTGCCTTGATGTTTGTAGATCTCTTACCTTTCTTTTAGATAATATATTTGTGCGTTATGGGGATACCATATATCGTCAAGTTGTTGGTATACCCATGGGTACAAATTGTGCCCCTCTTGTTGCAGACTTGTTTTTGTATTGCTACGAGAGGGATTTTATGCTTAGCTTAAAACCTGATACACAGACCGATATTGTTAATGCTTTTAATAAAACTTCAAGGTATTTAGACGATATTTTGAATTTAGATAATCCTTATTTTGATACTATGGTTTCTTCAATCTACCCAAAAGAACTGTCTTTAAACAAAGCGAATCAATCTGACATTAATGCTTCATTTTTAGATTTGAATCTTTCAATTACAAATGATAAAGTTTCGTCCAAAGTATACGATAAAAGAGAAAATTTTAATTTTAAAATTGTTAATTATCCTTTTCTAGATGGGAATGTGCCACGTTCTACATCTTATGGGGTTTATATTTCTCAACTTATTAGGTTTGCCCGAGCCTGTTCTTTGCTTGAAGATTTTAACAGACGTAATTTAGTTATAACTGATAAACTTCTTAAGCAAGGTTACATATATCACAAACTTCGGAAAACCTTTTCTAAATTTTATTATCGAAATTTACCTCTCATTAGTAAATATAATTGCAATCTACGGACGTTACTGCGACAAGGCATTTCTCAACCAGAATTTTATGGGGATGTTATCTACAAACTTAGGAAAATTCGGGGTCATATCCATTTTCATGATTTGTTTATAAAACGCATTAAAACATTTAAAAAGAAAGGTTATGATCCTATTATATTGCAACACACTGCATGCTTGGTTATCGACCCTTTTACAGTCGGTAGCTACGCTTCCCTCTTTGCTTGCGCGATGACAGGCCGAGGGTAGTACTCTATGATGGTATACTCTTAAACTTGGATACAGGAGGAGCTTACCAGACTCATGTATTACTTTTTCCCTGTCGTGCCCTTAACGGCTTACCTGCAGGTGCTCTGACTTCAGCAAAGTCATTGAGTACATATTTGACGGATTGTCACAGTTATTATGCTATGTTTGACATGTTGTCCTGTGTTCACCGTCGTCTATGTTGTGGGTAAGTCCAGCGGGGATACCTTTATTTACAATATTTGTAAAGCTAGGGTGACTTTGAGAGAAGTGTGAGGTTAGGACGTCCGTAAACCGGTTTAAACCCCCAGTGGTGTTTTTGCTGCTGACCGTGCCAAGGCGGTACTCTCTTTGTCACCCTTCCTTTTGTTTGCCTTGCGTCTTTGTGCTTGTGGTTTGTTCATGTTGTGGAACGTTTGTCCCTTGTTCTTGTGTGTCTTTTGGTGTTTTCTGTGTTCATTTCGTGTGTGTGTGTGTGTGTGTGCGTTTGGGTGTGTGGTTGTGTGTGTGTGTGTGATGCTGTCTATCGGTGTTTTGGTGGTGGTTGCGTCTTGCATGTGGCTTTGCCTGCTTGACTTTACTACTTTTCCATTTATTGAATAAAAAGTTACGGTCATCGTCATATTTGCAGATTTTCGTAAAGTGCAAGGGCCATAACTCTGTAACGACAAGTTGAATCAACTCAACTTCAAATTTTGTTGTATAAAATATTTGTGTCAAGTTTCATTCATATCCTTTTAAGTTTTTCCAGAAAACAACAGACAAACCAAAAGTTGACCAAAGTACAAAGCAACGAACACACAAAGCTCAAGGACCATAAAATAACATATAAAACCCCCCGCAATATGTGAACATCCATATTAAGGTATTATCATAAAAAAACATTTAACGTAAATATCGTTTAAAATGAAAAAGCCTTCCTCACATTTGCATACATTTGCATTGTTTTTAAGGGCAAGGGCCATAACTCCGTAACGGCAAATCAAATGAAACTCAGAATCAATTCAACTTCAGATCTTGATGCATTAAAGATTTGTGTGAAGTTTCATCACTATCCGTCAAATAGTCTTCCGAGAAAAAAGGCGGACAAACGAAATGTAGACGGACGAACGGACGAACAGACGAACGGACGGACGGGCAGGGCCACGCCAATATACGGCCACCTTCGTTAGGTGGGCGTATAAAAATCATACCGTATGTGCATATCCCATTATAAAATATCACTGATTTATATTCATGATGTGAAATATTTCTTTAATAGATACGGTATTCAATAAGGAAACTTAAGAACTGCTTAAACCTTGACTGCTAATCAAAACTGTTTGCTATAAATACTGGGCATCGTTTAGAATTTCGTCTTGTTACGCGCTAAAATACTGTAGATTGCAAAAGTTGTGGTTTGTTTCAATTCTGAAAGTAAAATTTGTCTTTGTTTGAAAAATACAGATTGTCAGACTGTTGGACTTTAAATGACCCAACAGCACTATGTGATACTTGCCACACTCCACGATGATCTCAGCGAGTACACTCTTCCTTTACAGTCCGTTCTATTACTCCATGTGGCATTAGACGTGTGGATTCGGCAATTTCCGTACACTCTCCAAAATGTTATGGACTCGCACATACCCGGCCTGAACAGACATTCTTCGATGCAGGCGCTGTAAGAAATGTCCCAAAGAATAACGTCACCTGGGCCAGTCTTGCAAACGAGTGGCTTGAACTTTTGCATCGGAAGGATGGACGCACATGTGAATTGCACGGAGGAAAAATAAACAGCTATAAAACACACGAGATGCACGAATTCCATTTTTAGAATACTTTATGCGTGCTTCTCATCCACACAGAAACAGTGTTCATAACGAAATGACGTTTGATCTTCAATCATCATTCTGATCTATTATTCACCCCGTAACAGGACAACATTATATCCCTTTGTTCATATTGTCTTCTGTTTCTGTTTTAAATCACAATATATTCGGGACGGGTAATCTGGTCGTCAAACCGTTTTAGTACGAATACGACTCCCACTGATCGGTTAACTGATTTGGAATAAAACTCTTGGCAATGTTATCACCGATCCCTTTGTAGAATTCTGAAGGCTAAAGTGTAATTTTGTCAGGTGTAAAACAAACATAACGATGTGTATTTTAGATGAATAATGCAACGTAGCGCAATTAAAATAAATTGAAACTTCGATCTGTAACAAAATGAAAACAACAACTGCTCATAAAGGATAGCCCACCAATTTTCTCAGTTTAATCTTAGCCCTTTAGCCCGTTGCTGGGGCATCCATAACTACATTACACAGTCAACTGTTCAGACACACCAAGTACATCTGGGTCTGACCTGTTTCAAAATAAATTTATTAAAAATCTGTAATCCATAATGTATGCTAATGTGACGTTACTGTATGCTAATCCAACGTTAATGTATGCTAATCTGACGTTAATATATATTACCGAGACGTTGATTTATCCTAATATAACGTTTATAATTTATATGCTTATATGACATTGATGTATGCTAATGTGACGTTGATATATGCAAATCTGACGTTAACCGTTAACAGGTAATCGTGAAATTAGTGATTTTACTTCATTGCCTTTTTACAAGCGTCAAAGAAGTTTGACCCTGGTGAGACGTCGAATTACTCTGCGTCTCATCAGGATCCAAACTGTTTGCGATCATTACCAAATTTCCCCCGAAGCATAGTAAAGGCTAAAGTACATTCTCGTATATGGAAATCTCGAATCTATCCGTAAAAATTGGAATGCAAATACATTTCGAATTCAAACTTTTAAATGCCGGACTATGCAAAGCAAGGTGCGGAATAAGAATAGACAATTCTGAAAACAATTTGCATGACAAATTGGCTAACGCGACAGCAAATTGATCTCCGATCTGGTTTTATCAATTTACCACTGTGTGTAATTGAAAATGTGCAGTTTTAACACATGTGCTGAAATTACGCTACAATATAGTCTACTTATCTCACTCCCTGTCTCTATGTTTCTCCCTGTCTTTTGTTTCCTAATGTCTCTCGTTATGTCCAACATTTTGTCTTTACAATGCATGGTGACTCTCAATCTAACACCGAATGTCTCCCTTTAATTCGGTCTCCATTAGTGGCGTCGATTTCTTACCAATTCGATCTCAGCGGTTATAGACGTTGAATAGGATAGTCAGGCAATCTTATTTTATCTCTTTGCAGCGTAATATTATTTTTAAAAATATTTTAGTTTCAAAGAGACACTTCTTGTAAATGACGTAATCAAGTCGGTCTGTGAACAGCTCTCACTGAGTATGAATAGACAAACATGGAGTTTTTTTCTTGGGAATTTTGTGCCATTTGATAAAAAGAATATTACCTTATACTGATATCTACCAAACTTGGCAAGCATGGTTTCATATCATATTAATCAATTCGTTTTGTAAAATGCAATAGGAAATGAACACTTATGCAATATATTTTGTGCGTTTCATTTATCTTTAGATGATCTTGGAATTACCAGTCAACCTCATAATTACGTAGACACATTCATATTGCAACACTATTTCTATACATAATGCAGAAAAACGGTACTATGTAAACTATTGAAGTTTTAGTTTTTGCCAAGGTATTTGCCGCTCGGGGTATCATCTGAATAAAAAATGTTCGCAACAATAATCACGGATTCGTTCATCTTTACTTATTCCTTACCCGCTGTGAAAAATTAATGTCTGCTCAAATTTGGATCTGGTGCAATTTTGGCTACTTCTGATTCGAACTAGCTTTTGAGAATCATTTGAGAAACTATTGACCGAGAGTCAAATAGCTTGTATAACTTGGCGTCTCATCTGGATCCAAGTTGCTTGTTTATGCGAGCCATGTCAGGAGTAACAGGAGAATGGTTAAAAGAAAACACTTTCTAAGTTCATCCCAAAGAACGACGCTTACACGTACTGAAACGAATTATGTACAAGCAGATTGCAATGATAAACGATATTTCTTTTTGAATGATTTAAGGACTACATTGTGTTTGTAAGTATCTTTCAAACATCGTTTTCGATAAACGTTTGAAGTGATAGTCTCTACTTGCAACTTGTTTAAAAATGCCTAAAATTACATGAATCACGTTTAACCCTTCGCTTGCTATTCACGTCAATATACCTACCTGTAAATAGTGAAGACCCAGATGAGACAGCTCCTGCAGGAGCTGTCTCATCAGGGTCTGCACTATTTACAAGTTGATTGTGCAACCAGTGCACTCCAAAGCATTGAATGCACAGAGAAATAATTGTAGACAGTGAAGATATATGTAATTATACAACAGGGCATGGGTAAAGGAAAAATGTATTTTAAAATTCAGCAAGCGAAGGTTTAATATGCTGAAAAGAAGTATATAGCGAGAAGCGCCAAAGAAGACAACACTTTCATGTGTTTGATATCGTAGACCCGGTGTCATTCGGCAATGTATTAGTATTTATTCGGATACAGTAAAACCTCTATATAACGACCACTAAATTACATCAAGTAATGTGTGTTAAAGGCAGGTGGATGCGTAAAGCAAGGTGAAAGTAAAACACAACGATCCTATTGGAGCGTTCTGTATTACTTTCACCTTGCTTTAAGCAACCACCTGCCCAAAATACCAACTAATTAACACAATTTAGTGGTCGTTATAGAGAGGTTTTACTGTAATATTTTTGTTGCAGAACAAATAAAAATGAGTATCGACGAAAATGGTTAACTTTTAATCACAGGGGCATTTTTCGATATAAGTTCAAATTGACAATCTTCATATTAATGTTTGAACGAAACAAATACCAAGTTTTATGATGTTACTGAACATATACGTTTATTGAAGGGACTTTCACGTCAACTGTTTACTCCATAAATAGCCTTTATACGGCTTTAGAAACAGAGGAGACCCAGATCAGACAGCTATGTCTGGTCGGGATATGCTGTGTTTGCATATGAAACAACATAAATCTGATTCTGTAGTTTGTGTCATTGTGTTCCTGTAACCATGTACCCTTTGTAAAACTCCATTAATTAATATTTATGTTTTACATGAATATTCATTAAAGGGGTTAATTATCCTTTCTCATACCACGTGATAACATTTGCTGTCTTGGTCCAGTAACTCGACGTCTCATCATCAGAATTCTAATTGTTTACCCTCCAGATTACACTTTGAAAATAAATCAGGAGGGGTTTGCTTTGTAATCTTAATAAGGGAATATATCTATCGACGATACGCTAAAGGCTTTGGTTTGATCATGTTTCTTCTTGATGTATTCAACTTTTCCCCGACAGAGACGCCTTTGGCGCCGTTACAAACAGAGAAGAGTCAGATCAGACAGCTCCAATAAGAGTCGTCTGTTCAGGGTCTGTTTGCTTATGGAGAAATACACAGAGCTACAGATAACAATGCGTACTCAAATACTGAAATCGGCATTTCTCCACCCAACCCTATGATGTGACCACTCTTTAGAATCGTCTCTTCGATACTTGAAAATATTTTGATTTACGCATCATCTTATCTGGAGCTCTGAATACAGATTTGTTTCTACAGTTTCTGCCATGGAAAAACATCCTGTGTTGGTTGGTATACCATTATCAAAAATCAGTTAGTTTTCATGACGTCATTATTTCTTACATGCATATTCATTAGATATTGAGGTCTGTTTCTAAGCACGCAACTTTCCTCAGCGTGCGGACTGTTACCCCTTTCGCTGCCACGTCATGTCGTCTACAATAATTGTGGTCCATTTTCTTTCAAGATTCCATTTACTTTCAATCCCAATGGTTTGCATATGTAATCACAGATTTGTCATAGGAAACAGAAGGGTTAATAATGTGGTTTTGACAATAGTTTCCCCTTGATATATTTGATCTAGGTTGCACGCATACAAATGGCATATTTATAAGGACAGGCGATTGGTAGAGGCCAGATGCCAACACCGTGTGTGAATGTCCTGATAAACCGTTCGGTGTGCACGGAGACGTGGTCCTTTGTGCACCTAAAACCTTTAACACGCAAAAGGATCGTGATCGGAACGTCATTCCTTACCAATTAATTAGCTACGTCAATTTTCAATTCAAAACTGATAATAAAGTTGATTTCAATTTCTTTGTCTTAATTTGTTCTAGTGGAGGTGTATCATACGATATTGTCTTAAACAGTAAACCCTGTTATTTATTTTGACCACTTACTTATGAAACAGCAGTCTTACAAAGCAAGTGGTGTGATTGCTTTTAGAAGCGTCCTGCATTACTTGTATCTTCCATTGAACTATCCCGGTTAAAACTTCATTTTGCAGAGGTGTTTTTTCGTATGTGGCTCTCCCTGTTTGAGTATTTTTCCATATCTTAATCCTTTCCTTCCTAAAGACACATATTTACATTTATAACATTACAATTTTACAACGATTTCCCAATCAATGTCGATACATTGCCACTTATCACATGTAAGTGCTTGGAATATCTGTTCAGCATACTCATTGAATCCGTTTCCTGAATGTTGCAGGGAAAAAGTAATATAGAAAGCTACTATAGTATGTTTTGTCCTGCATTAAGTCACCGGCTGTTTTAAACATCCAGATTTAGACTTCAGTTAAGTAGTCGTATTGACAGAACAAAATACTAGAAAATCTCATATCACACTCTGTACACGTCATAAAATGTTCAAGGACTCGCTGAGGCGAAAGTCCTTTAAACAACGTCTGGTAGAAATTAGTTTTATATCCTGGTAGTTAAGAAATTAAGCCTTTAACCGATTAATAATTAGGATATATATTCAATAGCTGAAATGGTTTATGAACTCGGGTTGTTTTTGTCATGGCAGAAACTGTAGAATCTGTAGAAACCGTAGATTAATTAATTACATAAGCAAACAGGACAAGCCACGGTCAGACGGCTCATCTAATCGCAAACGGACCAATCTGCGTCGTTATCTGGTAAAGGGTTAAGCAAGTCACCGTGGAAATTAATGTTCGTAATAATAGCTTTCGATGTGCAGACTGATGGATGAGCACATCTGTAGAATATATGATTTACAAAATAAAACGCCCGACGGTTGAGTTATAAGATAAAGAGAAAAACATGTAATAAAATCGGCTAGACATGGACGAAAAAATAGTTTGGGAGAATTTGAAGAGGATAGTAATATTGCAAACATTAATAGACGTCACACAATGACGTTACAGCAGTTGTTTGTTAAGCTCTTGCTTTGACTTATAAAGAAAACTGTCTACCAAGTTATAATTGTGCGATGATATCGGTTGTCAATATAAAGTCTTATCCTTTATCCTGCTGAAAAAAGAGTTCAAACTTGGTATATTGCAAGTTTAACATATGTATTCCAATTTTATTAACCCATTACCTCATAGGCTAATTTTAGATTCAACCATTTTGAACAAATCTACCTAAAAGGAGCATTAATTAGAGAAAATGAAAAAATCAGAATTTTGTAGTTTGAAACCATTGTGATAAATAGAGCATTTGTTCCTATAGGAGCAAATGCTCTTTTCATCACAATAGTTTCAACAGGTGACTGTTGCATTGTCAATATGAGGGAATGGGTTAAAGAACACCGGCCATATTTGGAACCCATTCATTTACACGTAGAGAGGAACATCTAACAAATTATTTGTTGGTATAAGCCATTTATATTGATGGGTTCAGCAAAAAGTGTAGACCCCGATCAAAATTTCATTCGTGAGACCTCTGATCTGGGTTTACACTGTTTAATTTCTTTTTAAGGGACACCGGCCACTTATGTTTTACCTTATTTTCGATTCGTTCAAACGTTTGAGAAATAATTGACCGTATGTCAAACCACAGGTGCCATTCGCATGCTATATCTCAACAACAACTCATCACAAATACATTATTTTCTAACCATATGTCATAAATATCTAAAACATACCAAAATGAAAACAAAAACATCGGTTGTCAAATAAGCAGATTTCCGCCGGAGTTAAATACCTTTTACTTATTATATAGAGCAGGGGTGGTTTTTTGGGTTGGGTCAGAAAACTATCTTTTGGTATGTTTTAGATACTAATGACATGTGATTAAAACAATGTATCTGTGATGGAGTTGCTGTTGTTGTTGAGACATTGCATGCAAAGGGAACCTGTGTGTCAACAATGAGATGCCGAGTTACTCGCTCACATATCGGATTTTGGTTTACCGGCACTGTGGCACATTTTAGAGATATATAGCAGATATACTGTCAGTGGTGAACAGACAAGGAGAAGTTCTGTTAAGGTTGTATGTGTATGGACATGCATGCGCACGCACTTCATGTTTGCTTCTGAGGTTGCTGCTAAATGAACGATTTGTTAATGGTCTGCACTGTTTGTCAGTCACATTCCCCTCGCAGCTTTTACCATTTCATACTGTGCAATAACAATAAACAATGATGGACTATTCCACTCTGAAAGATCAGCGTTGAAAGAGTTATTTTTAATTGTAAAACCCTGTTTCAGAATGCTGTTTTATAGAGTCAAATCTTGTATTTCTTGACTTCACATCTTGTGGGTATCACTAATATTAAATTTGATTTTGAAGCATTGAAACAGCTTTACGTCCAGTCCAAATTATAAAAATATTATTGAGAGCGAACATTCTTATCAATTCTGAAGGGAGGATCCCCCGAAAGCTAAAATTGAAACACAAAATGAGAAAATTGCAGACTCGGTTTAGGAAAATTCGGGGTCATATCCATTTTCATGATTTGTTTATAAAACGCATTAAAACATTTAAAAAAAAAGGTTATGATCCTATTATATTGCAACACACTGCATGTTTGGTTATCGACCCTTTTACAGTCGGTAGCTACGCTTCCCTCTTTGCTTGCGCGATGACAGGCCGAGGGTAGTACTCTATGATGGTATACTCTTAAACTTGGATACAGGAGGAGCTTACCAGACTCATGTATTATTTTTTCCCTGTCGTGCCCTTAACGGCTTACCTGCAGGTGCTCTGACTTCAGCAAAGTCATTGAGTACATATTTGACGGATTGTCACAGTTATTATGCTATGTTTTACATGTTGTCCTGTGTTCACCGTCGTCTATGTTGTGGGTAAGTCCAGCGGGGATACCTTTATTTACAATATTTGTAAAGCTAAGGTGACTTTGAGAGAAGTGCGAGGTTAGGACGTCCGTAAACCGGTTTAAACCCCCAGTGGTGTTTTTGCTGCTGACCGTGCCAAGGCGGTACTCTCTTTGTCACCCTTCCTTTTGTTTGCCTTGCGTCTTTGTGCTTGTGGTTTGTTCATGTTGTGGAACGTTTGTCCCTGGTTCTTGTGTCTCTTTTGGTGTTTTCTGTGTTCATTTCGTGTGTGTGTGTGTGTGTGCGTTTGGGTGTGTGGTTGTGTGTGTGTGTGTCATGCTGTCTATCGGTGTTTTGGTGGTGGTTGCGTCTTGCATGTGGCTTTGCCTGCTTGACTTTACTACTTTTCCATTTATTGAGTCTGTTGGTGAACATTAATTGAAAGTGCAACACTGCTCATGCCCCCTAGCAACGGCTTAAGCGGTATTCAATTTTCAGAACAAGAAGTTCCGAAATTCATGATTGTCAGATAATATTGTAACAAGAACAAAACGAATACAGAAAGCCCCCAACACAACCGGAAAAGCTTTCCATCATTATTATTTACAAAACGAATCAAAGTACTGACAGTACTGAAGGTTTCGGACATAATATATATTTATTATATTGATTATTTGCTGTGGATTTTTCTGAAAATCATGTCAGTAGTTTGGAAGACATTTAAAGAATTTTTTTATGAACATGTCACACACAGTGCGATTCCAATAGCTCAACTTGCCACTTTGTGCCATAACTCTGGTAAAATGGTCAGAGCAATAATTACATTCTTTAAGAAAATCTTCACATTAAGGTTGACAGCTTATCATGGGTGAAAATTTGAAGTAAAACCTCCCATTGGTATATGGGTTGTTAGACACAAAGTATTGTTTCACTTTATATTATATAGTGAAGACGATTTCAGGGTTCCATATCGGGTACAATTTGTCTGAGCAAAATAAGCCTTTCTGTGCTTTTGCAAACAGAAAAGACCCTTAATAGTTTATCCATGCCTATACCTTGTCTTTTTGTGTGATTGTGTTGTATTTTCTTACTTCTTCCTGAGGAGACTGCGAGTGTGAGTCTGTTCAGGGTCAATTTGTGAATCTGTGCTGCAAACAATACATACCCCGATCAGTTACCACAACTGGCCAAGGTCTTTGCTATTTGCAGCATCATACATGTAACAAGTATATCAATAAATGATATAATTAAAAATAAGTTATAGTCATACATGCAAATTACAGTTAGTGCTG
Organism: Azorinus chamasolen; assembly: GCA_963576725.1. Lineage (NCBI taxonomy): Eukaryota > Metazoa > Mollusca > Bivalvia > Cardiida > Solecurtidae > Azorinus > Azorinus chamasolen. Next base: position 91,744,262 of record OY755243.1, read on the forward strand.
TAGTAAACACTACAGACCCTGATCAGTAACCGGCGTCATAGAAATAAATGATATGAATTGGAAATAAATTACATACATTACTATAAGATACTATAAGACACTATAAGATAATATAAGCCTGACACGTAAATCAATAAATGATGAAATGTATATAAATTAAAAGATAAGTGCTTTGTCTCATTTTGTTTGCCTTTCTCCTTTTTTTCATTTTAATGATTTTTTAATAATATAAAGGATACAAAAACCCTTGTTTCCTTTTAATAGTAATTGTTAATACTACCATCCAAGCTACTTAAACAATAAAGGTTGGCAAAGTGGGACACCCTGTTTGGATTCAGATCTAATACCAAGTAACTGTCTGACCAAAATCTAAACTGTTTACAACTTGTGACAATTTTGCCTTAGGTCAAAATGCCTAAAACTGATCTTTTAGAAATTCAAATGATGACAAACCTGAATCAGACGATATTACAGATCACTACAGCTTGCTTAATCCTTATAATGCTGAGTGATGTTTCGTTTGCAACAATTGACGTCTGCGTCAATTCTTCAATAAACTTTCTTTCATTTTATGCAAAAATATGATCAAGATGACAAACAGTTTGGATCCTGATGAGACGCAGAATTATGTGGCCTCTCATCTGGATCCAAACTGTTTGCATAGCTAATCACAGTTTCGCCGCTAGCGTGCAAAGAGTTAAGCGTATGACCTCTAGAGATTTTAGCATGATGTAACAGTTGCCCTGCACTACTGACCACCAGTGCACTGTAACCTTTATACTGTAAAGGACGTACAGAACAGAAGAAGTCTATTTAACCCTTAATTTCCCCATATAAACTTGTTTTCATGCATCTGCAAATAGATTCGATCCAGATCAGACAGCTCGCTCCCATAGATTCAGGGTCTGCTCTGTTGCTAATGGATCCACCTTCCATATTTCATTATAAATATTTTGTAAGATTCCGGAACCTGATTGTAAGCCAAGCACTGCACATGCGCGTATTCTCTTAGGGGGATTCCCGCTAGGTAGCGCTCGTGCAATAGGGTTTTCCGCCATAGTTTGAGTCGCAATCCATTTTATAAGGATTTGGGCAAAAGCCGAAACCCTAAAAAGGCAAAGCAAACATGTTAAAAATTCACTCGGTGTAAGAAGGGTCTAATGTACTTGGATACGTTTATTGTTTCGATTTGTTCGAATGTTGAGAAACGTTTACCCGAGTGTAAACAGCTTTGATCCAGTCAGGTTGCAAATGCGAGTCCGGTCACTTTTACTTTATAGTTACCATACTAGACCTTCATCATGCTAAGCACGCCGTGAGTCGCAGTTGCAAGCAGCTTGGTATATATCGGTGTCTCATCAGGATTCAAGTTGTACGACACGCGATCAACAGTTTCTCAAACGGTTGTTCGAATCAGCAGTAAATAAAAATGTAACATATCAGAGTTTTGGTAGACATACTTTTGTCAGCACGCTAAGGGTTAAGAATTAATTTTGAACCGACCAGACTGGGTTTGGGTCGTTCGCCTTAGTTAAAACTCATTCCGGCGTTAACTCTCCTTTCAGTTCAGTTATGCCTATTCATAGCGTCTGGTATAAGTAATTCCTACATAGAATCAAATTGTCTAACTTTTCACATCTCTTTAGATACAAGTACGAGGTGTTAACGGACCGAATAAACACATTACCAGGTTTCGTGTTAAATGAGGATGAAACGTATGCAAATGAATGTCTAGGGGAAAAATGGCACTTTTGAGAAGTTGTATGAATAATGAAAGATGATTCACAAGGTTTTAACGCTTCGCTTGCTAATCGCGTCAATATACCTACCTGTAAATAGTGAAGACCCAGATGAGACAGCTCCTGCAGGAGCTGTCTCATCAGGGTCTGCACTATTTATAAGTTGATTGTGCAACCAGTGCACTCCACAGCAGTGATTGCACAGCGCAATACATGTAAACAGTGAAGATATATGTAATTATACAACAGGGCATGGGTAAAGAAGGAGAAATGTATCTTAAAATTCAGCAAGCGAAGGGTTAATACCAGAACTAAGTAGATATTCCAGTGTCATTTACCTTGATACAGTTTTGTGTCTTGTCTACCGAACAATTCGTGTCGTGTCTTGACGCATATCCATTTATAACCGAAGTGTCAAACAGTTTAGATCCTGGTGAGACACTGAGATATTCTTGTCAACAAACTTAGCATATTAAAAGTTAAGCTGACTGTTTATCCTAAATACGATGTATCTAAGTGATACATCTGGACTGTGACTTTTAATTTCTTAAACATGAACCATATGATTAAATATAAGAAAGCTAAACTGTTACAGCTGGATGTTTCACCCTAAAAGACAAACAAAACAGTGTAAATAAACGTATCCCCTCTCCGACTAAACTACAACAACCGTAATGGCAAATACGTCGTACAGTGGTAAATTGCATGTAGAACGGAAACATATTTAAGTGAAACAAACTGTATCCACCTATCGCTAGTGTACTCAATGATTGAGCTGCAAACAGAGTAACTGTAGAAATGTAATAAAGGGTACGACAAAAACGAGATATAAAAATAGCCGACGTCCTCCTTCAGTTTCCGGATTTAATAGGTCGTCTTCATAGAGTACTAAACCTTTTTGTCGGCGTACATGAAAAGAGGACAACGTGATTGCCAACTGTAAAAGGGTTGACAACCAGACATGCAGTATGTTGTAGTTCTATGGGATCATATCCCGTTTTTAATGATTTTTTAACATATTTGATGAACAAAGTGAGAATATGGGTATGCCCAATGATTTTACGAAGTTTGTTAATCACATCACCATTAAATTCAGAATGTGAAATACCGTGTCGCAGGGGCGCCTTAAGATTACATTTGTACTTGCCAATAATTGAGAGATTTCGATAATAAATTTAGATAATGTTTTTCTCAGTTTATGGTATCTATATCCTTGCCTAAACAGCTTTTCAGTTAAAATGAGAGTTCGACTGTTAAACTCGTTAACAGAGGAACAAGCTCTAGCGAAACGAATGCATACAGTTCTTCTGTATTTGTTTTGACATGAAGACATAACCCCTAACTGGAATATGCCTCACCTATCTGGAGACCACAATGCTATAGGTCCAGAGAGGTGCATCACGGTGGGAAAACAGTGATTATTCTATGTACTCAAGCGTTTCGAAATGCATGCTGAAATGTGTTGGCGTTCGCACGAACACACGCCTAGACTTCAAACTAACAATGTTTTACAGGATCTACCACAACTTATTTGCAGCCAGCCTCCTACACACAAGTCTTGATATCTGGACATATGTAACTTTCTAAAGACAATTACCGGTTTCCATTGCCTATCTGAAATACTCATTCTTCTCACACAGTATCCCTCTATGGAATAGATTACCAGCTACCAGCACACACCGCCACAATTCCTGATCTTGACTCCTTCAAGCAAGTTGTGGTGAAGATACAGTACTGGGGCCGTATTTTAGTATTCGGTATGAGCCTCACCCATCTTAACCCTTTCCTCCATAAATATGCATTTCCATGTCTGTAAAAGTCACCTGTTGAAACCATTGTGATAAATAGAGAATTTGCTCCTTATGAGCAAAGGGCCAAATGCTCTATCTATCACAATGGTATCAAACTAAAAAATGTAAAAAATAATTTTTAGAAAGTAAATAAACAAAACTTCATTCCACTAGCAAACATAGAAGACCCAAATTATAAGAATCATACAGGAGTTTTCTTATCAGGGTCTGTTCTGTCTGCAAATGATAGAAAATGAATTTATTTTAAGGAAATGGTTAAGCGCTTATTCATTTACTGGGAACTTTAAAAAATAATAAATATTTGATATTAAAAATATAAAAAAATTAATATCAAATACCTGTTGTATTGTATCTGTGAACCTGGGTTTGGATTAAGATAAGGTGTAAGCAACCAGCTCTTGCATGGGTAACCACTGTCTCCAAGTAGATAGCGGTGTGCCCCTGGGATGTGTCCACCTTCAAAAAGACGGAACACACCACTTTCTCGTAAAATTCTGCTGTCATGGGTTGCACCCGGCCATCTGGCCACCAAATCAATGATTTTGTCTCTGCCATCAAAAATAACCTGCAAAAGGTTATAATTCTGTTTAACATCAAGCATAAAGTATATCGATTAACCCTTTTCCTGTTCTAAATTTATTCAAAATTCCAATATCTACTGAATATTCATGGACAAAATAGTAATTACGATATATGGAAGGTGCAAAAGTGTAGCCATTCTAGATAGCAAAGAAACAGACCTTCAAATTCCATTAGCAAACGGAGCAGACCCTGATCAGACGTCTCCTATTTGAGCCATCTGATCTATGTCTACCTTGTTTGCAGATGCAGGAAAACACATTTATATAAGGGAAAGGGTTAATTCTGATTGCGTATATGAATATAGGCTATGGAGGAATGGGTTAAAGAAAGAAATTTGGTCCAGTTTTATAGTTACAGGAATATATACTATTTTATCCAATATAAAACATTTTGAGATAAAAGTAAACGCTGTATGACTTATGTTTTAAAATTGTAAACAAATTGCCTTATAAAACAATGGTGTTATTTAATGTTTTTCATTAACTCATTCCCTCCTAGACTTTTTTAGATACAGTTTCTTTGAATTTATATACCGAAAAGGAGCATTAAGGAGAGAAAAGGAAAGTTTTAGAACTTTGTATCTTTGAAACCATTGTGATAAATAGAGCATTTTCTATGTATTTTGCTGTGCTCTATTTATCACAATAGTGTCCAAATGTGACTTTTACAGATGCGCCAAAATGTGTCACTAGGAGGAAATGTGTTAAATAAAAGAAAGAAAAATATTTACTGTAATATTTACTATTTTTTTGTATTGACTTCTGAAGAGGATGAGAATAAATACCTGTGTATTAATGGAATGATATCCCATTCTGTTTATATATAACTCCTCCTCCGTTGGTGGGGCTTGCAGCTGGACCTGGGTGCCATCAATCACTCCTATTACATGAGGAAAGTTGGCTAACCCCAGGAAGTCTGCCTTGTTCCTCTCTAAATCCTGTATTGTTGATGGAAAATGAATATATCGTGATGAAAGTGCTGGTCTCGTCAACAGGTCTGTTACTTGGGTTATTGCCCTGGACACTGTTGACTGGGACAGGTGGTGGATGTCGCCATCGTTCAGTTGCAATTCTCCAGAGGCCAAGTACCTGAGCGAAAGGAGTATTTTCTCCAGACACGTAACATATCTGGCGCCAATATTCTTAGGGCTCAGTTCATTTTCCATCAACGCATTGAGGTAGTCTATACCGTCTCTGTCGATCCTATATCTTTTGACGCATTCAATGTTAGATAACATTTCATAGTGTGCAATTCTGTCATCCATTTCTGAAAGTTTGAATGTTCCAATCCCATTTTACTCATACAATGGTTATTATAAAATATGAAAAAAAAATATGCATCTGAATGGAGAAATATTCAAACTAGAGGTTTTGGTCACAGAAACGGATGTCTCCCCTCTAATAAAAGCAATATGTAAATAGAAATAACTAAAAATGGTATGGACTTGATGATTGATACTTCCCCTAATTATGCGCTTTCCACACCACATTTTTCAAGAAGAAAATGATAACAGCTAATGACTCCAAAAATATTGATACCAGATAGGAGTTATCGTCCAGACAAGAAAGCGTTAAAAAATGTACAAGGGGCAATAACTCTAAATTTATTGAAGCCAGAGTTAAGGACCGTATGCATGACACTTTCTCTTATCATGATCTTTCCATGTATGAAGTTTCACTCCAATGTGCCATATAGGAGTTATCATCCTGACAAAAAAATGTGTTTTTTTTAAAAGGACAATAACTCATATATTAGTGAAGCCAGAGTTATGGACCTTGAGCATGACACTTTCTCTTATCATGATCTTTTCAACTGGCATCAGGCATATTGAAGTTATCGTCCGGACATAAAAGTGTTTATTTTTTTACAAGGGGCAATAACTCCTATATTAGCGAAGCCAGAGTTATGGACCTTGAGCATGGCACTTTCTCTTATCATGATCTTTTCAACTGGCATCAGGTATATTGAAGTTATCATCCGGACAAAAATGTGTTTATTTTTTACAAGGTGCAATAACTCCTATATTAGCGAAGCCAGAGTTATGAGCCTTGTGCATGACACTTCCTCTCTTTATGCTCTTTCCATATATGAAGTTTCAATCAACTGGCATCAGGCATATTGAAGTTATCGTCCGGACAAAAAGTTTGACGGACAGACAGACGGATGGACGGACAGACAGACAGACAACTCTCACGAAAACAATATGTCTCCCCCATATAAATATGGGGGGGAGACATAATAACGGTTTTCATTAATCATTTACTCCATAAATACATAATTTAAAATGGTACACCCACAGATCAGTGACTGCTGTTAGAGTTGTCTAGTCTGTTTTTAAAAGAATATATAAGACTACAGTTTCGACTCATACCATAATACCCTGTGTGCACAAGTCAGTATAAAAATACAGCTAATAAATATTCAAGATATCATTATTTTTCACATAAATATTCATGGAGTAAATGATTAATGTAATATTAATAACTATTTAAGATTCTTTCCTTATTTAATATGAGTTAAACTAAGTTCTACTAAAGAAATATTCTTTGTGTTCAAGTGTGAATTTTTTTTTTTTAACATGTTATATAGGTCTAATATTGTCTTAATAAAAATACAACATGCACTTAATACAGTATCATATAATGGTTGAATAATTATTTACAATAACCAGTCCCGAAAATAGCCCCGCAAATTACAACTGGTGCGTGATTTACACATGATTAGCGACAGTTTACGATGTAAACAAAGCGATAGTCACTGTACGCAATAACTGTCAGCGTAATATTTATCTTTCAAATGATATACTTACATTAAATCAATTATTTTGGTTATCGAATCTGAAATAAATATTCGTCAGATAGCTTGCATCAAACAACTACCGGTATTTGGCTGGAACTGAGAGCACGCAAATGATATTCAAAGAAAATACTTACCCCACCCACTTGCGTTTCTTAAGAACTTTTTTACGTTGATTGCTGTAAAATGCTGCAGTATATCTGACCAAAGTTGCGTCCTTCCTTCAAAATGTCGGCAAAACAATGAGCTGGCTTCGTGAACAAGTTGAGAGTTATAAGAGATGCGTAATAAACGATTAAAACTGCGTCAATCGGTGATTAGCGTTCCGTGGAAGTTTTTTGCTAAGAAAATTCTTAAGAGTTAAGTCAGGGTGCAACCTATCTTAACTTTTTAGACAAAAACAAGAACACTAAGACAAATACTTAGTGAATTTATACAACTTAGATAAAAACTTAGAAAATTCCACCAAACTTAGTGAAAATTGTCTAAATCTAAGTAAAATTCATATTTCTTAGATAAATTTTTATCTAAGAAAGTTTCGGAATACGGACCCTGGTACAGCGACCAAAGTTTTTTCATCCTTTTTTCTTGCTTGTACACGCCATTACACATTTAAAATATCTGAATTCGAAACATTTTAGGCCTTGGTATCTTGTATTTACTATCATCTCCGACGTACGTGCTATATCCTGCCTATAACAGTTTGAAAAAGAAGGGTTGGAAATATCGAGTGATCGAAAGCAACTCAGTAGCTCTTCAAGATCCAAACTATTTAAAGTTCTAGCGTTCTTTAAGATTTTGGTCGAATCGAAAAAGAGTCAAAATTGCAGCATGTCAACATTTGAATAAAAAAGTTTTAACAGCGGGAGAGGGTTAATCTTAAGTGTCCTAAGTATAACCCGTCCTGCTCAAAACATGGCGTTTTGCGAATTTTAACTCTTGCCTGCTAAGTTCGACACGACTGTTATTTGCAAACGGCCTGGATCCAGATGAGACGCTGAGTAACTCGGCGTCTCGCCAGGATCCTTTTCTATCTGTTTGACGCTCGGTCAATAGTTTCTTTAAAGCTTTAACGAATATGTGAACATTTTAAACACCAGGCTAAGGGTTATGTCTGTGCGTCTTTTTGTGTCTTTTATATACAATTTGCTGTTTGTCGTCGTGGTGTTGTTTGGGCGGTTGTGTGTTTTGTATTGTATTTTGCGGGGTTTCCTGCATGACTCATACCTGTACTTTAAGGTATATTAATGTTTTCTACGAGCATACAATTCGAGTGTCACGCTGTTCTGTAATAATAATATCTGCTCAAATTTGGTGCGATGTTTGCCTTCTTTAGATTCGTCCAAGATTTAAAATAAAATCAGAGTGTCGAAAACAGCTTAGCTCCTGTTGAGACTCGGAGTTCCTCGGTGTCTCATCTGGATCCAAGCTGTTCACACATGCCAGCCATGTCACTCGTGTCACGATTAGTGGGATATGGTCTAGGTTGTCTGATTTAAGTAAGGTTTTAACTGTATTAGACAAACGACTGTGTAAGGAATAACACTCTTCAGTAGGCATGTGATTGATGAAATTCAGTTGACGAGATACAATTAGCTCTAACTGTACAGAATATATCTTAATAAGACCAACATGCTTCAGTAGGATTTAACATGCTGGAACGGCCAAGGAATACTTACAGTGAACTATATATTGCAGAAAGCGTTGTTGTTGATATCTAATATGGACGAATTTTATTATTCTTGGAATCGTTTCGATTAGTTGCATGATACTCTTAATATAAATTTGATTTAACTATTTACCAAGGCCTAAACCAACGATGTGTATTACAAGTACTAAAATGGAAATTTCCTCCCCAAACACGATGTTATGACCATTTTCTAGAACCGTCTCCAAAAGTATATAAAGCATGAGGTTTCCCGGAGAACGAAAAGAGCAATTCTAAACCCTACTCGCTGCAAAAATTAATTCCTGCTATAATTTATATATGTTCTATTTGATTACTTCCGATTCGATCAAGCTTTTGAGAAACTGTTGACACAGTGTCATGACACAACCTTTTGAAAAACGTATCAAACAGCTTGGAGCTTGAAGTCGCCCAGTTGCTCGGCGTCACATCTGGACCCAAGCTGTTTGCAAATGCGACTAAATGGAAAAGTAGTAAAGTCAAGCAGGCAAAGCCACATACAAGATGTAACCACTACCAAAACACCGATAGTCGCATTTAGCGGTATATGGATTGAAAAGGCTTGGTTAAGATCGTAATCCTTGGTTTTCGATATTTAAATATTTCGCTAATTAAATATCCTGATGGTAAGAACAATTAGTCGTGTTGTGTATATTTTCCTTGTGTACACATTTTATTTCATCTACAGCGCAAACCTCGTTAGTTCGAACGCTCAAACAAATATCGTTAGCTGTAGTTAACCCTTTCCCACATATAGAAGGTTTTGCTACCTTTGCCAACAAAGTAGGGACACATCAACCATGTCCAGTAGGAGCGGTTTGTTCAGGGTTTGCTCTGTTTGCTTATAGAATAATTTAGATCATTATTCTGAAGCTTCTGTCAAACACATAACATTTATTTTCTTGCTAATGTGTAGTTATAACACTTCGCACCATGAATATGCATAAAGCAATAAGTTCTTAAGTTAATATTCATGGGGTACAGGGTTAAGACAGGTGGTAGATTAATGTAGAGTCTTTTGGGAGTCACGTACCTAACACGTTCTCAATTCTTGTTTAATAACAGTTCTGATTAGCAAGGTTTTATTGCATTTATGAAACGCGTGACAACACTATGGGTATATAGACATGCGATTGTTCTGGTAAAATGTCCTCGATACAAATACAATATTGTGTTCTATTTAATGAGAAGTTTCATTGGGAAAAAAGTGTTACATCGGTTCTGTTTAACCTTTTACTCCATATAGGTGTCTTCTGGGACTTATGCAAACATAGCCGTCTGATGTTGGTCTGCACTGTTTTCTGAATAAAAGCTAAGATCTATTTCTACAGTTTCTGTCATGGTAAAATACCATTGTTCATCATGCCAGTTTCCATCATGCCAGTTACCAATGTTCATCATGTTAGTTACCAATGTTCATCTTGCAAGTTTTCATCCTGCCAGTTTTCATCATGCCAGTTACCAATGTTCATCATGCCAGTTTTCATCATGCCAGTTACCAATGTTCATCCTGCCAGTTTTCATCATGCCAGTTACCAATGTTCATCATGCCAGTTACCAATGTGCATCGTGCCAGTTACCAATGTTCATCATGCCAGTTACCAATGTGCATCATGCCAATTACCAATGTTCATCCTGCCAGTTACCAATGTTCATCATGCCAGTTACCAAAGTTCATCATGCTAGTTACCAATGTTCATCATGCTAGCTACCAATGTTCACCATGCCAGTTACCAATGTTCATAATGCCAGTTTTCATCATGCCAGTTACCAATGTTCACCATGCCAGTTACCAATGTTCAGCATGCAAGTTACCAATGTTCATCATGCCAGTTACCAATGTTCATCATGCCAGTTACCAATGTTCATCGTGCCAGTTACCATTGTTCATCATGCTAGTTACCAATGTTACCAATGTTCACCATGCCAGTTACCAATGTTCATAATGCCAGTTTTCATCATGCCAGTTACCAATGCTCATCATACCAGTTACCAATGTTCATCATGCCAGTTACCAATGTTAATTGTGCCAGTTACCAATGTTCATCATGCTAGTTACCAATGTTCATCATGCCAGTTACCAATGTTCATCATGCCAGTTACCAATGTTCACCATGCCAGTTACCAATGTATGCCAGTTACCAATGTTCATCATGCTAGTTACCAATGTTCATCATGCTAGTTACCAATGTTCATCATGCCAGTTTGATAATTCAGCTAGTTAAAAGCCATATAGTCATTAGAGTGCATCAAAGACCATCGGCTATGGAAGTCTGATTAGGGACATGTACACTGTAGGTGAAGTGGGACATCCACCCTTTGCATGCGTGACACTCATACACTTGTGTTTGTACATAGTGTAGACTCAGATCAGAGGGTACCTATAGATGAAGCCATTGACCAGGGTCTGCACTGCTTGTCATTAGGAGCCGTCTGATTTATCAAAATTCTCTAGAACTTTAAGCATTTTATACTGAATGGACTCTATAGTTCAACACTGATGGACTATTCCCACTCGGACAATTCGTTGTTAAGGAGGTTAAGAATGCGGAGTGTTCAAAGTTGAATTGCCCATCAGTGTTTCAGTATAAAAGGCTTAGATTTGCTAAAGATTTACGAATGACAAAATGCAGATCCTGATCAGAGGACTATTCTAGGAGCCCTCTGATCTGGATCTACACCGTTTGTAAATGACACCACACTCGTTTGCCTTTTACAAAGGGTTCAAATATATCCACTGTCTTCTTTAATTCTGAAAAGCAATCATTGTTTGTCACTTATTTTCTACAGCATGATAAGAGTGTTGAACAGTTTGTATCCTGTTTAGGTGTCTCATTAGGATATTACTTGTTTGTTTGTTATTATTGCGATTCCATCAAAGCTTATAACATGTTTTCCGATACGATAACAATGAAAACTTTCGTTTGGCGTGGCAATTTGTCCTCGACTACCCGGACTATACTGTAAAGACATACAGATACATTTCTTGAGACATATACAGTTGAACTTCAATATATAGAACTTCAAGGGACTGTACAAATTTGTTCGAGATAACAGAAGTTCGAGTTATCCGCTTTCTAATCTGAACAATTTCTCGAGTTCACAGCTTCATACAGGTCTAAATTAATGCTGAAAGCTCCTGTAGGAGCTTTCCGCATTACTTTAGACCTGTATTAAGCTGTTATATGTGTTTCTAGATATCTGCAGCGATACAACTTTGAACAATTCTGTATTTTAAGTTTTGGATGGACCGAACCTTTAGTTAGAGTTATCCCAAAGTTCGAGTTATCCGAGGTCGAGATATCGAAGTTCAACTGTACTTACAACTGCTGGAAAATTTGATTATTATAAATGCGTCGAATATCAAGAGATAGCATATTACATGCTTTCACTCATAATCCGCTGTAAAAATGATGCCTGATCGAAGTTGGATCTTTCGTAACTTGACTTCTTCCAATTCAACTTCAATCTGTTGAGAAAGCTATTGACAGAGTGTCATACAACTTGTATCTTAACCCAATTGTTCCCATTGGATTCTTCCATGTTTATATATTGGATTAGTCCATTTTTTATCCAAGGGATGCCTAGCCTAAATTTTCAACTTCGTTTTGTTTTATATTGAATGCATATCAACAAACAGAGTAGACCCTGATCAGACGCCGCATTATGCGGCGTCTGATCAGAGTCTACACTGTTTGCCTACGTCCCATATATGGGATCGTGGGAGCAAACTGGTTAATGAGACGCTGAGTTACCTGGCGAACCAACCAACAAAGTGTTTACGTTTGTTTCGTATATATGTACCAAAGTATCAGACTTCTTACAACCCAGACTTGTTGATTCAAGGCAACTGTGTATGACATCGACGCAGTGTAAAGAAGACAGGCTATTTGATTAATGCAGTTAAATACTGATCAGTGATTGATGTTTTCCAATTACTGAGTCTGTTCTATTACGCAGTATTAAGTATCACTTAGTTCAGTTCCCATTTATCACGTGTTTGCCTGAGACAATTACGCTTTTACTGGTGAGTGTTTATGACAGACTCTATCCAGTGTAAATATTAATTTAACTTATGGTCTTATACTGTTATGCAAAATTAGTGATTGAATCACTAAGACGAAAATGATGGTAAAGAATCGGAGATAAAATCCATGATTGGACGGCCCCTACAAGAGTCGTCCGATAGGGGTCTCCTCTGTTTGCAAAAATGTTAAAAGGTGCCTCTTCAAGCAAATAGAAAATGATTTTCATGAAACATGTTCCTACATTTAAACTCTAATGGCAGTTGTTGGTTATTACACTGATTAAATAAAGTAGAAACTCCATACTTCGACATTTCAGTAATTTAGGTAGGGTGAACGTCATACAGGAAGCTCCTAGAGGAACTTTTCGCATAACTTTCATCCTGTACCAAGCTGCCCCCTGTCTCAAAGATCGACAATGGTACATATTTGAGTGTACGAATAATCGAGAGTTTATTGTATAGCCAGGTCTCGCTTATATAACCACATAATTACCAACACAACAGTCTGTACAAGCAGTGGTGAGTTAATTCAGCGAAAAAGTAATGCAGAAAGCTCATAAAGCGGATAAAGTGGTTGTATTAGCGAGACCTTTCTGTACCCTGATCCATAGTTAATCACCACTGATCAGAAAACCACTAAATGGATATGGAAGCAGCACCAAGGTAAAGGTGTGGCCTTCGCGTACATGCCCAATGTCGACACAGACCTCACCCCGTGGTCATGTCAATGGAACTGTCAGTGGTTCTTCTCAACCAATATTGGCTGTTTCCATGCAGGAAAACATAACCAACATCTTTCCCGTTCTTCTTTACTTGTACGTGCAATTAGTCTATAAACCGTCGTGAAAGTAATATTATATCTGTTGGATCTGGTGCAAGTTTGTTTACCTCCAATGCCATCAGGCTTGTGAAATATTGATAGAGTGTCAAACAGCTTGGATCCTGATGAGATTAGGATTTGTTCATATGTTCCCGAACTGTGTGCAAATGCGGGTCAAGTTGTAGACAATGTACGCCATGCCCTCTGTATAACTTTTTCCGTAATTGATATTTATGATTTCGTGAATATTGATTAGGATAATGTTTAACCCATTACCTTATAGGCTTTTTATTAGATACAACCTCTTTGAATAAATATACCGAAAATGAGCATTAACTAGAGAAAAGGAAAAGTTTAGAATTTTGTAGTTTGAAAACCATTGTGATAAATAGAGCATTTGCTCCTATAGGAGCAAATGCTCTATTTATCACAATGGTTTCACAAAGTTACTTTTACAGAGTCGTCAAAAGTCGTCAATATGAGGGAATGGGTTAATCTTGCATATTAACATATAATCATTTTTGGCGATGACAGAAGCTGTAGAACCAGGTCTCATCAGGATCTAAGTTGGTTAGCACTTGGTCAGTAGTTTCTGAAAAATTTATACGAATAGCAGGTTAGTAAAGTTTGCTTCATGTCAGAGTTTGGGTTGCCAATATTTTTTTTCTACAGGATACGGTTGAATATAAAGTTTTTTTTAAAATCAAGGACTGATGTTCCTGAACTAAAATATGATCAGATCCATTTCCCTACATTCACATTTATCAAGATATTACAACGTTCTACCTTACTCCATGAACACCAAAGTATGACACAATGACATCATGAAAATAAATTTGCTGATTTTTCTATAATGAAACTTGAACACTGGAACATTTGGTCATGGAAGAAAATAGAATCAGATCTATAATATTTCATTAATCAATCAGAACAGGACTCCTAAAGGAGCCGTCTGATGTGGGTCGCCTGATGTGGGTCTACACTACAAAAGCATTAATAGGCGTATATATGTAATGCAGTAATGTAATGTATTGTGTTCACAAAGGACACACTCCTGAATGGTTGACTTTACCTGTTCATTAACTACATATAAAACAAGTACAGTGAAACCCCTCTAAACAGGAATTCTAGTAGATAAGAATTTAGATACTTTTAGGCAGGTGGCTGCTTAATGCAGGATAAAAGTCATGCAGAAAACTTCTCTAAGAGTTTTCTCTATGACTTTCACCCTGCATTAAGCTGCCACTTGTCTCAAAGACCTATTTACACTAACTTGAACGTCCAGTTTAGAGAGGGTTTACTGTACTTTAAAAGTAGATATCGGAGTTTGATTTTGCGACATCACTTGCTTAACCCTTCGCTTGTTATTCACGTCAATATACCTACCTATAAATAGTGAAGACCCAGATGAGACAGCTCCTGCAGGAGCTGTCTCATCAGGGTCTACACTATTTACAAGTTGATTGTGCAACCAGTGCACTCCACAGCAGTGACTGCACAGCGATACACTTGTACACAGTGAAGATATATGCAATTATACAACAGGGCATGGGTAAAGAAGGAGAAATGTATTTTAAAAATCAGCAAGAGAATGGTTAAGTATGTTCACGAAACACGTAAGTGCAGTAGAACCTGTCTTAAGCAAACTTACAATGATTGGACACGGGGATCTTTAAGAGAAGATAGTTGCTCAATACAGTGCAAACAAAATGCAGAAAGCTGCTATATGAGCTTTCTGTATTACTTTTGACTAGTATTAAGCTACCACCTGCCTTAAAAACCAATAATTAGATATCTTGTTGATGGTCGCTTAAGACAAGGTTCTACTGTGTACTAAACGTTACAACAATAAATTCTATTATAGAAATAAGTTTGTATGATGGCATACATATTGATCTTTGGCTCTTTGAATTTTGTATCGGGTATAAATTCAAGCATGGGGAAATCGGACTCGCAGTTGAAAATGTATGGACCATAAACTAGATTTCTGCTAGATATTTCTGACCGAGACAAAGCGTTTTGAGTCATATATTGATATGCCGATACTTATAATTTTTCAGTCTTATATTTATGGTCGTATTAAACATTGTTATAGGAGTGTTTTAGCAGGTTTATGCGTTTAGTGAATTTAAATCATTGAACAAGTTTGCTACATCCGATGTCTGACTTGAGTTATGTGTAGAATGATAACTTGCCAATGATAGTCTAACAATAAATGTGTGATTATTATGAATGTAAAGCAAAACCAAACTCTATTTGATGGCGTGTAGTACTAGCGGGACAAGAAGCTGTCACATTCAAATTGTAACTGCCGTTGACTGGAGCAGTGAATATCTCGTGTGCATTATTGTAGGAATCGCCCCTTCAAACACAATCACGTGACCAGAGGCTGGATCCACAATATAGTACTATTTTTCAATTTAAACAAGAAATATCTTTTAAAAAAGATATTAAGCGGCATTCAAATATTGACACAATGTACAAAACAATCTCTGCAATATTTATTTCAATGTTTGGAGATTCTACTAGTAAAGAGAACTAGATCTATGAAAGATTGCTTGTTATTAAACTAGCAGAGAAGCATGCAATGGAAATGACTTGGAGTAGAAGAAGCAGTTATTGAAATATTTCAAGTTGCTTTTATAGGAAATCACTTTTAAAATGTACGGTATCAAAGTAATGTTTTAAAACTATCTCAAGTTAGTTCTTTAGTTTACCTATTATCAAACGTACATGAAAGCGCTTATATTTGTATTGATATGAAGATAAGAGATTGAATACACTTTAAAGCATAAAGTTTTTGTTTGTGCAGAGTCTGTAATTCCTTAAAGAACGGTATTTATTTAGCCTAGATCAACGCTTTAATCGACTTGTGTGCATCATCATTAATGACATCATTAACTGAATCTACATGTATTTTAAAACAATATAAAGTTAGCAACTTCAACGTACGTCTATATGAGCCCAAGCCCCATGTGATAGAGCCGTAGCAATAGCCTTCAGTAAGTAGCTTTATATCAAAGAGAGCCAACAACCAGAGCCTCGGTGCTGTGGTCGGGGATAGTAATTAATACTATTAATACCACTACTCTAATATACTAAACAATCCTTCTTCTTTATTTCCTATAGCACTGCCTGTGAATTATGGTGGTTTCGGCAAACTACCTGTTCGTCAAAGTGGACTTTATTATCAAATGTTGTATTAATTGATAGCAAAATGATAGTAAAAGTTTGGAAGTTTAATAATGGTTTCGACAAACTGGTAATATTGCTCAGCAACCATTACCATGAGGTGATAAATATCAGTACATCAGTACTTTGATTTTATGGGACTTTCCAGGTCTTAAAATCTATTTTAAGAACAGAACTTTCGACAGTCGACAGTCTTCGGTCCCATGCTAAATATCTGCGTAAATAATGATTTTCTGTACAATATGGCGTTTTGACTGAACTCTAAGAAGTTTATAGAACATGTCTGTGTAACATGATGCCTTACATAAGTTGTGATTATGTTAATTATTGCACTGAATTCAATTTGCGAGGCCGATGCAGCTAATTATAAAAAAACCCATGGTGTTTTGAAATAACTACAATGTCGTAAGAATTACCCTAGGAAATTCGACACGTTAGCAGACTGTATATCAGAATTTTACATAGTTTGGCAATGTGTAGAGGCATATAAAAAAGGTTGTATGCCAGTCAAGGTATTCACTAATGAAAATACAGTTTACTACTAAATACTCGTAGGTCATATGCAAATTACAATGTAACATAGTTTCTCGTTGGTGGAAAACTAGAACAAAAGTGAAAATAGACAGCTAGCCGCTGAAAAATGTCTAAATTATGTAACACATACGGGCACATACTGATGTAGATGTCTCTGGTTTGAATATACCAGTACTATAAAATTGTAGCTATGAACGACGCTGATTTCAGTAGTGTAGCAGGACACTGTACGACTGGCAAGAAATATCGTGCAGGAAATAGTGATAAGCTGATACAGCTTATCTGTTTACTTTCGCAAATTATATAGTGTTAATTCTAGCAACCCCTTTACCTGATAGAGGATATTTCTGTTGGAGCCGTCTGATCAGGATCGTCTCCTCTGTATGCCTATGACACTATATAGATGGATTTTACTGTTTCTGTCAAATGTTATCAAAGGTACGTTTTGTGTGTGTTACATAATTTAGACATTTTATCTGAAAAATATTTTTTTCACAATGAGTTGGAAGTATTCATAAATTCATGGACAGTATCTGTTAGTGTTTTAAAAGTTCATAAATAATAATTCAGACAGATATCGTGTTTTGGCAAATGAATAACGAAGACGTGTTTTGGCAAATGAATAACGAAGACGTGTTTTGGCAAATGAATAATGAAGACTAAAACATGACGTCTTAAATTACCACTATTCAATGTTATAAAAATCAGAGTATGTTGAAATTACATGCATGTTCATAATAACTAGTATACACAGCTATAAACCCATCTAAACCGGACTTCTAGTAGAAAAAGGTAGATACTTTTAGGCAGGTGGCTGCTTAATGCAGGGTGAAAGTCATGCAGAAAACTCCTCTAAGAGTTGCAAAAGCACAATAAAACCGTCCAACACGTTCCCAACGTAAGTCTGGGCTTTAAAATCAGGAGGTAGTTAACACTTACATTGCGGGAGACACGAGTCACTAATGTGAATTGCAAACAGTGTCGACAAAGATGAGAGGGCTCCTAGAGGTCCTGTCAGTGTCTGTACTGTTTGTCATATTGCACTTTTCTTTACCCCCCCCCCCCTAAATATTCACTATAAGCTTGATCTGTTTGAATTTTGGAATAGTCCATTTAAAAAGTCAGTGTTGTACGGGTTAATGTAGGACAAATGTCTTGCAGTAAACTCCTGCAAAATAATGTCTATATTGTGTTCGTTCTGCATTAAGCAAATATCTACTGTTAATCACACCACATTGTCCATTTTTAAGTGGTCGTTTTAGATAGGTGATGTTGTATTTTCAACAAACTTTTCTAAGAAGGTGGTAAGTCAAATAAATCGGCCATTATACTGTAGCAGTTATAATATGTGATAAAAAAAACTTGATAACTTACTACATTCATTGGTTATGCTCTCTGAAACATTTCATCTTGCTTTGTAGTTCAATCACCTGTGAGTGGAGTTGGGTCCTGACTTGACGTTCCTTGTTTAATTGGATTTGCAGGGATCTAGTGTCATCCAAAACGAGGCCATTTACTAGGGGTAGGAGACCAACTAAAGCATGACTTAAAGATTATGAATTCATTATATCAGATTTTAAAACATCACATGTGTCACCTGCTGGTAGAAGTGCTGGGAGAAAAAAGAACGAGAACAGCTTCAAAACGTAGCAAACAAGTCATCATGAGCATCTATGCTTGCTGCTATATACATTGATTCCAATTTATATATTGTATTAGAAGTATTATATATATTGATCGCAAAAATAGTATAGGGTAAAAACAAATCAATAAAAGCGTAACGAAACAAGACATACTCGTACATACAAACAGACAGATAGTCTGAAAGTGGGCGGAACAAAAAGTGACCTCTATAAATCAGTTGAATAAGGAAGGTATTCTGGGAAAAAGACAGTCTGACAGCTAAAATATAAATGTTCAAACTTTGAAGTCATTTCTTGCAATAGCTTATGCTTAAACTATTCCATCATAGACTATTTTTACATCCAGTCGCTTTGAATAAATCTACTGAAAAGGAGCCTTAACTAGAAAAAGAGAAACACATAGAATTATGTATTTGTGAAACCAATAAGACAAAATAGCTCCCATGGAACAAATGCTTTTTTTATCACAATGGTTTCAAAATGACTTTTACATTGGTAATATGAGGGAATAGCTTAACGCATACCTTAACTTAGTATGGGTTGTATCAGAGCAGCATTCATTTAGTTTGGTGCGTTGTATGTTTCAAATGCCAGATGGTTTGAAGATACATAACTGTTTTCGTCGACAATTTTAACCCTTAACCTGCTGTGATTTTTGTGCAATTTTAACTTCTTCCGATTCGATCAAGCTTTAACAAACTATTGTGCGAGTGTCAAACATATTGGACCCTGATTAGACCCCCTCTCATCTAGATCCCAGCTGTTTGCAGATGCGAATCAGGTCGCAGTAAGCGGGACAAGGGTTAAAGATCAACGGGACGTTATGATAACAGACACGCTAATCAAATTGAATGGATTGTTTATATACCATCTCAGCTGGAGAAAAGTATAAGTTTGTAAAAGAATATTTAATAAACTATAGAAGCCACATGTGTTGTATAAATCCTAAATGTCAACAAAAAGTATACAGGAACAGAGATACAAATGCATGCCAAGCTTATCCGTGAATTAAATGTACAGTAAAGCCAATCTATAGTAACCAAAATCCATCTAGAGCAACCACCAAATAGTTATGTCCCGCTCATAGAGTCAGGTGGTAGCTTGGTGCAGAACGAAACTTATGCAGAAAGTTCCTACATGGCATTGCTATATTACTTCCGTCCTAAGCAATCACCTGTTTTAAAGGCATCCATGTTTATTCTTTAAGTTGTTACTTTAGAGAGGTTCTACTGCATTAATAGCACGGCTGTTACCATATATTACCTATAGCTTAGTGCGTCATTGGACGGTTACATGACGAATGGACAATCTGCCTCCTTTTATTCCATAAATACGCCTTTCTACGCCTTTGCAAATAGAGTAGACCTAGATCACACGGCTCTTGTGATAGTCGTCTGATCAGGGTCTGTTCTGTTTGCTTATGATATAAGATATTATTCTACAGTTTCTGCAATGGCCAAAAAGTTATGTGTCCATTTATTAACAATTAATCTAAATAATATTCATGATGTCATAATTTCTTACATGAATATCCATAAATTGAAAGGTCAATGCTTTACGCCATTTAACGCCTCTACAAACAGAGTGCATTCGTACCAAAAGAGCTCCTGTAGGGTGGCATGCATATTCATGGAGTATTATGGTTAATGAAGACATGATTTGGTGATGAAAATGTGCTGATAAAATTACCCTTTACTCCATGAACATTCACGAAAGAAATAATATATGTATGAATATTAATTACCTTACTTGGCTATAAAAGCACAGGAGCACGGTAATGTTTGGCCATAGCAGAAACTGTGGAATAATATATATATAATTCCTTAAGCAAACAGAACAGATTTTGATTGAACGGCTCCTCTAGTTTTCAGATCTGGGTCTACTCACATTGCAAAGACGTTCAAAGGCGTATCTATAGAGTAAAGGTCATGATAGTACAAGTGTCACCTGCTAAAAATGAGACATACACATTGAAAGGCAGAAAGATAGACGGACAATGGCAACGCGAATACTATGTAATACGATGAAGAAAATATTCCAAATAGGGACTTAATATAATACATAAATACTTGAATTGCTCTGATCTAATATTTTGACGACTCAGGGTCTTTTTTAATATAATACATAAATACTTGAATTGCTCTGATCTAATATTTTGACGACTCAGGGTCTTTTTCAATGATTATCATGTCAAAATACACGTCACATTTTTGTTACATGCATTCAGCCATAAACTCAAAGAGAATAATGTCGATCCAGCGTCATGGTGACATTGGGTTGTTATTTTCATGACGTCATCAAAATGACGTCATCAAATAATGACATACACCATTATATCGCATTTACTGCATTTAATTGCATATACTACATTTCTTCTCTACAGTTAATATTGGTCGATTAAAGTGGATATAGTTTGTTTCATTTATATGTTTTCGCTTTACATGCACTTTACCACTGGACTTGCCATCGCGGTTGGTGTAGATTAGTCTAAGAGGGTACGTTTATTTACACGGTTTGTCTTTTAGGGTGGGTATCGAGTAAGTGTGAGGTTGGGCGCCCTAACCCGGTTTCAACCCCCAGTGGATTTTGTCACTGACTGTTCCAAGGCAGTACTTCCATCTTCCCCCTAGTGTTTGTTTGTTTTGTCTTTGTGTGTCTCTTTATGTTTTTGGTAGTTATGTACATTTGCTGTGTTTTCATGTGTTGCTGTTCGGGCGGCTGTTTGTTCTGTGTGGTGTTTCCAGCATGACTCATATTTGTACTTGTCTTCATTATTAGGTACCGTTGAACTTTACTTTCAAATTTTAGAATAAACCTGTTTCACGAAAAAGCTTTATCATTTCATTTAAGCCTTTACTTCATTCAATGTAACTCAATTTGATACCTATAATGGCATATGGACAATAAAGGTGTTGACCCTGGTAGCAACTGTTGAAAATTGGTTAACAAACCGTGTGCTCTGAGTCTATTCTGTTTGCAAATATCGATTATGTCTCAGATAGTTCCTAACCCTTTCAATAACAAATTTTGGGAGTGGCATATCCAATCAGTGGAACATCCCATCAGAGTCCACGCAGTATAAAGGGATTTAAACATGCTAGAAATAACCATTAAGCTCCGACTACCATTACTATTTCTACTACTTCTATCATTACAGTTACTACTACTACTACAACTACTACTACTACTGCTACTGCTATCAATACTGCTGCTACGACAACAAAAAACAACAACTATTGCTACTATTACTACTACAACAACAACTACTATTACTACTACTACTACTATTATTATTACTACTACTACTTCTACTACTTGTACTACTATTGCTACCTGTACTACTTCTACTACTGCTACTACTACTACTACTACTACTACTACTGATAATGATGCTGCTACTACTACTATTGCTGCTACTTCTTCTGCTGCTGCTACTACTACTACTACTTCTAGCACACATAGGGTTAGAGTAGATATAAGTATGTTTGCCGATCAAAATCCTCTTGTAACGTATACGCTTTACACTGAATGGATTATATCGTTTAACTTTGATGGACCATTCCACTTTAAAGTAATATCATTTCAAATGTTTAAAAGGCTAAAGACGGTGCAATTCAAGTACTAACTCTTTGATGCAGTCCTATTGCCATTTCACATATCAAATGACCACTTTTTGAACACATTACATTTGGCTATTTCTGCATTTGTCGAATATATGTCCTGAAAATAGATCTATATAACCTTAACACTGATATATGCACTAGTGATGGTGATAGTTAATAGAAAAAGAACTCGTTTTGTTGGAGACATCGCGAAAAATTTATGGACGATATAGTATTTAAGAAAGTGTTTTCTAAATTGTTCAAACGCTGTGGTATTAACCATAGGCCCGCTGTAAAAAAAATCGGAGCTCGTGCAATCAATTTTTATTACTTCCAGCTCGAACATGATTTTGAGACGAACAGCTTGTATCCTGACGAGACGCTGATTTATCTGGCCTCTCATCTGGATCCAAGCTGCTTTTAATGCGAGGCAGATTGCAAATAGTGGGATACGGGTCAATATGTAACTGGGACAATCTGCAATTTTCTCTTTTGCTGCTTTTGCATTAGCGGGATCTCCTACTTTAAGGATTTATAGATGAATTCCTTCATTGGCAAAAAAACTTTATGATCTATATACAGTATGTGACCCTGATCTGACTATGCTTCGAACTGTTCAGTTTGAGGACTTAAATGGAAAACGATTAAGAAATTCGAATCTAAAACCAACTGTATCTTTTCGTCTCTACAACTCTGCAATAATGATGTTCGCTTTCAAATCATGCAAAGTATTCACACGTGTATACGACTTTATATTTACGATTAAGAAAGCGCAGCACAAAATGTCAAGTCAGCCATTGGAGCAGTTTTAGCCCAATTTCTTACATTTACGCATTTTGGCGACTCGGTAAAAGTCACTTGTTGAAACCATTGGGATAAACAGAGGATTTGTTAGAAACTTTTTTTATAACAATGGTTTCAAAATTACACAATTACACAATTACACAATTATAAGCATTTTTTCTTGCAAATGCTTCTTTTCAGTAGATTACAATGTAATTGAAATATGTTGGGTCTAAAAATGACTTTTGAGGCAATGGGTGGGTTACTTCTGTAGATGCATATAACACTTTAAATCACAAATAACAAGATACTGCTTGAATGGCACCATGAAATGGAAAGAGTGACGCAATACTCCAATATGTCTCAGCTTTATTGGATCACCGTGGCGACATACATGAGCCATGCATGTAAAATCACAAATGATGCATTACACGTTTGATTCCCCGATGTATCTGCTGTTCCTGCATGGCTAATTGTTGTACTTTTACTGGTGTACATACTCATTTTGTTAATTGTAGAATAGAATATAGCTCATAAGTCGCAATATTGCGTAAAATCTTATCAATGTACTAGACAGTATGTGTATATGAAAAACGTCCAATAAACGCATTTTATCAATTCAAATATTTAATTCGCAAGTACTGCAATGATGTATGTTTTATTGCACACAGACAGACTGGCTGTCGAATAAAAGTTTGTATGATATATTGAATTCATGAGTCAATGGGACGTTTCTCTTGAATATAGGAGAAACATATATTACATTGGACTGATATTTGCTAAATACACTTGATCGATGTTTGTGCGAATGAATGTGTCCTTTGTTGTATCTTTGTTCACAAAGTAAATTATTCGTTGTGTAACTGGAACAGCAGTATCAGGGCCCCAGATAACATTTTCAAGAATAGTTATTTTATATCTCCAATGGACCCTAAGCTGTTACAGTAAAACATCTCTATAACGGCCACTTAATTGTGTTAATTAGTTTGTGTTTAGGTTAGGCGGATGCTTAAAGCAAGGTGAAAGTAAAAAAGAACGCTCCTATAGGAGCGTTCTGTTTTTCTTTCACCTTGTCTTAAGCAGTCACATGCCTTTAACACAAAATACTTGGTGTAATTTAGTGGTCGTTATAGAGAGGTTTTACTGTACCACTCTTTAGAACTGTCTTGAAGAGATGATTCTGAAGACTGGTCGCAGCATAGGATTTGGTGGAGAAATTACGGTTTTAGTACAGTAAAACCCCTCTAATGTGACCGCTTAATGAGTAAACATAGGTGTCTTTATAAGCAGGTGGTTGCTTAATGCAGGACAAACGTAATGCAGAAAGCTCCTCTAGGAGCTTTCTGCATTACGTTTGTCCTGCATTAAGCTACCACCTGCATCTAGCACCTATAAGTATACCTCCTTTAGGTGGTCGCATTAGCGTTTTTTTTACTGTATTTGGTTGAGAAATCCTTCGAAAGTCAAAGTAGCAATGCGAAAAGAGAAAATTGCAGACTCGGTTTTATTGAGTCTATTTATGAGCAGTAAACTCTTCTTGGCTTTCAAAACGCATAATGATACAACATAGAAAAGCGAAACAGGCTGATATTATAATAGAATAAATAAATGTTTGAGATTTGGGTATTCTTTGTTTACAAATGTGTACATATGTGTCTCTAGTCAGTACAGGGTTAAAGACATAAATTAAATCCAACTAGGAATATGTTTTGGTTTGTTGGAAGACTGCATCACATTCTATGCTTGTTATTGTTAATGTTGGGCAGCGACACTACGTAAAGAGAATCTGACCATTTGGTAATCTTCTTAGATACTTTGATTTTATTCCCCAAATGTTACAAATGAGAATGCAACTTTTACCTTTGTCATTTAGGTAAGTTATGTTTGTAAAAATGTAACGCAATTTCCTGGAAAGTACCTAACACCATTTGATCAAAGATTCAGGGTGTTTACACTTTACTCATACGAATCATTTACATTTGGGCGTTGCTGACAATCTGTAACAATATCCATACATTAAAACTTGAGAAAAACGCTGATTAGAATGATAAACCTCTCTTCACGTTTTTTATATTTATTTTAACCCTTTGCAAACTGCCGGTGTCTAGATGAGACGCCGAGTTACTCGGCGTCTCATCAGGATATATCTGCTTGACACTCAGTCAGCAGTTTCTCAAATGTTTGATCGGATAGGAAGTTGGAGAAAAACTTAGCAAATCAGAGATTGGACAGGCCTTTTTCAGTATGAGAAGGGTTAATGTCTATTACATCTAAATAGAACAAAGAATCGTGTATGCAATTTCTAAGGAAATTTAGATTTCTATCGAATTGATTATCACCTATTTCATCAAGGTAAACAGGAAATTATAAGAGTTTATTGTCAGCCTGATAGGCCGTAGATGCGTATTACACTGTGATTTTCCATGTAACAGTGATTAAGCCAATGTGATTGGGTGTCTTCTAATATTATTTTCGTGCACGCTATCGTTTATATCATCACTTATACGTGGTACAGGGCCTTTTAAGATACTAGGGCTAGTCAATAAATAGATGCACTTCTATGTATTTTAAGTAAACACATCGGGAAAAACAGCAATGTTTTTACATTTGTTTTCCAACGAACCATTCCTCTTTTTCAATACATTCATTATTTCTCTCTGGCAGCATCACGGTTCCTCAGCAAACAAGACTCATGCCTATGTCTTAGCGTTTTCACGCATTATTAAACAGAGTAGACCCAGATCAGGCGGCTCCTATAGAATTTGATAGACATGTTTCTATAGTTTCTAAAATGGATGTAATATTCGACCTTCTATATGTCATCATAACTATTTTGTCTATGAATATTCAGTAGGTACTGAATATATAGAACAAGACATGCTTAAGACTGGGAATATTTTGGTAATGTCGTTTCAGTGTAATATGTCGTAGGGACAGTGCCACCTGACCAAATATTTATTAATTTATTATTAATTTGCGTTTGCATTCAGCATGGACCCAGGTGAGTCTCGTCAGGATCCAAACTGGTTCACACTAGGTCAGTCGTTTGTCAAACTCTTCAGCGAAATTATATTCAGTTAATTTTTTAACAAATCAGATTTTAAGCAGACATTATAACAAGCTATAGATTATTTCATAAGACAATTAAGCACGCATAGCAGTAGTATACGTTTTGGAATGTTTATATGGTATATATAACAAGAGCTGTCACAAGACAGCGCGCTCGACTATTCTCAGACTTGTTAGTGTAAACATGCTTGATAGTGACCTAAATGGTGACCAATGATACTAGAAGCAAGTAATCCAAGTGACAATAAAATATCTTCAATAGTATTCAAGATGTAGGATCTCTTTGAAATCTTTAATAAAAAGAAAAACCTGAGTTTAAAAGGACAATAATTTCTGTTAAAATGCTTGACCGAGTAATGTACTCATGCCTACAGATGAAGCTTGTGATGATGAACATGTGTTCCAAGTGCCAAAGCTTTATCTCAAAGGGTTATGTAAATAAGTTGACTTTAACAAAAACCTTAACCAAAAATTCTAAGTTAAAAAGGGCCATCATTATGTCAAAATACCTGACAGAGTTATGTACTCTTGCCTACAGATGAAACTTGTGTTGGTGAACAAGTGTTCCAAG
Organism: Azorinus chamasolen; assembly: GCA_963576725.1. Lineage (NCBI taxonomy): Eukaryota > Metazoa > Mollusca > Bivalvia > Cardiida > Solecurtidae > Azorinus > Azorinus chamasolen. The sequence goes on from OY755243.1 coordinate 91,771,118, forward strand.
TTTCAAAGCTTTATTCCAAAGGTTAAAGTAAAAAAGTAGACTTTAACAAAAACCTTAACCAAGATGTGACGCGGACGCGGACGCGGACGCCGGGGCGAGTAGGATAGCTCCACTATTCTTCGAATAGTTGAGCTAAATATTTTATATGACTAATACTGCTACAAGACCAACCGAATGACCGGCCAGTTCAAGAGGCTTGTGTAGCCCTTTACTTCATGGATACGTTGTATATGGAATAGACCTAGATCAGACTAGTCCTGTATAGGAGCCGTTTAATCACAATCTGCTCTCTTTACCTGTGAAATAATGTTAATCTGAATCTTAAGTTTCTATCATGAGAAAAAATCCCCGAGTTCACAGTGCCATTTGAAAAACAAATCAGATAATTGATATATTCATGATGTAATCATTTTGTTATATGAATATGTTTTGAGTGAATGGTTAAATACGAGCCAGAAGAAACACTAATTCGCGTATCTAGTAGTATATATTATACATGTACGTCTCAGACCTCATACAAATAAACACCATATTGGAACGCATTAAATACTATTTACTCTAATAAAGCTTACCGTCTAACCCTTCGCTTGCTATTCACGTCAATATACCTACCTGTAAATAGTGCAGACCCAGATGAGACAGCTCCTACAGGAGCTGTCTCATCAGGGTCTGCACTATTTACAAGTTGATTGTGCAACCAGTGCACTCCACAGCAGTTATTGCACAGCGAAATACTTGTACACGGTGAAGATATATGTAATTATACAACAGAGCATGGGTAAAGAAGGAGACGTGTATCTTAAAATTCAGCAAGCGAGGGTTAATTTAAATTAAAATACTTGGTAATTTTACTTCTTTAGGCAAATACGTGATACCATTTGCAAATAGTCATCAGGATCGAAACTGTTTTCAAAAGGAACCTAACTAAAACCCTGTAAATCCTGAAATAGACGTATATTTATTTGGCGGTGAAAGGGTTAACCCTTACAGTGCGGGACCCGATCACTAATGTCCTTTGCAAACAGTGTAGACCCAGATGAGAGGGCTCCTATGGGAGCCCTCTCATCATGGTCTGCACTGTTTGTTATGTTACACCTTTCTTTAGAAAACATCGCTAAATATTCACCATAAGCTTGACCTATTTGAAGTTTGGAATATTCCATTTGAAAATTCAGCGTTGTAAGGTTTAAATCCTCTCCGCATATTTGGTGAAACTTTAGTATTTAACCTCATCTGTTCCATGAAGACGGAGCTGAAATATGCAAACAGTTTGGATCCAGATGGCATGTCAAGTAACTTGTCATCTCACCTGGATTCAAACCGCGTGATAATCTGTTTATAGTTTTATATTAAACAAGCGCCCAGTTTATAATTGATGCAGACAAAAATGTGTCCAGCAGACGACTTTACTGGTACTGAAAGGGTTAAATACTGAGTAACTTTTGTTTGTAAATATTGTCGCCAGCTACAACTCTCAAAACATCCGTTTTTTCAAGGGATAGTCTCCATTAACAGCGCGTTCTAACAATGCCTAAACTTACATAACTTATTTGTTTATATTCAAAAAGAAGTATATCGCAAGAAACGCTGAAGAAGACAAAACTTTCATTAGTTTCACATCGAAGATCCAAATTTATTCGCCAATGTATTAGTATTATTCGGGTTGCGTTTTAGCTTCGTAATTGTTCGACCAAGGCCGGTAATATTTTATTGTACAACATAAAGATAACATGTATCATAGAGCATGGTGTATTTTGTATCACGGGGGCCTTTTTCGATATAAGCTTAAACTGACAAGCTTCATAATAAAGACTGAATATGACAAAAAAAACAAGTTTTTTTTTAGTTTTAATGTAGGGAATTTAACTTTAAACAAGAGCTGCCACAGGCACGTGACAAAATCAATGACCGCAAAAATGGTACCCTATGACCCTAACATTTGACCAATGGACCATGGAGTTGAACGCGACACATCGTCTTTGTGCGGTGAACTTTTGTGCCAGGTTATTTTGAAATCCATTCACAGATAAAAAAGTTAAATAGAAGGAACACGAAATTTGGGACGGACGGTGGTAGGGAAGGACAGACTGACGGACAGACGGAAGGACGGACAATGCGATTACTTTATGCCCACCGTTGGGGGCATACAACAGAACAGTATCTGAATGTCAAAGATGACTGAGTTGATATACTGTCTATAGTATTAACAAGCTAAAACAGCTAACCCTTATCATACTGCTCCTACAGGAGCCGCCTTTAACTATTCGCTTGCTATTCACGTCAATATACCTACCTGTACATAGTGAAGACCCAGATGAGACAGCTCCTGCAGGAGCTGTCTCATCAGGGTCGGCACTACATGTATTTACAAGTTGATTGTGCAACCAGTGCACTCCACAGCAGTGATTACACAGCGAAATACTTGTACACAGTAAAGATATATGTTATTATACAACAGGGCATGGGTAAAGAAGGAGAAATGTATTTCAAAATTCAGTAAGAGAAGGGTTAAAGGAAGGGAAAGGGTAAAGCAGACAACACATTAACGCAAGGAATGGGTTGATGAGTACTGTCAAATTATTAAGTGACAAATAACTACCTATCGACTGCCTCTCAACATTGTCCGGTCATTTAATATTCTTAACAGACTTCCAGACAGTGTTCTAGATATTTTGTATAGGAGTACGTCTATAATTTATAAATATTGATATACGACATATTCCTGTCTGATTTAATAAGGGACAAAATAACAAAATAAGTTGCCAAAGAAACTTTTTGATGACAAGGTCGTTCTGAAAGACATTACATTTACTTTATTTGCAGGATACAAGCATATGTTATGTCTCATGAGTCTAGCTGAAATGCAACTCTTAACCCATTCCTTCATATAAACGTGTTTTCACGCATTAGCAAACAGGGTATACCCAGATCAGACGGCTCCTATAGGAAGGATCTGTCTCATTACTTTCTAAAATGGCTACAATGTTCCACCTTCCAGATTTCAGTATAACGATTTTGTCCATGAATAGTAAGTAGGTATTGAAATTTGGAAGAGGTAAATGAATTTCCTATTTAACCATTAGGCTGCTGAACAATTATAAGTGACTCCTCCTTTTCTGAATGTTTATTAAACAAAAATGTGCATCGAAATGTGCCACTAAAGAAACAGAGTACAAACTCTGGGTCTACACTGTTTGCAATGCTCATTTAGTAAGCACATTTCTACCTTGCACTTAACTGTTATTAGCAAAGTACATGTACTTGGTCTTTAACAAACAAAACACCTCCGTGTCGGAACTTTGCCCACATATGTACTGGACTTCACAATCCACATCAAACAGACTGGGTGTGGCTTTTTCTGATCAACAATTACAGTGAAAAGGGAAGCAACAGCATCCATAATCATCCCGCGAACATCGAAATGTCTGCTATAATCTGGAGTTTTCAAACTTGACTTCTTCCGATTTTATAAAGATTTGAGGAAAATATTGAAAAAGTGTCATGACACTAGTTTTGGAAAACTATTGTATCACGTGTCACGACACTGGGTTTGAGATAATATTGACCAAGTGTCAAAACATTCGATCTTGATGAGACGCCAAGTTACCAGGTGCGGATCCAGGATTTCAGATAAGGGGGGGGGGGGCGTAGATGGGTTTTTTTTGGAGTTGGGCGTAGATTTTTATGTTTGATATCATAAATAAATAGTGTGTTTGTAATACATGATGAAAAAGAGCTGTGTTAAAGGCAGGTGGCTGCTTAAAGCAAGGTGAAAGTAAAACAGAACGCTCCCTCCTTTCATCTTGATTTAAGCAGCCACCTGCTCTAAATAGCAACTAATTAACACAATTTAGTGGTCGTTATAGAGAGGTTTTACTGTATATAGAAAAAAATTGTTTTGGCAATTTTACTATTATTATTTTATTTTTTTTGGGGGGGAGGGGGGGTATGCCGACTCCGCCCCTCTAAACACTCGCCTGGTTACTGTTTGCAAATGTAACTAAAGTCGCGGATAGCGGGAGCAGGGATAATATCGGCAGACCGGCAGATACATGTGCGTACTCAATTACTAAACTTGGGAGCAGGGGTAATCTCGGCAGGTGTGTACTCAAGTACTGAACTCGGGATCAGGGATAATCTCGGCAGGTGTTCAGATACACGCGCGTACTCAAGTACTAAACTCGGGATCAGGGATAATATCGGCAGGTCTGCAGATACATGTGCGTACTCAAGTACTAAACTCGTCATTTCTCCACCAAACCCTAGTTAGTGACCACTCTTCGAGACGAGTCTAAAACGTGGTCACAAGATAGGTGTTGGTGGAGAAATAAAGAAGTGTTTTCTTGCAAATGTTTCAAGTTACGCATCCTATCTTGATCTCTGAAATGGATTAATGTCAACCACCGAACCCGATTGGTTCTTAACAGGTGTAGCATATAAACAGTTTCACCAAATTAACAATTGTCCCACTAACTGCGACATTAATGACATGGTAAGTAGCTTGGATCAAGATGAGATACAATACAATACAATACAATACAATACAATACAATACAATACAATACAATACAATACAATACAATACAATACAATACAATACAATACAATACAATACAATACAATACAATACAATACAATACAATACAATACAATATACAATACAATACAATACAATACAATACAATACAATACAATACAATACAATACAATACAATACAATACAATACAATACAATACAATACAATACAATACAATACAATATACAATACAATACAAACTTTATTTAAAGTCGGTGCATGTATAACAACGTTGCATTAGCTATGTATAGCTATTTGGCGACATTCTATAGCTATTTACTGACACCAAGTAAGTCGCGTCTTAGAGGATCCAAACTGTCTGACACTTGGTCAGAAGTTTCTTAACTCTTTGCACGCTAGCGGCAAAACTGTGATTACATGTACCTATGCAAACAGTTTGGATCCAGATGAGACGCCGCATAATGCGGCGTCTCATCAGGATCCAAACTGTTTGTCATCTTGACCATATTTTTGCAAAGAAAATGAGAGAAAGTTTGTTTTAAGAATTGAAGCAGACGACAATTGTTGCAGACGAAAAATTACTTAGCGTGCAAAGAGTTAAACCTTTTGCCGTGCCATGTGGTAAACGTTTTCTCACAAACTTGGTCGATTCGTAAGTAGTTCAGATGTGAGCAGGTTCAAACTTAAGCGGACTTTTACTCACAGTGGGGTAAGTGTTTACGATAGTATTTGCTGACTTAACAATTTCCCTCATATAAACGCGCTTTCACACATTGGCAAACAGAGCCGACCTAGCTCAGACAGTTCTGAGCAGATTATCATCAGTTTGCATTATACATGATATATATCTGATTCTACAGTTTTTGTCAAAGCATTTCCTTGAAAAATTTAGACTGTATAAAATCTGCTTATAAATATGTATGCTGTCATTATTTCTTACATTGATATTGAACAGGGAAGGGGTTAAATAAACAGAACGACCCCCAACAACACCAATATAGTACATGTATAGAATCTCTTCTGAACTGTTATGATTGAATTCCCATCCACTGTCCTACCTTGCAGCTTTTGGGGCTATTTTCTCTTTGAGTAGGTAATTTTTCCTTAGCCCATTACCTCATACTGACGCCTTTTGACGCCTCTGTAAAATTGTCTTTTTGAAATCATTGTGATAAACAGAGCATTTGCATTGCATAATACAGTAAAACCTCTCTATAACGGCCACTAAATTATATTAAGTATTTTGTGTTAAATGCAGGTGGTTGCTTAAAGCAAGGTGAGAGTAGAACAGAAAGCTCCTATAGGAGTGTTATGTTTTACTTTCACCTTTCTTTACGCAGCTACCTGCACTAAATTTGCACTAAATTAACACAATTTAGTGGCCGTTATTGAAAGGTTTTACTGTAATACCCACTGTGCATCTCATCAAGATTCAAACTATTTGACACTCGGTATATAATTATGCTTGTGTAGAAATTTCATCAGTTGGTTTACTAAAATGTGTTTTATTGAGATGCAAACAAGTTTGAGAGAATGGAAATTACCCAGTCCGTGGTTTTATTGGCCCAAAACAGTAGACATGTGTTTTATTTAAAGTATTTAAAGTATTTAACTTCTTCATTGAAGATACATGTGGTAATAGTATTATTAGTAGAGGTAGTCATCAGCAGTACTAGTAGTAATAGTAATAGTAGAAATAGTAGTAATAGTAGTAGTAGCAGTAGTAGCAGCAGCAGCAGCAGCTGTAGTAGTAATAGTAATAGTAGAAATAGAAGTAACAGTAGTAGTAGCAGTAGTAGCAGCAGCAGCAGCAGTAGAAGTAATAGTAATAGTAGAAATAGTAGTAATAGTAGAAGTAGCAGTAGCAGCAGCAGCAGCAGTAGTAGTAGTAGTAGAAACAGAAGAAGAAGAAAAACAAGAAGAATAAAATAAATAAAAAGAAGGAGAAGATGTGGAGGTAGTTGTAGCAGGAACAGTTATACATGTAGTACATGTAATAGGTTTTATGTCAATGTAAATACATAGTGATTTTGTTTTTCTCTTCCCTATTCTTATGCATTCCTGGTAATCTAAACAGTGGTTGTTTTACTTCTACATGTAACTGTTTTTTTGTTATAATATATAGTGTTCTTTGATAAATTCATTTTTATCTTTTTTATAAAGCAACATGTTTGATAAATGAAGCTAACTGCTGTGGTTATCTTAAAATGCCAAGATTTCTGTCAAGATAACAGCAACTAAATTCATATAATATGACAAAGTAATACGTTCACATGGGTAGTACGACTTGGCTTTAACCCTTATCAATTGAAAGCGATCTGACTGCCATTTGCCAGCAGCTTGGATGCAGATAAGACCCCGATTAAAACAATCTGAATCCAATCTGTTTGACACTCGGGCAATAGCTCCTCCCCAAAACCTTTAATAAATATACGAGTATAAGTAAACATTAAGCAGGCGCAATTAATTTCATCATAATAAGGGACAAAGAAATCTTTCAAAATATGTTCTCCTCGTCATTCTAAGCAGCGCACGCAATGTCTGTGTGAATCAGATAAGAAGGCATGTAACGGCACAGTTTAGTGCATACATAAAACCACCCAAACGAGACCTTCTGAGACCCCAATTGGAGTCCTTACCAATTTTGAGATGATGCCAAATTCTGTTTCATTTTTTATTGTCATTTTTATAGCTTTTGTAATGGCACAAGTATTGCGTGTTGATATGTTTTCTATTTAGTATGGATGCGAGCTTTGGCAGCTTTATTTCATCTGAGATTATTATTACTGTTGGTCTAAGGCAAGCTATCTATACCTTGGCACTGTCTAGTGCCAAAAAAAGCATGAAAACACTTTTCGAAATGTGCTCAAGAGAAAGATAAGAATAATTTTGTCATTAATTACAGACCAAGATATCCGGAAATGACAGTAGCAGAAGTGGCATTATAATCAGCTTTTCCGTGAAGCAGAATCTGATAAACAATTTATTGTTTATTTTTTATTGGCATGTATTTATGAATTATATATTTGCCCCTGCTATAATGAAGGCTCGATGTGAATGAATGTAGCGCTTACTTAGAAGCACATCTCTAAAGGTAGATAGATATCTGTAAAAATCCAATGCTCCAGGCTTTATAACTTAAAAGTTGTACGTTATGTAAACGTTAAGTTTTTCGAGCGGTGATTCACAGTCATCTGGAAGTTTCTATTTGTGATGATGTATATATTAACCGAAGCCGATGGGAATAGAAATAAAGTTGAGATTTGATAGTGTTTAACACGTTTGGAAAGTTGGTTTACATAATCAGATATGTATGCCAGGGTTTGATGAGACGTTTGTTGGAAATAGGCAGAAAATCAATGTATCACGGCCTGAATAATTTATTTAGCAGTTTAGAAATACAAACAAATGTGTTTTATAAGTTTAACACATTCCATTTTCATGATTAACCAGAAATAAAGAACCGTCACTAATACACATAGGTACATGTCTACAGAATTTGACAAATCCAAACATACCAGTGCAGTTAAGCTATTGTATATTTCATGATACGAAGTTATTAGTTGTATTTAATAAACCTAAAAGTACATGTATGAGTCATGCAGGAAACACCGCATACAAAACATACAACCCCCAAACAGCACCACGACTACAAATAGCAAATGTACATGTATATAAAGACACAAAGAGACGCACAGACACAGCAAACAAACAGTAGAGGGGAGATGGAAGTACCGCCTTGGAACGGCCAGTGACAAATGTCATTGGGTGTGTGTGTGTGTGTGTGTGTGTGTGTGTGTGTGTGTGTGTGTGTGTGGGGGGGGGGGGGTTCTATTGTTATAATGTTGTATAGCCTTCCAGTCAACCCCTAAATCTTTCTGAATCACACATGCCTAAAATACGTATGATTTCACTGGAAAGTCAATAATAAATAAAACCCTTTTAAGCAGACAACTGTATCAAAAGCTGACAACGAAGTTCTGTTTATCCATTTTTCTAAAGCATAACAACTCAAATGTCGAATGTTGAATTTCCACATTTTTGAATAACTCCCCACTTACAATGACTATAGGGTATATATCACTTAATATTTAATTTTAGATAACCTTCCGACAGTTTATCGAGTTTATAATTATTATATGTATTAGTTTATGTAAGTTAATGAAAATAATATATGATTAACCCTTTCGGCGCCAAATTTCTAATTGTCGTCTGCAATCCAAAATGTGTTAAATCATTCGGTACAATATGGAAATGAGATAAATAAATACAAATTTTAAAAGAATAAAGCACATATATAGAAATACAGAATGAGACAAAAAGTGAAGTCCCTGATCAGACGCCGCATTGAAGAGGCATCGTCTGATCTGGGACTGCACTATTTGTCGTGTTATAATAGATCTGACTCTACAATGGACCGTCACATCATGTTATAATAGATCTGACTCTACAATGGACCGTCGCATCATGTTATAATAGATCTGACTCTACAATGAACAGTCTGATCATGTTATAATAGATCTAACTCTACAATGGACCGTCGCATCATGTTATAATAGATCTGACTCTACAATGAACCGTCTGATCATGTTATAATAGATCTAACTCTACAATGGACCGTCGCATCATGTTATAATAGATCTGACTCTACAATGAACCGTCTGATCGTGTTATAATAGAACTGACTCAACAATGAACCGTTTCATCGTGTTATAATAGAACTGACTCAACAATGAACCGTCTCATCGTGTTATAATAGATCTGACTCTACAATGAACCGTTTCATCGTGTTATAATAGATCTAACTCTACAATGAACCGTCGCATCGTGTTATGATAGATCTGGCTTTACAATGAACCGTCGCATCGTGTTATAATATATCTGACTCTACAATGAACATCTCATCATGTTATAATATATCTTATTCTACAATGAACCGTATCATCATGTTATGATAGGACTGACTCTACAATGATCCGTCGCATCGTGCTATAATAGACCTGACTCAACAATGAACCGTCTCATCGTGTTATATTAGAACTGACTTTACAATGAACCGTCGCATCGTGTTATAATATATCTGACTCTACAATGAACATCTCATCATGTTATAATATATCTTATTCTACAATGAACCGTCTCATCATGTTATAATATATCTTACTCTACAATGAACCGTTTCATCCTGTTATAATAGATCTAACTCTACAATGAACCGTCGCATCGTGTTATAATAGATCTAACTCTACAATGAACCGTTTCATCCTGTTATAATAGATCTAACTCTACAATGAACCGTCGCATCGTGTTATGATAGATCTGACTTTACAATGAACCGTCGCATCGTGCTATAATAAATCTTATTCTACAATGAACAGTCTCATCCTGTTATAATAGATCTGACTCTACAATGAACCGTCGCATTATGTTATCATATATCTGACTCTACAATGAACCGTTTCATCCTGTTATAATAGATCTAACTCTACAATGAACCGTCGCATCGTGTTATAATAGATCTGACTTTACAATGAACCGTCGCATCGTGTTATAATATACAGTAAAACCCCGCTAATGCGATAATGTTATAATAGAACCGTCTCATCGTGTTATAATAGAACTGACTCTTCAATGAACCGTCTCATCGTGTTATAATAAATCTGACTCTACAATGAACCATCTCATCATGCTATAATATATCTTATTCTACAATGAACCGTCGCATCATGTTATGATAGGACTGACTCTACAATGAACCGTCGCATCGTGCTATAATAGATCTAACTTTACAATGAACCGTCGCATCGTGTTATAATATATCTACCTCTACAATGAACCGTCGCATCGTGTTATAATAGATCTGACTTTACAATGAACCGTCGCATCGTGTTATAATAGAACTGACTCATTGTAGCATTATAACACGATGAGACGGTTCATTGTAGAGTCAGTTCGCATCGTGCTATAATAAATCTTATTCTACAATGAACCGTCGCATCGTGTTATAATATATCTTATTCTACAATGAACCGTCGCATCATGTTATAATATATCTGACTCTACAATGAACCGTCGCATCGTGTTATAATAGATCTAACTCTACAATGAACCGTCGCATCATGTTATAATATATCTGACTCTACAATGAATCGTTTCATCGTGTTATAATATATCTAACTCTACAATGAACCGTCGCATCGTGTTATAATAGATCTAACGTTACAATGAACCGTCGCATCGTGTTATAATATATCTAACTCTACAATGAACCGTCGCATCGTGTTATAATATATCTGACTCTACAATGAACCATCTGATCATGTTATAATAGAACTGACTCTACAATGAACCGTTTCATCGTGTTATAATATATCTAACTCTACAATGAACCGTCGCATCGTGTTATAATAGAACTGACTCTTCAATGAACCGTCGCATCGTGTTATAATAGATCTAACTTTACAATGAACCGTCGCATCGTGTTATAATAGATCTGACTCTACAATGAACCGTCGCATCGTGTTATAATAGATCTGACTTTACAATGAACCGTCGCATCGTGTTATAATATATCTAACTCTACAATGAACCGTCGCATCGTGTTATAATAGATCTAACTTTACAATGAACCGTCGCATCGTGTTATAATATATCTAACTCTACAATGAACCGTCGCATCGTGTTATAATATATCTAACTCTACAATGAACCGTCGCATCGTGTTATAATATATCTAACTCTACAATGAACCGTCGCATCGTGTTATAATAGATCTGACTTTACAATGAACCGTCGCATCGTGTTATAATATATCTGACTCTACAATGAACCGTCGCATCGTGTTATAATATATCTGACTTTACAATGAACCGTCGCATCGTGTTATAATATATCTGACTTTACAATGAACCGTCTGATCATGTTATAATAGAACTGACTCTTCAATGAACCGTCTGATCATGTTATAATAGAACTGACTCTACAATGAACCGTCTGATCATGTTATAATAGAACTGACTCTTCAATGAACCGTCTCATCGTGTTATAATAGAACTGACTCTACAACTATCAATGCCAAAACTTCTTTTGTAATAATGCTGTTATGAACCTTCGACTAATGAATATTCACGATGGTTTTATTTCTTAGATGAATATCTAATAAGGAAATGGAAAATTTAAAGTTAATATATTCTTAATATGGGAGATTAACGTGACGCCTTGTCATCACTATCAAGTATAACTGCTGACTAGTTTCATCATTTCATGTTCCTAAACCGCTACAACATACAAGCATTTCTAGCATTAAACCAACATCTTGAGCTACAGAACACAGTAAATTGAACACTCAAGCGAAATTTTAGACTTAAATTTATAGAACTCTAATAATCAGTATTTTCTAACGAATTGCCACTGCCGTTGAATTAGTCAAAATAGACATACATGTATTGCCAGATTCTCACACCGAAGTTCAGATAAACTCACCTGCAGAAACCGCGTAAATATCTATGACACATCATGCGCTATAAAACATTGGCGGATATGGAAATGATAAATAATTCGTTTCTGACAGACTAATAAATTTGTAGGAAATCTTATATATAGTATAGATCAAAGGCATCCGTCTATTAAGCGCTATATAGACATAAATTTATTGAAAATAGAATACCCATTTGCGATGTATTTTACTATAACAATTATTAAAAGTTTTACCGAAGAGACTTGTTCGGAGAGTTGATTCTAATGCGTTGCAGCAATATTGTTTTCGCAGAAATACAGTTGAACTTCGATATCTCGAACTTCAAGGGACTATATATATAAATTAGTTCGAGATACTGTAGAACTGCATTAAGCTGTGAAATGTGTTTCTAGATATGCGTAGTGATACATTTTAGAGCAATTCTGTATTGTAAGATTTTGGAAAGACCGAACTTTTAGTTCGAGTAATCCCGAAGTTCAAGTTATCCGAGTTCGAGATATCGGAGTTCATCTGTAAGTGATTTTCATTACATCTTACCAACAACCCTTCTAGCAATTACTGGCTATGATAGATGTAACAGCACACAAACGTTATATTGACCAAATAAGCAAAAAAAAAACTTTAAAAAAATGATATCTTTATGGTAGAGTACATTGACATAGGCAATAGTAACGAAGACATGCACACATCATACAAGTCTCTAAATACTTGGAGAATACGATATTTGCTTGTAACGGTAAAATAGGACGATTACAAAAGCGACATTGGATATAGAATATTGCAATTTATGGTTTAATATGCAAGTATCAGTAGTAGTAGTAGTAGTAGTAGTAGTAGTAGTAGTAGTAGTAGTAGTAGTAGTAGTAGTAGTAGTAGTAGTAGTAGTAGTAGCAGCAGCAGCAGCAGCAGCAGCAGCAGTAGGATTAAAACATTCGAAAACTACAAATTCTTCTTATTCTGCTACTACTACTACTACTACTACTACTACTACTACTACTACTACTACTACTACTACTACTACTACTACTACTACTACCTACTACTACTACTACTACTACTACTACTACTACTACTACTACTACTATTACTACTTCTACAACTAGTACCACCACCATCACCACCACCATCCAGCCGCATCGCGACTTACATGCCACCATACAATCTGCATATAAACATTTGCATACGGTTATAGATAAAATATAAAGAAGCAGAATACAATACAATCTAAGACCTTAAAATCTATAAAACGAAAACATCATGTTTAAAATAAAAAATCACATTCATCTGAAAATTAAAATCAGTACATGTTCTTATTTTTTGTGAAAACATGTGATTTCCTCAAATTTCTATATAAAGATTTTCTAACGTTTAAATATCTTTGTTATCAAAGTTCTGAGTGAAAACTGCATTTCCCTCGACTGCATTAAAACACTAATTTTCTTTCACTATTAAACGATTTAAATGTAGGGTTTATTTCAAAAGCTTTATTAAAAAGGTTTTCTCTTATATCAGTTTACAGTTTCGATCTTCAACTTTTCCAGCATCACAAAAATTACAGGGTCTTTGACCTACATATATCTTGGGGTTTAGAGTATCGGCCAGTTTCAATACTTAAAGGTAAATAGCATGAACGTAATTTAAAAAGAATGCGACGATGATCTCTCGGTAACGGTAAAATGCAATACAATTTCAGGAAACAACTGTGTTTTATACAATCTATATATACGAATTTTAACAGTAAAATGTACAGAATTAATATCCTTAATAATATCAATCAAACGTTTTACAGAGCATGTTACATTTTGTAATTCTATCCAGGACCCCAAAAGAGTCTGCCAAGTTTTAAACTTTAATTCCCAGCTGCTTCTGTACGATTTTGACGAGTTAAAACGCAATTTAAAAGACGTTCATCATTCAATCGTGATAACTTTATATACAGTCTAAAACATTCGAGTTTTGCATTGACATAGCAGGAATTCAATCCCATATCACCCCTTAATTTTACATCGCCTAGGAGGTATCTACTGTTTATATTTATTGACACCCCAAATACCTGCGGTGTAAAATAGAACCGGTTCAACTAAAGACCTGTACAGTTTCGTGTAACTCTCATATGTCATATCACATGCGTTTAAAGATTTTATATAAAGAGTCAACAGCGCTCGGCTGGCCGATTTGGCCAGTTCCGTTACCGTCCGTGACATATTTAAATGCTCATTTACCCATGTCCCGAGATATGTGTAAGTATCTGTATAACAAACGGGAGTTTCACCACATATAAAGGCATGGTCACATCGAACAATAGACACATTTCTAAAGCTAATTACCTTTGACTTGTCCGGGTTTACAGTTAACCTCTATTTGTTACACCAATTATTAACAGTGGTTAAAATAGACTGTAGGCTATCCTTATCGTCCGCAAACCAACGGATACAGGGAATCAGGGAGTAAAACAGCCATTCACCCGAACGGCACAGTTGACGTCTACGCATAAAGATTTAATAGGCAGTTATACCGCAGCAGATAACACTTTGTACTATAAATAATATCTTTGTACACTGTCGAATGCTTTTTTCAAGTCGATAAAAAAGGTTGGTAGATGTGATATTTTACGGTTATTTACTATGCTATATAGAGTATATATATATATGTTGTGCTTCTACGTTTTCTAAACCCATTTTGTTCATCAGCTAATAAATTGAGCTTTTCTAACCAACATGAAAGTCTTTTATTTAAGATTCCAGCATAACTCTTGTAAAGCACTGACAAAAGAGATATTCCTCGATAACTTAAGGGATCTCTAGGATCCGCTGTAACCGACTTTGGAATGGGGTTTATAATAGCTTTAGTCCAATCCGATGGGATGTGCCCCTTATCAAAACAAGAGACAATTCTATGAAGTATGTCGACGCATGTGTCGGTTCTAAGTATTTCCGATACTACTACTACTATGACTACTACTACTGCTACTGCTACTACTACTATTACTACTATTACAATTACATCTACTACTACTACTACTGCTACTACTACTACTACTACTAGATCTACTACTACTACTACTACTACTACTACTACTACTACTACTACTACTACTACTACTACTACTACTACTACTACTACTACTACTACTACTACTACTACTTCTACTACTACTACTACTACTTCTACTACTACTACTACTACTACTACTATTGCTACTACATATTATTATACTACTATTACTACTACTATTACTACTACTACTACTACTACTACTTCTACTACTAATGTATGTCTAAGTACAGTTTATATAGGACAATGTTCTTTCTGGCATGTAGTTGGGCATCCAACTGAGGAAAATGTGTCGAGCCATGGCATGAAATAGTAGAAGTTGGCATGCACTGGATATGTAATATTTGATGTCTTAGTATTCAGAAACTGCCCCATGCCACCTGAAATTTTGCCCTTGTTTCTCTTAATTAGGTCAAAGGTCAACTAAGTGCATATTTTATATACGTTATTTGAGAAATCATTATATCTTTATCAATTTTAGGTGTAAAATAATAAAAATGGTACCAAAATGAAGGTTAAACGTTGGCCTTTAATTTGCATTTATTTTATGTAAAATATATTATTCAAATATTCATGAATATTAATGAGAACATCCAAAAACAGTAAAAAATCGTTAAAATCAACATGTAACGATGATACATGTTGTCATGTCTTCGCAATTATTGCTATTTAATAAGCATAAATGACATCAAAATAAAGGTTAGACAGAATGCTACTCGAACTAATAACTGTATGCAGTCATGCCAGCTATATTTTATGCACAAGTACTTCTAAAGTAAAGTGGGTGGGGTAAATGAACACCTAAACAAAACGTTTAGTCCTGTTTAAAGTAAGTAATTAATTCACTATATTTGTATGGATATTTGCCGGGTTGGTACAATTAACACCATCGCACGCATGTTAGTGTGCTTTTTAAAGCTGTTTTGAAGCATTTCAGCGAAAAACATGTGCACTTGATTTTGCACCCAAAACTTGTTTAATGCATGAATCAGGTGTAGTTGGTACATTTCCAAACCACTAATAAAAGTTCGGCACCATCTTGCTATGCGTTAGTATCAATAGCATTAATGCATGTACGAGCGTATCTATGAGCTCAGATCCATTTACAAGCTTGATAGTTTGCTCTAGCAATTTTCAGTTCTACTGCATCATTTGTTGTGGAAGCAGTTCAAGTGTTTTCTTAACCTTAACCATATTGTGTAATTATTGCATCATCAATGGATTCTCCATTGGCACCAAGGGTATCTCTTGTATGACCGTACACCTCTTCAAATATCTGAAAGCAGATCGGGCATGTAAAATATTTCTGCCAACAGGTCTTCTTTCCGATTCCAGTGAAAACAAAGGTTGCGTCACATCCAGTTATTGCATGAAACCCAATGAAAATGTTCCGGCAGACATCTTGAGATAACTTGCGGAAAATACAATTTTGTTTTCTTGGAGGTCCCAGCCCTCATCCAGACTCTAATGCCTTATAAGGGTCCAAGATGGTATACCAGTACTACTAGTACATCGAAATATTGGCATTTGACAACTATCCAGCCTTGACCTTTTCTAGCAGCATCCAAGCCTTGAACGCATACAAGACAATCAATGTATCCACCTTGTCATGATTTGGGACACTTCGTGTCTGCATTTGCCTTGAATGACGACTTTCCAATGCATCTGTTGAATACTGCAGTACTAGTATACTACATCAACTCTGTGTTTGTGGCGTCTTCTTCTACTTCTTATTGTGTTGTGTTTGGCAGCTTTAAAGCAGGCTACTCGCACCATTGTGGTATACACATAGGTGAGGGAGGGTCCAACGTTCAAATTATAAAAACAAGTTAAACATTGCAAACAGAAGAATATTTATTACATGGCAGCTGAGATCCCAGCCTGGAAAGTTGGGAGCTATCACCTGGTGTTATGGTAGCTTGTTCAAGATGATATTGACAGCAGAGTGAAAGCAATATTCCCATAGGAACTTAGTCCTGCAATATTCCCATAGGAACTTAGTCCTGCAAAACTGTGAAACGAATCTTAAGGAGTGTCCTCTTGTAGGTGCACCGTGAGGGCGTCAGAAGGTCGGGTGTCAGCTGCAAAAAAAATCATTCACGGACCTATAGAACATCGCGGCCTTTACTTTTTCTGCCTCTGATTGAGCAAATCATATTAAGTATGACACCAATTCTGCTTCTTCTACAATAATTCAAATAACAAATCTGGTAGCTCTACGTTGGACCATCTCCTCACGACTTGTCATGGCCTTGGTATGTGGGTCCAAAATGCAGGATGTGTACTCAAGCTGCAGACTGATCAGGGGTTTGTAATTTGCCTCCTTGGTTGGCTTTTGGCAGGATCCAAGATTCCTGCTTAGAAAGGCTGTGAATCAGTTTTCCTTCTTTATGACCATATCGACATGGGCTTTCCAAGACAATTGAGCAGACGGTAGCGTCCCCAGTTATTTTGCCTATTTTGTTGTCTTCTGTCTCTTACTATGAACAGTATAATTGGTATATATGTGTGTCCGCTTGTTGATAATAAGCAGGATCTTAGCACTTCTCTGCATTGAACCCAGTCTTTCCCCACTCCTACAGACTGTCGATATCATTCTGGAAGACGTAAGCATCTGCTATTGACTCAGCACGAAAGTGAAGAGTCGACAGGGGATAGCATAGGAATTCCGTGCGGTCATCATTGCCTGTGAGGGAAAGGAAAGGACTGAGAACGGCACATTGGTGAACATCGGATGTTATCGGTACCGACACGGAGGAAACACCTTCCAGCGTGATTAATTGGATATAATCAAGCATTTTGCAATGTACATCATAGTGTTGGAGCTTAAGAAGCAGGTATCTGTAAGACACTTTGTCAAATGTTTTGGAAAAGTCAAGATTGCGTCAATCTAATGGGACTGGTCCAGACCTGACACAAGGTCATTGACCATATTGATCACTTTGTCTCACAACAGTGCTGCTTCCTGAGGCCATTCTGGCATTGGCTGATGATGTCAAGGCACTAAGAAACAACAGGTTACTGTGTATGATGTATTCCATGATCTTACATGTAACAGAAGTTAGAGATACAGGCCAGTAGTTTGAAGGGGTTATTCTGGACGACCAGGTATTTGTAAATAGTATTAACGTGACGGTCTTCCCAGCACTGGAGACTTTATCCTGGTCAAGAGGCCCGGAAGATCAGAGCAAGAACAGGAGCCAGGGAATGTGCCACTTCTTTTTGGAACCTTGATAAGATGGTGTCTAGACATGTAGCTTTTTGGAGATTAAGCCCCGTTTCCACTGTCCCGGATTGGCCCTCGGTACGTCCCGGATTGTGGTCCGGGGGAAACCGTGTCAAACCGTGTCAAACCGGGAGTACATCCCTGGCGGCACCGTTAATATCCGGGAAGATCCCTGATGAACCGTATTGATCCGACTTAATCCGGCAGACAGCCCCGGATGTTTTAAAATGTTTAAAACAACCGGGGATCACCGTGAGTCATCGGGAAAGATAACCAAAGCCGGCTTAATCCTGGCAATTCCGGGACAACGCGTGTATATTCCGGTGCAGGTGCTGGTCTCTACCCTGGCTTTAGCGTGATAGTCCCTAGTAATCCGGGATGTTGGCGAGCACCTCATTCACTATATACCTTTGGTGAACACCCGGAATTGGGCCGGTATAGCTCCGGTGTACGACGGTATAGTCCCGTTTTGTACCGGTGGAGTTAGGGACTGGCAAGGTATGAGCCGGTTTGTCTGCCGGTCAACCCCCGTTTATACCCGGATCACGCCGTCTTGTCACCGGCGCACACCTGGGATATGACGGGGTGATACCGGCGGCCACCGCTGCGCTACCGGCGACGACCGGGATCACACCGGATTGTATCGTGTTCAACCGGGAAAACGCCGGCCCTACACCGTAAATACACCGTACCAAACCGGAAACTAACCGGGATAGTCCGGGGTCAAACTGGAAGATCCTGCTTCTAAATCGGGGGAACACCGGGGCAACGTCGGGAATATGGGAATGTACATTTATTTTTTAAGAAATAAGACCCCGTATCATCCCGGACGCCGGCTATTTCTTCGCCGGGAAGTACCGTGGGGTACCGGGACCAGCACCGTGACAGTGGGAACGGGGCTTTAAGAACCTTGCAGACACTATTATCGTGACATGAATAGGAAGGGTATCCGAATAAGAATACTCTCAAATGGCACAAGGGAGATATAGGTCCTTATGTGTAAAGACAGAGAACTAGTGGTTCAGTATTTCAACATTGCTTTGTGTATCAACATGGTTAATGTCATCATTCGTCAGTAGGGTTAATCTCGAGCTGTCACATCTAACACAAGCGTAGAGCTTCTTACAGCTGGTGTCTGTCACTAGGTCAATCACATACCCATCATGAGCTTCCTTGCACTCCTTCTTTGCAAGTTTTCCTCAGCACTTTTTTGTATGCACATTTCTGTTTTCGTGATAAATGGCGGGTGATGGAGTTGCACTATGGCTGGCTGAAGCTGGTGGATGTTAACTTAGAAGGGACCACTAATTTGAGGGCGGCTGTGTACTATCCAATAGAGTACATATTGGTAAAGGGGCTGATTTGCCAAGTGTGCTGCAAACTCAGTCATTTTGATGGGTCATATAGCATTTGTTAGTCTCCTTCCACAGGTGGACAAGATGTGGGGTAGGCTTCCTTCGTGAAGGAAAGATATTTTAGTCAGTACTATGACATGCTCACTTATTCCGGGTATTGAGGTATATCTGTTTAACTAGTGATCGTTTGTGGCAATGACATATAGAGTGTTGTCATTACGGATAGGGAATGTTACGCATATCCAGTGGCAGTGAATATGTCTATGAGTTGATTGAGAGTGGGTACCTATGGCCAGTAACTGTTAAAATGGCCAATCAATATCCGAGAGATTCATTTTCCTGCAAATGTAGAAAGGGTTTTGTCATAGGTACTGCTCGTGTAAAATATATCAATTCCTTATGTAAAAACATCGCCATACTCACCAGGAGCTATGGCGTTTCAATCACGAATGATACAGACAGACAGCTAATATAAGGTGTGTACAATCAAACAGACAATGTTTCACTGAGACTATGGCAATAAGAGACTAATCTTCTGGCGTTTTTATTATCATCTCTAAATAATATATCTGCGTGAAGAGGTACTTTAACTTGCACAAATTTGTATCAAAGTTATAATTATACTGTATGATAATGTACTGTAAACGTATTTAAAACGATGTTTTCCGAACTTGCAATTATCACAGGTCACTAAAATCTTCTTTAAATGTGCCATAAATATATCTATACTTACTTGGGAGACATTGCTAGAAGATTAAATGAAAAACAAGTGTCGAAATTGTCAAAATTAAAGTTATTTTATACTAAATAGAGATTTTATTACATTTTTGCACTCATTTGACCTTTGACCTAGTTTCTGACCTTCAAAGAGGGTTTTGACAGTGGCATGGACCAGAACCACAAATGATTAGTATCTGGCAACACAAATATGGTATTCAAACATTTCTACTAAAAAATGCCATGGACCTTGAAAAATAAGCGACTTTTTACACCTCGGATGCCCAACTATGTGTCAAATGTTTTCACAAGAATGTCGCAAAATTTCATCAGTTAATCTTATTTTATCACGATATATTTAGATATTAAATTGCATTAGACATGCATATAGGAAGTAATACCTTTACTTTGCCACATAGTTTGTGCATCAGCTAAAAGCTTAAAACAATGCTGTTAATGCAATACTGATAAAAAAAGAGAGTACAATAGCGCATGCAAAAGCCAAAATAAAACTTTTAACGTCTTCAAAATGATATTTCCAGAATAATACAGTAAAACCTCTCTATAACGACCACTAAATTACATCAAATATTTTGTGTTAAACGCAGGTGGCTGCTTAAAGCAAAGTGAAAGTAAAACAGAACGCTCCTATATGAGCGTTCTGTTTTACTTTCACCTTGCTTTAAGCGGCCACCTGCCCTAAATACTATATAATAAACACAAATTAGTGGCCGTTATAGAGAGGTTTTACTGTACACCAGATAAATGTTTTGCAAATATAAGACGCATACACTAACCATAGTATCATATCCATATTTATTCTATGCTTACGCACGTAGTCATTAGCATCTTGCAATTTCCATTTTTGTTTTAAAGATATAGGACTATATTTCCCTAAGCCACCTTCCACTAGCATTGCAATAATCGATCAAGGCTAAATATGTAATGCATTGTTTTGTGCTTTTTCACCATTGCGTGAGTCATATAATACTTATGATAATATATAATAAGAAAGTCTATATTTTATGATCGTATAAGAGACAACGTCCTCATGGACGGCGCCAATATAATACTTAAATGAAATTTTAATCAGCATTGTTTTGTGTAAAGAAGATAATAAATGATATTTTCCCATTATGCAATGCGAATCGTATCCTTATTTCGTTTTTGGATTATGTCAAAAACGTATTTCAAATAACATTTTGGGCATTAAAGAGTACATGTCTAAGCCTAACTCTATCGTGTTGGTATTCATTAGAAACGCCTCGGAGAGATAATAGGTGCAAAAACTATCCGAATCTCTTATTTGCCATTCATTACATGTCTTGTCGATATTTATTAGGATCACCTCATCCGGAACAACAAGGCGTAGAGGAGAAATATGTAATAATTTACTTGAATATCCCGAATACTCCTTTTATCTACATATTTTGTAGTAAGGATTTACAGTTATAATAACGAGTTTACCGCAACCAACAGAAACCAAAAAACTAACTTAACCTTTAGCCTGCTATGGGCGGATGAGTGAATACCTATGCAAACAGTTTGGATCCAGATGAGACGCCGAGTAACTCGGCGTCTCATCAGGATCCAAACTGTTTGACACCCTGATTGCATTTTGGTAGACAACTTAGATTATGGCTTGAAATTTGAAAATGTAGTAGGTGAAAAAATATGTAAAAATTATTTGCTCAGTAGGCTTAATGTTAACTATATTGCAGCAGCATGTCCATTACAGAAGATGGAATGAAGCGTATGTCTCTTCTCTAAACTGATATATGGATTCAAAAACATCAAACGAGTTCCAGTATACCTGCATGCTATATGACAACACTGTTTTACATCTGACCGTTCAATACGGAATTTGCACGACAAGTAGACGCTTTCTTGTGCAAAGCTACCTCCGTTTGCATTTCTGTTAAGTGCGTTTAGTGGGGTGAACTTATTTAGTCGAACGTTGAAGAGGAATTATTTGATATTGGACACTTCGACAAAGTTCAACAAAACCACCTCTTGTGATCAAATTATAATCTAATGTTTACTTAGATCCTTTCGAAACATTTAGCAATCATATGTAGATGTTAAGCACATGCCTTTAGGATCCATAATTAGACATATTTTTGATGGCCACTTAAGACAGGTTCTTTTGTAAGTAGATGTCTAGCAATCTGAATATTTCTCATGTAAACAATGATAAGAACGTAGTCTAAATTGCATGTTTCTGGCACATGACCCAATGCGGCAAGTCCCTAGCAACAATCATAATGCCGAATGCCGAAGGCACAATGCACTTCAGTCAAAAAGGTGGCGTTTCATAGAAAAACAGATATGTATCAAAGTGCTGAAATTACTGAGGATGGATTCAAAGTAGATCGAATCAAATGTTTGGTTTGGTTTTAAAATGTAGTTTTGACCGAAAACACACCATTATGGAGAAAAGGGGGGGATTCTTTATGATGTCATTTTATCTTATATGAACATTGAACAGGGAAAGCGTTAACAGAATGAATACAAGCACTATCACGTTGTCCTGGTCAACACCTTAATCCTTTACTCAACGAAAATTCATGTAAGAAAAAGGATAATGAATATCAATCAACACAATTGTTATATTGATTGATGATTACTAAATTATTTTTAACAAACACTGTAGAGTCATGTATATATTATTCAGTAAGCAAAGCAGACATTGGTCAGACGTTGCAACAGGAGCCGTCTGATCTGGGTCAATTCTGTTTGCAAAGGCATTAAAAAGCGTAACTATGGAGTAAAATGTTAAAGATACCGTGTGGGTCATAATATAAATTGTTCTCGACCTGACAACCAACAAACATATGCTATTAATTTCCTGTCTGCTCGTAAGAAAGTGTAAAAATCAATGATATACGTTGCGATAAATCTAAATTTTCTTATAAATTGCATTAACACGTCTTTGTTGCTTTTAAATTGCCTCAAATGAAACTTGAAAAGGCATAATGGCTAGTTTATCATGTTAACACTTTTGCCGGCAGAAAATTTCGCCTGCTAAGATTGTCGTCTGCTACAGATTTCAAGGAACTGTTTTCAATATCTTTGAAAAACCTTTTCATAGTCTCACACAGTCTTGATCCTGATGGGACACAAAATTACTCGATGTCTCATATAAATCCAAACTGTTTGAAAAATTTGCCACGTGTTCGCCGATGATGGTGAAGAGTTTATTTAGAGTTTTCACAAGTTATGTATCAATATAATTACATTTTGTAGGCAACACCGTAGATCAAAATGATTAGCATTATCAATTGCTAGAAATTGTTCTGTTTGACGTTTTCTAGGACCATAAACAAACCCGACTAAAGCCGATTGACTGCTTTAACCCTTTCACTGCCAATATCACCAAAATGCACCTCGACAAATAGTGCAGTCCCAGATCAGACGCCGCCTTTTCAAGGCGGCGTCTGATGATCAGGGACTTCACTTTTTGTCTCAATCTCAAGTTCTTGATAAGTGTTTTATTCCTTCGAATTCTATATTTATTCATTCCATTTCCTTATTTCATCGAATGATTTAACAACATTGAGTTGCAGACGACAATTAGAAATTAGGCGCCGAAAGATTTAATCTGTCCTCCATAGATTTATCTTTTACGCATTTTCGCTAACATTGTGGACCCAGACCAGACAGCCCCCAAAGGACCTGTGTGACCAGGGTCTGAAATATTTATACACATGATCTTTTAGGCATGAATTTACACTGCCTTCATTGAAATAATTGTTATTTTCCCAGAATAACCTGTATTAAACGGCAAATCATTTATTGACCAGTGTGATTTTTAAAAAATCAGGTAGTTATTTTACGCAGGGCATGCAGAACGCTCCTATCGGAGCTTTCTGCATTACTTCAGACCTTCATTTTTAAGCTACCACCTGCCTTACAACTCCATAATCAGATTGCATGGTGATGGCCGCTTAAGACAGGTTCTACTGTATATAAATTCTTAATATAGGCATGCCTGAGTCCGCTTTAGATAATTAATATGCCAAGAGGGTAAATTCTTAATCATAAATATTCAAAGAGAAACGTGTTACAGACAAATGAGTGACTCGGCTCTGCGATTCGTGCCCATTATTGTATTCCAAGTGGTATTTATTTGTTAACGATATTTACAAGGTTTTCTCTTACGTCATTCTGAAAAAGAAATTAGAAGGATCTGCTAGTGTATAAATTGTCCATTAAAATAATAGTCCCTACCTGCAACGTGTTTTAAAAATGAATAACAATTACATAAATCATTTGTTTATATGCTGAAAAGACGTATATCACAAGAAAACTGGAGAATAAACGCCGAAGAATACCAAACTTTCGCGTGTTTGATATCTAAGACCCGTTTTATTAATCAGTTCATTAATATTGCTTATATATATTGTATTTTTATAAACTGTTCGACCAAGATTGATAATATTATAGAACAGAAATGGTAAGTATCGACCAAAACGGTTTATTTTGTATCACAGAGGCATTTTTCGATATATAAGTTCAAGTTGACAATAATAATTGAATATAACAAATACTAAGTTGTTATGATATTATTGACAGTATGGGTTCATTGTAGGGACTTCCTCTTAACCCTTTCCTCCATAAATACGCCTTTCTACGCTTCTGTAAAAGTCACTTTATGAAACCATTGTGATAAATAGAGCATTTGCTCCTATCGGACTAAATGCTATATTTATCACAATGGTTTCAAACTACAAAATTCTAGAACAAATATTTTCTCTAGTTAATGCTCATTTTCGGGTAGATTTATTCAAAGAGGCTGTATCTAAAAATAGCCTATAAGGTAATGGGTTAAAACCTTAATCAGCTGTTAAAACGTCTGTTCATCTTTGGATCTTGTGCAGTTATTACCGCTTCAGTCGAGTTTATGAGTAACTGTTGATCGAATGTCAAACAGTTTTGATCCTGATTAAAGCACTGAGTCACTCGACGTCTCTTCTGGATCAACAATTTTTTGCAATCGCGAATCAGGTAAGTAATATCAGATATTTAATGAATACCTTACTATAAATAGTAACACAATTGCCGTTGCCGTAGAAAACTGTCATTACTGAGTCATGTGACCAATCCATAATGGCACGGTAGGCCGATTATCCATAATCGGCCCACGATCTTTTTTTACGTGTTAGCAACCAGTTCAGTGTAGTTTTGAGTCTTACATATATATAAGAGATAAAGTGCATACGTGTTTCCTATTCAGGTTAATATTCAATTGGGGATTTATTGTTATTGATATATATTACTCAAATAATGTAATGACTAAAATTGTGACAAAAGATTACTATCTTAAATTAACCCTTCCCCTCATGGAGACATAATGCCATGTATTTGCTCTGTTTACTTATTGAATTCTATAGATCTGATTGTATAGTGCTGCTATGGGCAAACATTTTCTGCTGTGTGCATTGACCATTATAAAAAGTCAGCTAATACATATACACGATGCCAATATACAGTAAAACCAATAGCATAATTTGACCTTTTACCTGCTGAATATATGAGCAAGATACATGTATCTTGCTTATATAATCAGCAGGTAAAAGGTCAAATGTATGATATTGGTCATTATTCCTTTACATCCTACATACGTTATATAAAGCATTCAGTCTGCTAATAATTACCGACCCATTATACCAAAACTACGGATACAAACTCGACATTAGGTTAGGAAGCCATTCTACACTACAGTAGAACATGTCTTAAGTCATCAAAAACAGGTCTACTTATGGGTCTGTGAGTCAGGTGGTAGCTTAATGCAGGTCAAAAGTAATACAGAAAGCTCCTATAGGATCTGTCTGCAAATTGCTTTTGCCCTTCATTAGCAACCACCCGCTTTTTAAGACTCCTATGTTTAATAAATGAATGACCGCTTAGCACGGGTTTTACTGTATTCTCATTTAGCCATGAAACATACAAATGCCGCTGTTTAGATTCCATCAGTGTCCTCATTTACTATCATCGATAGAATTTTCTAAATCGGGAACGTATGATGGGCAGATGAAGCCTTATTTGAAGTACATATACATTAGTTGTACAGAAAGTTCCAAATATATACATGAAGTTAAAGCAATTCAAATACTGAAAGTTTAATACAACAGCTTTTAATTGTCATTGACTGCTTGTTCAATTACGGCCCTTCCCTTTCTGAATATTAATTAAACAAAAAAACGTGTATCAAAATGTATCATTGCAGAAAATGATTTTTGTATTGCAAAAAGCTCAAACCCTGATCGAAGCCCTTTGATCTGGATCTACACTGTATGCAAATGTCTTATATACTCGGGTTGCCGGAAGGATTAACCGCTTGTATGGTAGTAAATACAGCACAGCAGTGTCCAACACATAAACTTAACATTTATGTCTTAACCATTTCCTCTATAGGCTATTTTAGACCCAATATCTTTGAATAAATCTACCGAAAAGGAGCATTAATTAGAGATTATTTTTTTAATTTTGTAGTTTGAAACCATTGTGATAAATACAGCATTTGCTCCTATAGGAGCAATGCTCTATTTATCACAATGGTTTCAACAGGTTACCTTTACAGAGGCGTAGAAAGGCGTACCTATGGAGGAAAGGGTTAACCGTGAAGTTAAAAAAACCAACAGATAGGTATTTTGAAACAGACAGCAATGAATGTTGATTAAAAGCAAATTCAATGGGCGTATACTTCAAAAACCATCAACAATTTATTTGTCGCTATTCTTTGTTTTATATAAGTTTCATAAATTTTATATAAGTTTCATAAGTTTATATAAGTGTGAGGTTGGGCGCCCAAAAACCGGTTTAACCCCCAGTGACTTGTCACTGACCGTTCCAAGGCGGTACTTCCATCTCCCCCCTATTGTATGTTCGTTTTGTCTTTGTGCGTCTCTTGATGTTGTTATAGTTATGTACATTTGCTGTTTCCGTGTGTTGCTGTTCGGGCGACTGTTTGTTCTGTATGTGGTGTTTCCTGCATAACTCATTTTTGTACTTATATAAGTTTCATATTACATAGATATCACAACAATTTCCTCTATATCAGATCGAATGTTTTGCGTCCAGTCAATACTGTCGTACTCATATTACGCAGCATCATCCCAGTCCTGTCCATGGAAGATGATATGCACAAAGGTATTCGACCATTGAAAACTACTACGCTTAACTTTCATAAGACCATATGACCAAAGTACTGTTTGGTCCTGTAAGAACATATAGAACCAAATTCAAATTCATAGTTTATTCCGTAAGTAAACAAAGTAGATCCAGATCCGACGGCTCTTGCATGAGCCTTCTAATATGGGTCTTCTCTGTTTGCAGGGGTCTTCAAATACGTCTCTATCAGGTGAGGGCTAACACAGTTTTGTAATGTACACAGTCAAAATTATTATCATCAGTCCCAAATGTTCATACTGTCACAGGATAATATAGGCTAACAATGAAAACTCAGATCAGAAGGTTCCTGTAGGAGCCTCTGATTAGGGTCTGCACTATTTATTGGAGGCTTTATTCCAGAATATATTTTGTTTGTTGTGCCTGCCCTAGCCATATGAAAAATTGATGGACCCCAAATTAAGATCTAGACAGGGGTTCTTTCAATACTATGGGAATTAATGGGTTAACCTTTTCCCTCATATAAACACATTTTCACGCATTTGCAGAGTAGACTCAGATCAGACGGCTCCTATAGAAGCAATGCGATCAGGGTCTGCTCTGTTTGCTAATGGAATTTGATGTTCCACCTGCCATATTTTATTATCATTATATTATACATAAATTATTCTCCAGGTACTGAAAGTTGGAATAAACAGAACAAGGAATGGGTTAAAAGATGATATGAAAATATTACACGTCTTAATAATAAAAAGAGAAATGGGAGGCATACAATAATAACTTCTCTAATAATTCAAAACCAGGGGAAAAATAGGGCAATATTGTCTGGATATAGACTATATATCATAAGAGCACAAACGATATTAACACCTATATCGATCTGAGGCACATTTGCAAACAGCTTGAATCCAAATGAGACGCCGAGTAACTCTTGGGCAATATTTTCTCGAAGCCTAGTACCATGATGTTTAGTCATTAGTTTAGCAGAGTGGTTGATCTAATTGGAAGTAATAAAAACGAACTAAGTCCAAATAGTAGCAGACATTAGTTTTATTACTATGGGATAAATGTTAAACTGGCCTGGCACTCCAATTTCAGTACGCATGTATTTTATTACGTATATGTATTTTTTCAAGATATTGTTTCTGACATGTGAATATTCTGAACATGTTTCCCTAGAATGTGTCTATATTGATCAACGAATGTATGTCATACTTAAGGATATAACATTTAAGGAAGCTATTATATTGCACAAGACTTACTCATGCAAATAAAACAGAAGTCAAGTAATACAAGTGGCATACACGAATGTCAACAACAACAACAACAACACACACACACGAACGCATGCACGCAAAACACCTGTAAGACGCACACACGCAAACGAACATGCACACACACACACACACACACACACACACACACACACACACACACACACACACACACACACACACACACACACACACACACACATGCATGCACGCAGGCCCCTTAACGAAACTGTCTGCTCATTACCGACAGCATATTTGTGCTGCATGACCAAAACAAAGTTTCGCGGTGTCGTTAAAAGACTTGATAAAGTTCACAAGTGCCCTTTTAAGCTCACTCGAAAGAATGCACTAGTGACTTGAAACGGGATGAACGAGTCAATCTGTGTTATGGTAATGTCTACCAAGTATATAACATACCATAATATTAGAAAAAAAACTAAAACGATTTCAATTATCGGCCTAAATTTAAGCGGGGGGGGGGGGGGGGGGGTTAGTTTGTTCAAACCATTCTTCGAGAAATGTCGTCTTTGGAAAATAACGATATCATGGAACATAAACCGGTCTGAATGACCTTTGTTCAACAGACAAATAATCTGTTTTCTATCGTCTCAAGTATAATTTGCCATTGGACGATTTCTATAATGTTATTATCGTTGCTGGCAACAATACTTACTATGGCTTTTATATCTTATTGGAAATTACTGGAAAATTTGATAGTATAGAGATTGAGTGTTAACCTTTTGGTCAGACATTTCATATGATCTAATGTAAGCTGAAGATGTTGAACCGTGAAATAGTTTAACACTTTCGCTGCCAATGCCGGATCTGTGATTACCTATGCAAACAGTTTGGATCCAGATGAGACGCCGAGTAACTCGGCGTCTCATCAGGATCCAAACTGTTTGTTACTGTTACTATGTTTTTGAAACAAAAATGAAGAAAATCAAAAGAATGAAAATTTGTAGCAGACGACAAAGTTAGCAGACGACAGAGTTTGGCAGCGAAAGGGATAACGACAATCACTATATCGTCTTCAGAATACAGTAGAACCTGCCTTAAGCGGCCATTTTATTTATTGAACATAGGAGTCTTAAAGAGCAGGTGGTTGCTTGGTGCAGGGCAAGCGTAATGCAGAAAGCTCCAGTAGGAACTTTCTACACTACTCAGACCTGCATTAAGTTACCACATGCCTTACAGACTCATAATTAGACCTTGTTTTGATGGCCGCTTGAGACAGGTTCTACTGTACCTCAATAACACACATGGAAATGTTCAGTCAGATGCGTATACAGTAGAACCCCTCTAAACTGACCGCTTAATAAATAAACAAGGGAGTCTTTAAAAGTAGACGTCTACTTAATGCAGGGCTAACGTTACGCAAGACGCTTATATAAGTGTTGTTTGTATGACTTTCGTTCTGCATTAAACAACCACCTGTGTCGTCCACTCAGAATTATACCGTTTTTTGGTGGTCGCATTATAGGATGTTTATTCTACCCTGTTTATAACGCTAGCCATTTGCCACTTGCAACACAAATGATATATACAGCTACTGGAACTCTATGATATACGCAGTGAATCTTTGTGAATAGTTAAACTACGTAAATAAATGGCTTATTACTATACAGTAAAACCCCTCTAAACCAGATTTAAAAAGTTGGATCTTTCTAGAATGGTGAGTGCTTACTTCAGTGTGAAAGTCATACAGTATCCATTCTTATAAAACTGTTTAGTTTAGTCTGAGTTCGTATTCAAGTTTTTGATTGGTCAGATTTGAGCCTTTGGCTCAAATCTGACCAATCAAAAGCTTGAGAACGATCTCAGTCTCAACTAAAAAGCTTTATAAGCATGGACACAGGACGCTCCTTTGGAGCTTTGTGCATGACTTTCAACCTGCATTAAGCTGGTACCTGTCATAAACTCCGCCATTGATGCTAATTTGAACGTCCAGTTTAGATGTGATTTACTGGGTAGGGATTTCGCAGCGAACGTGTTGCAATTGTATTTGACCATGGCAGCTTTTGTTTAATTGACACGGTCAATCCAAGCCAAGTCAAGTAATATTTAGTTACAAAGTCGGCTTTTACAGAACAAAAACAATAAGCTCACAAGAGCTTTTAAAAACCGACTTGGATATAGGAAGAGGAAACAAATCATCAATTACATGTATAACTAGTGATCTAAAAACAAGCAAATTAATTAAATGGATATAAATAGAACTTATTAATTGCAATGCCTCTTAAACTTAACTATTAACTCATATCTCTATACATGACATGCATTTGTAAATAGCTCTGGTTTAGATGAGACGCCTCATCAGAATCCAAACTATTTGATAATCGGGCAATAATTACTCAAAAGTTAGTCGTAAGAATTGCCCCATGCCCCGATATTATTCTCAAGCACCTGATTGGTCAGATTCTGAGCAAGCTCAGAATCTGACCAATCAGATACTTGAGAATGATCTCAGACTTAGACTCAGAATCCTAGGTCCATATTTGAACAGTTCGTTGACAGCGGAGCAAGGGTTAAACAGTATATTTGTGTACAGTAGGGCCTGTCTTAAGCGGCCATTCATTTATTGAACGTAGGGGTGTTAAAAAGCAGGTAGTTGCTTAAAAGTAAAGCAGACAACTTTTGAGGGAGCTTTCAGCATTACATTTGGCCTTCATTAAACTACCATTTTCCTTACAGACCATTTATTAGACATCGTTTTGATAGCTGCTTAAGACAGGTTCCTCTGTTTGTAATTTGTTTTGGAACAACGAACCCAATCAGTGCATTCACGAAAATACTTGCTTTAACCCATGATCTCATAGGCTGTTTTTATAACCAACTTCTTAGAATAAATCTACTGAAAATGAGCATTTACTTTTAAAAACAGGAACATTTAGAAGTCTGTAAGTTTGAAAAAAATTGTGAAAAATAGAGCATTTGCTCCTATGGAGCAAATTGTATACTTATCACTATGGTTTCTAGAAGTAACGGTGTCAATATGATGGAAAGGGTTAAACATGCACTAGTTACACAGTAGAACAGAAGGTTGCAGTAGTTTGTGAAGTGTAAAATGACTGGAACAGTTAGTGCCACTCAATCTGTTCCATGCTGCCTTGCAGTAGCTATCATGTTCTTACTCATTAAGTCGAATGTGATTTTCATTGTAAAAGGCGTCCTCACCGCTGTCAAAGCTTCAAGAGCCGGCTAGATTAATACCCCTCGATCATGATTTTGTATGTTTTTTACTTGCTGATGTTTATTGCATAATCCCATGATATTGCCAAGGAAAAGCAAAAAAAACTACATTCAAGGTGAACGCAGTTCATAGCGTGCACTGTAAGAATTTACTCACGAACAGTGGTCGTCATTCTATATTATTTGCAAGGATCGGAGATGTCAATCAAGCCAGTACACGTGCATGATCTTGTTCGTTCGCACCAAATATAACT
This sequence comes from Azorinus chamasolen, assembly GCA_963576725.1. Taxonomy (NCBI): domain Eukaryota; kingdom Metazoa; phylum Mollusca; class Bivalvia; order Cardiida; family Solecurtidae; genus Azorinus; species Azorinus chamasolen. Next base: position 91,803,336 of record OY755243.1, read on the forward strand.
TTGAAGTTTATAGTGGTAGAGACATTTAAATCATAACTACATTTAGATAATCTACATTATGAAATTATAATACTTTTTGATAGTTTATTGCTAAATAATGATTTAAAGGTTAGTAGGCTATAATGAGTGTAGGCATTCAGCATCTGGATCTAAACTGTTTGCAAACATTATCACTATTTCGCCTAGAGTATACTAAAGGTTAAAGAGTTGATTGGAAAGTTGACTTCATCTTTAACGACTGAAAGAAAGGGTTATATTAAAAACCGAAAGTATTTGATAAAATAAATGAAGTTTGATCCTGACCATGTGTTCGGGCATTAATGTCCATTCAAGGAGCTGTTAGATAATTATGATGGCCTGCAAAGTCACATGTCAACAAAACTATGTGATTTATGAGACTAATACCGACCGGCCAACTCTGTTAACCCTCATCCCGCTATCCGCCACCTGCCTCGCATTTTAAACAGTTTGTATCCAGGTGACGTCAAGTCACGTGGCGTCTCGTCAGGATGCACGTTGCTTGATACTCGGTCGATAGTTTGTCTGAAGCTTGATCGAATGGGATGTAGTCCAAACTTTTACCAGATCTATATGGAAGCAGGTATGGTTTTATAGGTGAATGTAGTATTGTATTGCGATATATGTGGAAAATATGTTTGCTTTAATTAGACAGAGCGGAAAGCGACTGACGTAACTGGCTGCATTGGGTGAATCAAAGATTACTTGTGCAAACACTTTAGATACAGACGAGGCACTGGTTAACGCTTAGCCTGTCACATATTTTTTCATCACTCTGTCCTTTTATTAGCATTAATTAGGCAACTATTTAAAAACATATACAGGATATGTTGAAATGAGTTTCCTAGGTAAATACATAGAGCAGTCAGGCATGGATTTCTGTTCCCTGGCACTGCATCTTTCCTCCAGTCTTCCAACATTGCCCCTCGCCTCTCGCCAACATCTGCCTGTCTCCCTCACAGAGCGCTCACACTCTTTATATACTGACTGTAAGAGCTTGAATGAATAACCACGTGACTAACCGAGATTTACGTCAGAGCTGCGTAATCACATTCCAGTCACGTCCTAGCAACGTAACTAGCATGAGTCAAACCCTGGCTCCTACTACGGTAATCTAACCCGGCTCATGGCCAAATACAACATCAACGTAAGCTTTTGACGTAACTTCCGTTGTTACGTAATTTGTATAACGGAAGCGTAGGCTGACAGGAAGTTACCATTTTTGGTAAAGGGAAGTTGCGAAAGTCTTACTAATTACTAATCATTGACATAATATATCTGTTCTTAGGAATTGACCTTTGATATATGATATTTAGTAACTCTGCACACATTCCAGAGAGTGTGACGTAGATTGAGTAATTTTTTAATTTTAGTAACGTATTACTAGTGTAATGGGGAAAGGGAGGTAATTTCAGGTGTTTGATATCATTGCTGTTTGAATACTAAATATTGTACAATGTTCCAAACATATCTTAGGTATTTTTAATATGTAACTTTTCATTATTCATCAATGCATATTAATTAGTAATATATGTTTTACTTGTAACTATTCATATCTGTTAACCCATTTCAATGTACACCATCCTCTATATAAGTGAGTTGTTGCACTTTCCAATGGGGCTGGCATATTGAAATCTTTTAGATAAGGAAAGGTCACGAACCTTGTTGTCTCTGGAAGGTACGTAGTACCTGTTTAAGATATAAGCTAATTGTTATGCCAGTCATGTAGATTATTTGAGTTTATAATTGAGTTTATTAAAGAGATCTGTGAATGCCAAGTACTGTGTCTGTCCTGTTTTATTAAGATAAGAGTTCCCTTTTCTCAAACAAAGATCTCGGGGTTGGTAACGGGTGAAGCCTCCCCTAGGGCTTTGCCCGCTACACTAGAAATAGCCTAAGAACAGACAAGGATTGGCAGCGTTCCCTTCCAGCTGTTATAAAGTGAGCTACGTAACACAATTCTAAGACACCTTTGATAAAGAATTATTATCAAACACTTTTTCATTTAAATTGTTTGCCACGTGGTCAATTCGTCCATACAAAAACCAGGGATAAAAACTTTATAAAGAAACAAACGTTTAGCAAATATCCAATTACATATAGTAATACCACGTAGATGTCGGACATCATCTTAGTAAACAAATTACTGCACAAGCAGTATAGACTAGTAATGGACATCAAATACAAACACATTGAGTTTGAATTTTGCGATGTAGTCCAGTGGAAAGGCTTGCTAGAACTGACCACTATCAGTACAAGATGGACGACTACCCCCGAAATTCACGTGACTTACAAACCAGTTAAGCCTATTAGTACAAACGCACCGATAGGACAACAGCGCTCCACTTTACGACGTTACGTAGAGCGCTTATAATTAACCAGTCTGATGCTGAAAAAACTAATGTTCGCTCAAACTACTGACTTCGGATTCGTTCAAGCGTTTGAGTATCTATTGAGTTAGCTTGGATTTCTTCTGAGACGCCGAGTTACTCGGCGTTTCATCTCGATCCAAGATTTTTGCGACTACAGTGAAGTTGTGATTAGCGGGGCAAGAGTTAACATTGTTTCTATTTGTAACGACATGATTACTATTAAAATTGCATAGACAGCTAGCATCAAAGATCCTTCATTTCTGCACAAACTTGTTCTGACAAGTAGACGTTATCATGTGCAAGGATCCTTGGAATCCCTCGTTATGTCTGTAAGGCTTAAGCTAATAGTGGGAATGTAGTCTGTAGCAGTTGAAAAGCAGTTATTTAATGTTCGACAGTTTGACACATTTCAATAACCCACACTTAGCTCTAACCATACATAATGGAAAGCTTTCGAAACATTATGTAGTTACTATAAATATGATTGGTATTACATGTAACATGTATTAGTCCTTTAAAATGTTTAAGATTTGGATTTGTGTTGATCACGTTTCAAGGGGGTGTGTGTACAATAAAACCTCTCTATAACGACCACTAAATTACATCAAGTATTTTGTGTTAAAGGCAGGTGGCTGCTTAAAGCAAGGTGAAAGTAAAACAGAACGCTCCTATGGGAGCGTTCTGTTTTACTTTCACCTTGCTTTAAGCAGCCACCTGCTCTAAATACCAACTAATTAACACAATTTAGTGGCCGTTATAGAGAGGTTTTAATGTACATGCAATTATGACAGCTTTATCTTCTTCTGCGTTTATATAAACAGAAAACTGTAAACGTATTGTTACGTTTATGATGACTTGGCACTTTTTCGACGATCCTGCTTTGATACCATCCACTTTAGGCTCTTTTAGTGTAAACATGATAGAAATTTGAATAAACTTGAAACGCACATGACCTTCACAAAATTGTTTCTTGCCTATTCGAGCACTGCGCCACATCATACACATATACCGTATATACAAACACATAGAACTCTTCCGTGCATGCTTAACACTTCCGTGCAGTTACATTTCCGATAATATCATTGTACTAGACACAACTATTGTAAATTTGGACAGCAGCGAGGACCATGCTCTGACAATTTTGTATTGTTTCTTAAATGTGTTTATAGTAGACAGCACATTATAGTAGACAGCACATTAGAAAGTGCTATTCTGATTCGATTAAATTTAAACATAAATGTCGATAATAAGTGATGTTCGTTGATCCGTTTCGTTTGTTTTTCAGATATAATCGAAGGAATGCTTCATATGACTCATGTGGAGAAGATCCCATTCCCGCATATTGACGCCTTTTGACGCTTGTGTAAAAGTCACTTTAAGAAACCATTGTGATAAATAGAGCATTTGCTCCTATAGGAGCAAATGCTCTATTTACCACAATGGTTTCAAACTACACAATTCTAAAACTTTCCTTTTCTCTAGTTAATTCTCCTTTTCGGTAGATGTATTCAAAGAGGTTGGATCTAAAAATAGCCTATGCGGGAATGGATTAAAGGGATATATTCCAGTAATAATGCTCGTAATTTACCCATAGCAAACAGTACAGACATTATCTGTTATCTGCGTCTACATTGAATATATCTCCCAGCTACGGAATCATTGAATGGATTACAAACGTATATAGTAGTGTACTTGATTATGTAAAACTATTCAAATTATACGGAGTGTTATGTTTAATCATTTAAATGTGTTCAAACTGACTAGATATTTTGGAACATGTACCTTATGTTTATGAAGAATAATATTATCACGTTACTTCATAGAGACACCATTGGTAACCTTTGCAAGCAAAGTAGACTCAGATCAGGTAGCTGCTGCAGGGATTGTCTGATATATTGTTATATTTTCTGCAAAGCTAAAACGTTTTGTTCAATGTGCCTAGCCACAGACAAAATCAACGTCTTCACGAAAAAGCTGGTTTCAACTCTGTAACTTACATTTTAAGACGAATGTTTAGTTGCACTTTGCTGAAGTAAACATGCAGAGTCGAAATAGTTTGTATCACTCACAGCTAATCCACACTTTGTATTGCATGCATTATCGTGTTCATACTCTTAAGGCATTTGTGATTTTCATTGTTAAGGCACCCAGGCCACTGCTTTAGACTCAACAGCCGACACGATTAATTGTGTTCGACCACAATGTCGTATTTTGTTGGGATTGTTGATGTTCTATCGCGTGAAGCCGCGGTATTTGTAAAGTCACAAAATAGTTTAAAACAAAAGAGAAGACTGAATGCAAATTGTAGAGCACATTTAAGAACACAACTAATGGTTTGTTTGTGCATCTGCTGTAATTAGTCCATAAAATCTGCAAATATTGGAGAAGTAAAAGTCAGCCACAAGAGTGCTTTGTGTCTTTGTGCACGATGCTATTTTAATTATTTAATCATTTTTATTGATGGTGATAGAAATTTCGAAAGTACAGCAAACTCTTCAACACAGGACATTATTTGAATAGTTATGTTTGAATTTAGTGTGTCCATACCTTAACGTTTCACTCCGAAGTTTATAAGAAGACGCGTTCATTGAAATGGTTTTGATTAACAGTTGAGTAGATGATGATAATATGCATACTGACCTACCAAAATTTGCTGTTAGAATAATACAGTAAAACCTCTCTATAACGGCCACTAAATTGTATTAATTAGTTGGTATTTAGGGACAGGTGGCAGCTTAAAGCAAGGTGAAAGTAAAACAGAACGCTCCTATAGGAGCGTTCTGTTTTACTTTCACCTTGCTTTAAGCAGCCACCTGTCTTTAACACAAACTACTTGATGTAATTTAGTGGCCATTATAGAGAGGTTTTACTGTATTTCTCATCCAAACCCCATCTTGTTGGTACTGACTAGATTAGCCTCGGATGTTCGATTATAAAAGGTGACAGCACGATAGAGGGTAGTGGATAGTTAACATGTACTTAGAGTTCCTAAGTATGCATTGTAACTACGGGTTTGATTACAGTCTCAATAACAGTTTGTAGCATAGTGGACGAAATTCATTTCGCGGTAAAAAGGTTACGATTAATACATTTCACAATATTTAAATGTTTGAATTTCAAATGTGGATTTAGTCCAAGTAATTTCCGTCTTGCCCTTTCTGAAACTTTTTTGAAATGTTATTGATTACTCTGAGGTTTTTTTCCTCAGGGAATTTTGTAAACATGCATATAAATTACAAGCAGAGTTTGACCAGTAATCCTACTTGAAAACAGAAAGACGGATCACTATTATAATTTACCCTTATTATGTTATGGGCGACCTGGCTCACATTTGCAAACATTTTCCGCGGCTTCTCATCAGGATCCAAGCTGTTTGACACTAGGTCAACAGTTTCTCAGACGCTTGAAAAAACCAGAAGTAACTAAAAAATCCAGCATATCAGAGTTTTGGCAGACATAACTTTTTCACCATTATAATATGGTTAATTGTACAGCGGGACGTTTAGATAATATGGTTAATTGTTCAGCGGCACGTTTCTCGCTGGAGGTATCCAATTAACTCTTATACTATTAAAACTCATGTCTGCTCAAAGTCCTTTCTGCTGTTAACTATATTTACTTCCGATTCGTTCAAACGTGTTGAGAAACTCGGGTTCTAATGGAACTGATTGCAAATGACAGGTGTGCCGTGCCTAGCAGGTTAATGCTTAGAAACTGAGGTTAAAATCTAAATGCCTGGTCCAATTATTCTATTGACATATCTAATTCAAAGCTATGACACACTATTAAAACAACAATAACAACAACAACAAAACCAAGAGTGTGTAAGCACTAGTTACTTAATATTACAAATGTCTTTGCTTGTACCAAATTTTAAACAGAAACTTTTATAAGAAAATGTAATGTCATTTAGAGCCGGATGTGAAATTCTAGTACTAGGCAATATTTTAAAATTGCTATTAAAATGTGTTAAACTTGCGTGTTTAACGCAACAGTTGGTTTAAATGTTCACTATCTGCAAAAGACATGTTTTGTGATATGTGCTTCCCTATGAATATAAGAAGGAACCGTTTTCTTTTTAAAGTTTGTGAACAGCTGGTTCTTTTAACCCGTTCCCTCATATTGACGAGTTTTGACGACTCTGTAGAAGTCACTTTGTGCAACCATTGTGATAAATAGAGCAAACTACAAAATTCTAAAATATTCCTTTTCTCTAGTTAATGCTCCTTTTCGGTAGATTTGTTCAAAGAGGTTGAATCTAAAAATAGCATATGAGGTAATAGGTTAAACCTTTACTCCATATATACGCATTTTCAAACAGAATAGGCACGGATCAGGCGGCTCAAGTAGGAGCCATCTTATCTGGGTCTACTCTGGTTGCTTCTTGAATAGTATAGATTTTACAGTTTATTCAATGGCCATGACTACCTATATCCGTTTGTCATCATTAAAATTCAGCAAATTAACATTTAGGATTGCATTTTGTTTATTTGAAAATCTAGGAAATAAAGGATTAAACGTTAGAATATTGCAGGCGAAACTGTGAATACCTTTGCAAGCTCATTATTTTCTCGGAGTCTCATTAGGATCCAAAGGCACTCTGATTTTGTCTTAACCCTTTGCCTGCATGAAAATATGATGTCTGCTCAAACTTGAATCTGTTTTTACTGACTTTCGATTCGTTTGAGAACATATTGGCCGAGTGTCGCTCGGTGTTGCATTTGGATCAAAGTTGTATGAAAAATCATGTCAGATGACGCTTAGCTTCAAAATATTGTAAGATATTTCCTGTTGTAGAAACTGTGTTCAACATGCTAAAGGTTTTACATTAGTTGAGTTAATGATCCGTGACACCCGGTAAAGGGTTAAATGTTATCATGAAAACGAAATACATATGATTTTTCTGATAGACCAATATATGCTTTAAATTGTCAGAATGGACTTTCCTACAATTGCTTCTCACAACATAATTGGCTGGGCAGCGGTTTGGGTCCTAAGTAGACGCCGAAGTAATCCAAACTATTCGCATAATAGGTATTCACAAATTCGCCTATTGAAGCAAGCCACGTGTGTCGCTTTTGGGCGATTTCTGTGATGAAAGATTTACGTATATTAAGCCATGACGGAAAATCTTTTTCACGCATTTGCAAACATAGTAGACCCATCTAAACAGACTAGGGTTTGCTCTGTTCGCTTATGGAATGATATAGATCTGATTCTAATGCTTCCGCAGACAAAACATACTGTGTTCATATACCGTTATTAAAAGTTAGCTAATAAATATTCATGGTATAATTATTTCTTATTTATATGCATGAGGGAAAGGTATATAAGATGACCTCGTCGAACGGGTGAAACTCAACTTGCGCAATCAAAGTTTTATTGTTGCTACATAAGTAATTGGATTTTCCTTACATAAACCAAATACCTTTGTGCAGTATCTAGATACTAGCTGACATTCGTTTTAATGCCAAATAAAGCCAGAAGTAAAGTGAAACAACAATTGATAAAACCAGGAAAAAAATGATGACTTAATCAACGCTTTTGACGGATAGTGAGGCCATAAGTAACCTGTGTATTGTCACTCTGTTTTAGATGGATGAATAAATATAATTAAATTATCCATGACTACTAGATGCATTGCTCGTTGAAATAGTACCTTCAACCAACATTTCTTTTACCAATTTCAACTGATTTGCGCGGTCTTCAAGTTTGATAATATATTCTTCATTTATATGTATTGGACTCCTGGTAGTGACAAGTACTGCATCTGTAATGGTTAAATGAGCGTGCAATTAACTAAAATCAAGAAATTCTTTTTTAAGTTGAATATTCCGTATTCGAATCAACGACTGCACTTAGAACATAAAGGATCCTAATTGCTACATTTAATGAACAGAATAGTGAATGCAGGACGGACTTTACGCAAAACGTTTCAACACAAGCTTTACGCACCACTTTCGTATTGCTGTTATATAGAACAGAATCTGTGGTTGGTTCTACTGTTGTATTTGTAAAATCCTTAACACTTATTGTAGTTCATATAAGGTTTCATCTGCCCATCTAATACAAACTATTTAATATAGATTATCTAGAATAGTTAACGATGGTACCTAATGTAAATAGCATAGTAGCCCATGGTGAGCAGACATAGACGTTAATCAACAGAAACAAACAAATAACGTAAAGAGCATAGTCGCCCATGGTGAGCAGACATAGACGTTAATCAACACAAACAAACAAACAACGTAAACAGAACCAATCCGATTGCATTTAACTCCTTTGCAAGTAGACCTAGATCAGATCAGACGGCTCTTGTAGGAACCGTCTGATCAGGATCTGCTCCGCTAGCTCGTGAAATTATAATAGAGCTGACTCTACAGTTACTACCATTGTCAAATATTCATGTGTGCATATGCCATTATAAAAATAAAAACATTCATGATGTTATGATTTACTACATGTACAGTAGAACCCCTCTAATTCGACCATTTAAAAAATAACCATAGCTATCTTGATAAGCAGGTGGTTGCTTAATGCAGGACGAAAGTTATGCAGAAAGCTCCTATGTATAGGAGCTTTCTGCATAACATTCGTCCTGCATTAAGCTACCACCTGCCTCTGTCACCCATAATTTTGCCCTTTTTTGGTGGTCGCATTTTACTGTATATTCAACAAGGAAAGGGTTAATGAGGATATCATAGAAAGGCTTCTTAACCCTTATCATTCGTTTCGCGATCTTACTGGCATTTGTAACTAGTTAAGCAACAGATCATTCGCTGAGTAACTCGCCGTCTTAGTAGGATCATATATGTTTGGCATTCAGTCAATCGATCGAATTGGTAGTAGTGAACATTGAACCAGGTCCAAATTTGAGGAGACATGTTAAACAAAGGGTTACGGTCAACCTAATTTCGTACTTTTTCTGTGGGTAGATGTCTTATCAGTGTATAATGTATGGATTCACTTGGCACCAAACCTTTTAACCCTTATCAGGCTAAAAAAGTCATCTGCCAAAATTCTGATCTGTTGCATTTTTGTACTTATTTTTTATTCTTATAAGCGTTTGAAATACTGTTGACAAAGTGTCAAACAGCTTGGATCCAGATGAGACTCCGAGTTACTCAGCGTCTCATCTGGATCCAAGCTGTTTGCAAATGCATGTCAGGTCGCGCTTATTAATATCAGGGTTTCAAGCTTACGCTATATTATCATGGAGAAAGTACATTGGTATCTTTCAGACACAGTCACATTCAGAATTAGTCGACTTCTTAGTATTTCGAACTCGACTTAGCATTTCAGTCGCTTGACCTAATATCTCGGGTGTTTAACACATCATTAACTATCATGAACATGTAAATCATCCCGTGCGTTAGATTTAATGCTGTCAATGTTACAACAACAATTTCAAAAGTATATCGCTGTAATATTCAGTCGATCCCTGAAATATTAAGCCGCGAAACCAACATAGTAATTTGATTGTTTGAGATGGTAGGACGATCGCTCAGTGTACTATTGAGAAAAGAAATAAGTGTGTGTTCAGAAGATACAGCTACAAAAAAGAGTTTTCCAAAAGAGCCACTAAACCACATATCGGAATTAAAATCCATTTTGCTATTCGGTCGGATGCTAAAACAGCTTTTGATTTCAGCCTACCGAGATTTCTTCGTACATTCCAAGATTACTTTCTCAATCTCAGGCATGTCACACAAATATGTACGCAAATATGTTTGCTGTCTTCAAAACTTCTGCGTTAAGAGAAAACAAACAACATTTGACATTGTTCTGTCGAGTCAGTGTTAGTGCAAAGATGTGAATTCAAGCAATCATCAGAAATAAAAAACAATGTCGGATTTACTTAAAGTTTCATTATCGCCAATACTTCAATACAAATGCCAACAAATGTTTATGTGACAGAGGTCCATTATCAAGCACACTTGACATGTCTGAAGAGACTAGAGATTGTTAATGCCTTTTCTGTACGATAATTAAATCTAGAAAGGATCTCATGATGAGACTTGTATGGAAACATGTTTACATATTTAGACGTTGGCCCGCGGTTATAAAACTGTCTGAGTTCATTCTCAAGCAGCTGATTGAGATTTTGTTAAAATATATTAGATACTTGAAAATGGATTCAGACTCGAACTTAGGTTTCAATCTCGAGGCCTGGCATATCCTATAAATAAACTGTAAACTGTTTTATTTGATTAAACGCCTATTTCTATGATAGAAACATATTCAATGGCGTTGTACATATAATATATAACATATAAACACAAATTGAAATATTTATGATAACTAAAATGTCCTAAATGACCCAGATTTCTGTTAAACATGTATATGGTACACCTCATAATACACAAACAGAAACTTAAATATCTACATAATTTCTAAGATTACATGCAATATTTTGAAATATTAATGACATTTAAGTCTTTGTATGATTTGTTTTAGTCTGTGTATGATATGTACTTAGTCATTGTATGGCACGTTCTTAGTCTGTCTTTAGCTGTTGTATATGTTATAAAGATATTTACAGTAAAATCGCCCTAAACCGGGCGTTAAGTTTGGTATAATAGCGATATTGGAGACCGGTGGCAGCTTAATACAGGTATGTCTGCATGACTTTCACCCTGCATTAAGCAGCCACCTGCCTAACATTATCTAAATTCTTCTTTACTAGAATTCTGGTTTAGAGAGGTTTTACTGTATTTATAAGCGTAATCGTCGTCTTTCATTGTAACCGCTGGGCCGTTAACCATGTCATCGCTGAAATTTCAGAGTGCATTGGTCCACCAGTTTTTTTTTATAAAGAATCCACTCAGAAAGAAATGTTAACACATTATCCCTTAGTATCGCATTTTTGCGCATCTATAGGAGTCACTTTATGAAACCATTGTGATAAATAGAGCATTTGCTCCTATAGGAGCAAATGCTCTATTTATCACAACGGTTTCAAACTGGAAACTTTTTTTCCTTTCCTCTAGTTAATGCTCCTTTTTGGTAGATACATTCGAAGAGGTTGGGTCTTAAAATAGCATAGGAGAGAATGAGTAAAACCATAACCATTTCAACGTAGAACTTTCAGTGCGTATTAGCCAATCAGTGTCCAACCCGTTGTCTGTTCTATGTTAATCCACATTTCAATACCCACAGCATATTCATGAACAAAATAGTTAAAATTAAATATGGAAGGTGAAATATTGTAGCCATGTTAGAAACTAAAGAAATACCATTTTTTATAAATTTCATTAGCAAACAGCAGATCCTGATCAGACGGCTCCTATAGGGGCCGTCTGATCTGGGTCTCCTCTGTTTTCAAATGCGTGAAAACACGTGTATATGAGGAAAGGCTTAACTATAGAGTCCACGCAATATGAAAGGGTAAACTTTAACCTTTTCAATGCTGAATTGTCATAGCGATATAGTCACTAGTGTTTAACTGTGGTCCCACTTAGTATGAACAACTTAAACTTGCAAGAGAGGTTTGAATAGCAAAGAGTGCAGACACTAATCATATATATATGTCATTGGAGTCCTCTGATCTGGATCTACACTGTTTACAAGTGCTGTTTTTTCTGAGGCTGACATGAACTTTCTTATTGATTTATTAGTGTACCAATACAATCGATCACTCAAATCTTCCCAAATAATATTGTTGTTTCATTTCATAAAATAAGGTACATGATAGAAACGTTTCACAATATCTTATTGAACAAGAGGGAAATTGCTGGACAATAAATTAAGCCAATGAACATAAAACGAAACAAAATGGATTTTGTTTTTTGAAATGCTCTCGGAAATATTTGGGATCTATATTTCTTACGTATCTTCCCTTATCTCCGGGTTATGATTATCTTAGTAGTAACACGTATAAGAACACTTTAGAACATATATGACGTCATACGAACTCTTTGTATTTATACGTGTGTTTACAAACATGGCTGACCTCGCATTTCCTGTCAACTCAAGTGTCAAAATCGACGTTCGCGGTAAAGGAATAATTCTCAGCTACAAATTATCCCATGATACATATGTTACAGTTATAAAACAATTACTTGTTTGGGACTATTTCCTCCCGATGCACTGCATTTCTAAACATCAACAAGGTGTAATTCGGTCAAACTTGACAAACCAATGTTTACATGTTATTAAAACGAGAAATATAATATGATGCTGCTCGTTGTCTTTGAGGATCAAATCTTCCTTAACTCGCCAAGAAAATATTATTATGCTCGCCAAAGGCTGGCTTAATAACACTTTCTTAGTCTCGTGTAGGAACATTTGATCTTAAAAGACAACTCGCAACAGATCCTCTATTTCCCTACTTACATTTGGAATGTTACTGCACTGTCATATCGAGTATATTTAATACTCGAACAGTGTTGCGATAGGGCATGTTCTATAGCTACAGCAAGACAATGGATCGCATAATTTGGGTCTCTCTCTCTCTATCTCTCTCTCTCTCTCTCTTTCCCTCTCCCTCTCTCTATACATGTACAACACTATATAATTTTAATGATAATCAAACTAATAACCCGTAATCTCGACCGAAGTGCGGATAAATGGGCCAACTTATAGCAATTTAAATATAAACGTTCCTTGCCACTATCAAAAGGACGGACTAAAATCGGCAAACTCACAATTACGGTAAGCTTGGCTAGGGCTTAACCACTGTCAAGTAATATCGTCTACAAAGTTTGTTGTCTGCTATAATTTTCAATGTATATTCTTTCAAGAAATATTGTAACAGCATCAATTACTTTGGATCCCGATGAGACGCCAATTAGTGAAAGGGTTAACCCCTCGCTTGCTATTCACGTCAATATACCTACCTGTAAATAGTGGAGACCCAGGAGCTGTCTCATCAGGGTCTGCACTATTTACAAGTTGATTGTGCAACCAATGAACTCCACAGCAGTGATTGCACAGCGATATACTTGTATACAGTGAAGATATATGTAATTATACAACAGGGCATGGGTATAGAAGGTGAAATGTGTTTTAAAATTCAGCAAGAGAAGGGTTAATTTGATATGACCTTGGAATATAATAGATTAATTCAAGGTTTAATAGTAAACCATTCTCTGGTAAAACGCCATTTTCCCGTGGGGTTTTCTATGCATTTCGTTATCGACGAATTCCTTTAAATATTCATATCTAACAAATCAGTGTACAATAGGGTGAATACAATCAAGTCATACTGGTGCTTCATTGGTCCTTATTATGCTAAGCACGATCTGTCCGGCATTAACAAACCGTTTGATGTAGATGAGACGCTGAGTAACAAAGCATCTCTTCAGAATCTAAGCTGTTTGGCATTCAGTAAATTGTTACTCGAATTGAAGGTAAGTATGAATTGTTTCAAATCAGAGTTTGAACAGGCATCGGGTATTACGACACGATAAGGCTTAAATATCAAGAACACCATCGCCTTAAACCTTTTATAGCTATTTACAAACGAATCTAAAGTTAAGGGTTAGGAAAAGCCGTAACCTTGGGCATCTGTAAGTATGATATATTTCATTCTTTAGTTATGGACAGCCACATGCAATTTGTGAAAAGGAACTGCATGCTATGAATATAATCTCGTGCTCTACTGGACACCCAGTGTTGTCAACCTTCTGCACTCTGAGTAACTGTCGCCTGTGAATATTGTCGTATGCTTCAATTCTAAAAGTACATTTCCATCAATGGAGTCAAAAAGTTTGGATCCTAAATGTAACGCCGGGTTTCTCGGCGTCTCATCTGGATCCAAACTGTTTGCCAACAGCATAATGGATTCACAAGTAGAGCGCTAAAGGTCTGTTGTATTGTTAATATTATTTCGTTTCATTGTCGTTTCATTGCCTTTGTTTTTGGAAACAGTCGTAGAGAATACCAGATGGTTGTCGTGTATGGAAAGTGTAGGAAAACTGTTGAGTCGACTTAAGCGTCACCAAGCGTCTTCCGAAGCCAACTCTGGTACTTTGTCCATATAAGGCAGTGATCTGGCATTGTAAATAGCGATCACATCATAGGACTTAATGGAGAAAAAACAATTTCAGATATTGAGATTGATTATAATCATTTTAGCGTTGAACACGCAGAGTAGAATAGCCCGTCAGTGTTAAATTGTATAATTCACTCAGTATGCCAGGCTTAAACTGGCTAGACGAGTTTAAATAACAAACAGTACAGATCCTGATCAGAGTGCTACTCTAGGATCCCTTGGATCTGGGTATACACTGTTTGAAAATGTCAGTACATGTCCATGAACCTGTCTTGTAGTATTATGATATAGTATGGAAACGTTGATCAGGCACATTGATATTACATAAGTAACAAAGATGGTGGCAGCATAAAAGCGCTTAGATCTTTATTGGCGTTCCATCTAGATCCAAGCTGTTTGCAAATACCAATCAATGAAAAAGTAATAAAGTCAAGCAGGAAAAGCCAAACACAAGACGCAACCATCACCAAAACATTGATAGGAAATATGTGACGCACGCACGCACGCACACAAGAGATGAACAAGTCTTGTTTAAAAGGATACAGTCACCAATATAGCAGCGCCTTACATCCTTAAAGAATGAAACCATGGTTCTACTGTATATATTCCTCACACCATGTGTGTGTGTGTGTGTGTGTGTGTGTGTGTGTGAGAGAGAGTGTGTGAATGTGTGGATGTGTTTTAGTGTTTGTGTGTATGTGTGGGTGTGGGTGTGGGTGTGTGCGATGGGGGCGTTAGTATTACAGTGTAAACTATGGGCATCGATCAATCAAATAAAGCAACTAAGTAAGCCAGATAAATATCCTTTTACATTTCAAATAAGTAAAACGTATGTACAGCGACCAAAAGTGAGTCTGATTCATGGCATAAAGAGAAAGGATATTTTGATGCATGACGAAATTTATGCAGAGAGCTCTTCTAGGAGATTTTTCATTAAGCAACCACAAGCTCATATAGACACAAATGTTTATTCATAATATGGTCGCTCGAGAAGGCTCTGCTATACAAGATGGACAAGGAGGTCAAACCTTAAAGTGGATCGTTTTTTATTGTTCTAGTATTAAAAAAGTAACATCCTAATTATTTAGTTAAATGGGAACAACAAGCATTTTTAGGGAATCTGCCAATTTGATTTATATCCTAGGGAGTTTTTAACTGTTTTGCATCACATTTAAAGTGGTTTTGTCAGGTCATTTATCATTCACTGGCTTATCAGATATAAACAAACGTTTTTTCTTGTTTTTCATTTCACTTAGGGATCTAGGTTGGACCTGTAATAGAAAATTTACTCTTTATCAAAACTCTGTTTAACAATGCTAAAGTAAGTCTTTAGGATGCAATAGGCACATTTGTAGTTTCCTTTACCAAAACAGGGTTTGATTCAGATGAGATTGTCGTCAGGATCCAATGTGTTTGATACCTTTATTGCGTATTTCATAACAAAGAAATAGAGGTAAGCCTGCTTCGATTTCAACATTGTCTATTGCCCAAATTTGGTCAACGTTTTAAGGGAGACTAATGACGTTGGTTTGAGCTCAATTACTTGATATCTAACCAGAACATCAGATAATGTGCGTTCTCAAATACTGAAATCGTTATTTTTTCCATTAAGTCCTATGTTGTGATTGCTCTTTAGAATAATATCTTCTAAAGAGCGGTCACAATATAGAGTTTGGTAGATAAATCAAGGAGTTATTCTTGTAAATGTTTTAATTTCCGCATCTTATCTGGACCTCTGAATCTACCAATGTAATCTAGTTGTAGTGACCTCGCCAAACATATTGAGTATCGTGCGTAATGTTTTCTTATTTTACATTTTGATACTCTAATTCTCACTAATGCAAAGGCACACTTTATTACTATTGGGGTCTTTAAATACAAGTGGTTGCTTAACCCTTTCGCTGCCAGTGCCGGATCTGTGATTACCTATGCAAACACTTCGGATCCAGATGAGTAACTCGGCGTCTCATCAGGATCCAAACTGTTTGTTACTGTTACTATGTTTTTGAAACAAAAATGAAGAAAATAAAAAACAATGAAATTTTGTAGCAGACAAAGTTAGCAAACGACATAATTTGGCAGCGAAAGGGTTAATGCAGGGCAAAATTATAATAGGAATATTGTATTGGGCTAAGCTATGCCCTCGATACAGCATACACCCTCATAGATAAAATGAAGCATTAAATCAACGAACGCTGCTTGATAAACGAAATTATTGGGGGTTTAGCTTCAATATAGATCTGGACATAATGTAGACATAGATCTACAAAGGCATTAAGTACTTAGCGAATTAAGAGACTGCATCAAAACGTGTCGCACTGTTCAAAATCAGTGACATTTGGTTATTCAATTAACATTTAGAATTATATTGAACACTTATCAAACTTTAGCATTCTATACAAGACGTGACTGTCATATGTTAGAATATTGGACCCTGATCAGATACCCATGTCATTGCTTTGATATGGTATCGTTTTTCCAGCACTTGGTATATATTTCAGGCACTTTGCTACATATTTCAGGTACTACAGTACACTCTCTGAACCGGAATTCTAGCTGAGAAAAACTTAGATACTTTTAGGCAAGTGGTTGCAAGTGGTTGCTTAATGCAGGTTGAAATACACGCAGAAAGCTCCAGAGGAGAAAAAGCAGAAAGCTTTAGGCAAGTGACTGCTTAATGCAGGTTGGAAATCACGCAAACGTCTGCATGACATGCAGTCTGCAGTAAGCTGCCTCTAAAACCAATAAATATATTAAATTTAACGTCCATTTTAGACGTTAGTTTTATTGTATTTGTTATTAGCCGTGTAATAACCGTTTTAAATTACTTCATAAATACACATAGTAAATCCTTTGCAAACAGAGTGGACCCAGATCAGACTGAGCCAAGTGTTCATGTGATCATATGTCATTATAAAAAGCAGCTTTTTTTCAAGAATTGAATTACGTCTTTATTTCTCCACTAAACCCTATGTTGTGACCACTTTTCAGACGATTCTAAAGAGTGGTCACAACATAGGGTTTAGTGAAGCAATGACGATTTTAGTACTTGAGTACGCATGTTTATCTGTTGCTCTGAAAGGTATTCTAATTTATATTCACAATGTCATTATTTCTGCCATTTATTAAAGGTTAAACTAAAAACGTCTTACCGTGGGACAAACAACGTAGATGCTGTTGAGAAGTATCAGACTCGAGGACAATGTTTCAAAATCGGCGACGTTGCTACAACATACTGTGGAGTATAGGAAAAACGGAATGAATAGCTAGACTCGCCCAGTAGGAGTCAGATTGGAACGCATTGGTAGTGAGTGTGATGCAAATCAGAAATAGTGTCAATTTATGTTTTAGGTTTTACATGTGTATTGTACATGCATTTACAGAGGTAAGTTTGCTATTTACTAAAATATATAGTACAGTAAAACCTCTCTATAACGACCACTAAATTACATCAAGTATTTTGTGCTAAAGGCAGGTGGCTGCTTTAAGCAAGGTGAGAGTAAAACTGTTTTACTTTCACCTTGCTTTAAGCAGCCAAATGCCATAAATACCAACTAATTAACACAATTTAGTGGCCGTTATAGAGAGGTTTTACTGTTCAAATAACAGACCTGTAATGAAAATATTCAGACCTAGATCTATTTGACAAGTAGACGTTTGAGTTTAATCTTTTGATCTTTTTACGGTTCAATGCTCAGCTCTTTAAATTTTGGTCTCTGTCAAATTCAAGCGCGGGGAAATCTGACTGAAAATGTCATGCGCTATTTTGCCACCCTTTGTCTGAGACATAAATTGCATGCTTATGCGTTTCGCAAGTATTCTTTATCTTGTAAGCTCAAATGACTGTCATTCAGTTCTTGATGTAATTAATCGACTCAGCATGTATTTATGCACCATTGTAACGCTGTCGTCATTACATATAGGTAACCCGGAAACGTAATCTATGTAAATTTGAAGTTGTTGTTTTACAAAGTACGCAGAAAGAAGCACACATTTCATATACAGTAAAACCTCTCTAAAGCGACCACCCAAACGATGACTACATATGGGATTTTAAACCATGTTCTAGTTTACTGCAGGGCGAAAGTTTAAGCATAAAGTTTATGCAGGAGCTTTCTGTATTATCTTCGTCCTGCAATAAGCAACGACCTGTTTTAAATAGAACCATATTTATGCATTAAGTGATTGCTTTAGAGATATTCTACTAGCACCGAGTTTTTCATGGCAAGCACTTGAACATACTATTAGAGGTGTCCATATTTAATCAAACAAGTTTACAAAATCCTTTACTACAACGGTCTTATCATTAAATTAATCAATAACGAATATTGTGATGAGAACAAACGTTATTTGGACACAACTACGAATTATCTGTTATATGTTATATAGAATTTTAACCCTAATCAGACTAACAGAGACATACAGTTGCAAACAACTTGTATCCAGATGAGACACATCTGGATCCATGCCGTTTGACACACGGTCAATAGCTTCTTGATCGAACCGGAAGTAGTAGATATTGCAATAGATCTTATTTTGTTTACAGCAAGGTCAATGTTAATATGTTCTATATGGGTTTTATCAAACAAGTGCACCTATGTATGTTGCACACTTGTCCTGGTATTCATATGTCATTTGTTTTAACTTATATCTAATGGGGTCATTTCACCAAGTACGACCTGGAAAAGTCGCACGCGACCACGCACGACCTTAATCGCAACTCGGTTTTCCCATGGTCGCGGGCAGAAACCGTGCGACCTACCCCATTATTTTCTGTGCACGCTCTATGTTCGATGTTAGCTCGTTTGACCTTCGATGTGTACGCTCTATATACGTCCTACACGCTCTACACACGCTCTATATACGCTCTACCTACGTCTATCCACTCGATCTGAAGCGATCTGAACACGACCAAGGTTCGTTCTGTTCGACCAATCTGCGACATTGCCTCGATCTCTCGGCGACCTATCCTCGCAATCGCGCGACCTCGGCCGACCAAGACTCGTTCCCGGCCTATCTAGCTACGTACGAGTTGCAATGTACCCTCGATCAATACGATTTAGATGCGATCTCGAACGTTCTAGCCTCGATCAGACGACCAATTCTCGATCTTTTCTCGACAGAGTCTCGCCCGAGCTACGCGCACATTGGTAAATAAGACAATATTCCGTTGCAACGCAGTCATAGTTGATATGGTAATAACATACGTGTATGAATAAATAAATTACAACTAAATTGGAAATCTTATGGGATGTTTACATATAGATTTAAACAAAGCAAGTATTTTCTTGGATAAACAAAACAGGCATATTCATTATGTTTTATAGTTCTAACCCGTCTCCCGCTATACACAACTTGAATGGCACTTCAAACAGCTTGGAACCAGATGAGACTCCCTCCGTTGTCTCATCAGGATCCAATCTGCTTGATGCTCGGTCACTAGTTTCTCAAAAGCCTGATTGATCGAGATGGAAGAAGACAACATTGAATTAGATCAGAATTAATAATTTTACAACGAGGTTAGGGCTAATAAAGAATGCAATGTTATCATTTTGAAAGTGGAATAGCCCATCCTTGTATGAGGAGAGAGTTCATTCGGTATGAAAGGGTTAAATTTGTGAGACAATTTCGAATGACAAACAGTGCGGACCCTGATCATATGTATCCTCAATGAACCCTCTGATATGGATCTGCATTGTTTGCAAATGAGAGTACATTCGTTTCTCACATTCAAAGGTTTAGTCAAGTTAGGCTCAAACATCAAGATGAAGATGTGTTCTCAGATATTATTAAATACAGTAAAACCTCTCTATAATGGCAACTACATTGTGTTAATTAGTTGGTATTTAGAACAGGTGGCTGCTTTAAGCAAGGCGAAAGTAAAACAAAACGCTCCTATAGGAGCGTTCTGTTTTACTTTCACATTGCTTTTAGCAACCACCTGCCTTTAACACAAAATACTTGATGTAATTTAGTGGCCGTCATAGAGAGGTTTTACTGTAGTTTTAAGCTTCTGTCATTCTGGTATCAATTAGAAATCTCGAAAATATGCTTCCGAGTGACGGTGAATTTGGAGTTGTCGTGAATGCAGGAACAGAACTAATCGGGAACATAGCTTTGACTAATTTCTTCTGAATTTACATTAAATTTGCTTTAAAAACAACATTCATCTGATAAAACTCATTTCCTAGTTTAACTAAAAAGAAATCCATTGACCTTAAATCATAGCAATGACCTTTATTCCGCCACCAGCGACCTTACACGCATTTTCATATAGCCTGGATCTAGGAGAGACGCAGAGTTACTCGGCATCTTATCTAGATCCCAGCTATTTGAAACTGAGTCTATAGTTTTGCAAAAGCTTGCTTGAAAATGAAGAGGTAAAAATGCACAACATCGAAATTTGAGCAGACACTGTTGTTCTTACAGCGACATCAGGGTCAAAACATGGTATTAAATAGTTTTTAAAACTACTACATCAGTTTTATTGGGAAACAAAAGTATTACCTCAATCAATACCTTCATTTAATAAACGTTTATAATATTGTACCGTTTAGAGTTTAAAACGATAATACAAATCCCTAGTCCAATAACGTTTCACTGATTTAAGTTTGCTTTATTCTCTGTAAAAATATTTCTTCTCAACATTAACTTGCTTTCCATTCGTTAAAGCCTTTGAGCTCACTCTGTAGTTTATTTGTTCAATAGCAAATGGTTATTTATAGAGTTAAAATCGCGACAATTATATTTCTAATCAACGTATGACTTTAAAATTGAAATAGGAAAACATGCAAATATGGTTATAAATAATTAAGTAAGGTTACAGATACCATAAATTCGGAAAACGTTCCAAAAATCTATTATCGAAATTAACCTTCCATTAGTAAATATAATAGCAATCTACAGACGTTACTGCAACAAGGTATTTCTCACCCAGAATTCTATGGTGACGTTGTCTATAAAATAATATGCATTTTCATATTTTGTATATCAAACGCATTAAAACATTTAGGAAGAAAGGTTATGGCACTGCATGCTTGATTATTGACCCCTTTGTTGCCACGCTTCTCTTTGCTTGCTCGATGACAGCCGAGGGGAGTATTCTATGATGGTACACATTTGACGTACTTTCACAATTAACTTTATTACATGTATTACATATTGTCCTGTGTTGACCGTCGTCTATGTTGTCTATGTTGTGGGGAAGTCTAGCAGGGACAACTTTTTTACTGTTTTACCAGTGACAAAGTAGTTAAGTCAACACCATTAACACCAACAGAAAGCAATCAACACATCCACACAAACACGCACATACGAACAAAAGCAAAAACACAAATGCACAAAGACACAAAGCAAACACAAAAGCAAGGGTGACAAAGACAGTACCGCCTTGGAACTGTCAGTGGCTAACCACCACTGGGGGTTTAAACTTGTTCATGGACGTCTTAACCTCACTAGGGTGACTTTGAACAAGTGTGAGGTTATGACGTCCGTAAACCGGTTTAACCCCCAGTGGTGGTTTTGTCACTGACCGTTCAAAGGCGGTACTCTCTTCGTCAACCTTACTTTTATGTTTGCCTTGTGCCTTTGTGTTTTTGTACTTGTGCGATTGTTTGTGTTGAGATTTGATTCTCGTGTGTGTGTGTGTGTGTGGGGGGGGGGTACGTGTGTGTGTGTGTGTGCGTGCGTGCGTATGTGTGTGTGGTTGCGTGTATGGTTGTATGTGTCTCGCTTATTTTGAGTTTGGTGATGGTTGTGTCTTATGTGTGGCTTTCCCTGCTTGACTTGACTGGTTTTATTTTCATAGAAATCGTGTCAGTAATGTGGCATTTTCAAATAAGACTTAACATTTCGTGTTAAAGCACATTCAGCCCAAAAAATATTCCGTCGCCCCGTACTTCATTCTCAGTGTTGTTATACCTTCTGATCCTTTGAGATCATGAATTTCAGTACTTCTTGTTCTGAAAATTGAATACCGCTTAAGCCGGTGCTAGGGGGCGTGAGCAGTGTTGCACTTTCAATTACTGTTCATGAACAGACTCAATAAAACCGAGTCTGCAATTTTCTCTTTTTGTGTTGCAATTTTTGCTCTCAGGGGATCACCTCCCTTGAGAATTTTTAACATTTCGTGTTAAAGCACATTCAGCCTAAAAAATAATTCCGTGTAACACACGGCCTACTTTGTTAGACATGGATTGACATTTTATATGGGAAATTTGTTGGTTTGACAGATACATTATTGATATTGATTTTATTTTTTAAATACATTGCCTACACGTAAGTATACTATTTCGTGTTCTTAAGTACTGTGCTTTTCACTCACCTTTACAAAACGATTTTGTACCATACTGAGAGCAAGTTTAATCACTTTGGTTTCAATTGAATATGTCAGTAAATAAACAAATGGGCCTTAAACATTGTTTGCCCATTGTAAACATCGTTCTTTCCAGTGGAGCGTTTCATACAGTAATACCTCCCTATAACGGCCACTAAATTACATCAAGTATTTTGTGTTATAGACAAGTGGCTCCTAAAAACAAGGTGAAAGTAAAACAGAACGCTCCTATAGGGGCGTTCTGTTTTACTTTCGCATTGCTTTAAGCAGCCACCTTCCCTAAACATCAACTAATTAACACAATTTAGTGGCCGTTATAGAGAGGTTTTACTGTATTTGCAAGTGTCATTATAAATCGTAGCAGATTAACGTTATCTTAGAAGTGTGTCTTTTAACCTTAAACATACTGGGCAATTTAATGTTACATATTTCGCTACATTTCCAAATGTCAAGCTACGTATAAGTTTGTTTCGCAACATGCAATCAGGGTGACAAAGGGTTTAGATTCTGATGTATCATCTGGATCAAAACTGTTTGTATAGGTAATCACTAATTCGCCCGTAGAAGGCTAAATGTTTATTATATTTGGTAGGAAATTCATTCCTGCTTCAAAATTGCACGTTTCACAGTTTTTACGCACATGTCGATTACGTCATACGGTGGCCATTTGCAAAGAAAAATCGAAAAGGGTTTGTTTGGTAGTTATGTCTCTGTTACTGTATGAAACAGACAGTTATTAAGTTAGAGCGTTCCTAAAAGAGTTAGCAATGCTTGAATCTGACCTGAAATTAAAAATCAAACTTCGATTGAAACTAGTCGATTTACAAAAGTGAGTAAAACACATGATTGTTTGTTTCCTGTCAAATTATCATCAGCTGAAAATTTGCCTCTTATCATTTGACAACCTGGTTTAGTTTCTCGGCGTCTGATCTGGATCCAAGTTGTTTGCAAATACGAGTCAGGTCACGAATGATGAAATAAAGGTTAACCCTTTCACCGCCGAAGTCGCATTAATGCACCACGACAAATAGTGCAGTCCCAGATCAGACGCCGCCTTTTCAAGGCGGCGTCTGATCAGGGACTGCACTATTTGTCTCAATCTCTATTTCTATATATATGCTTTATTCCTTTGAAATTTGAATTTATTTATCTCATTTCCTTATTTTACTGAATGATTTAACAAACTTGGATTGCAGACGGCAATTAGAAATTTGGCACCGAAAGGGTTAATCAAAATAAAGTAAAAACTCGATACTACAAAATTTTAGTAATGAAGAAGGTAAGGCAGGGGAGCTTTGTGCATGACTTTCACACTACATTAAGCTGCAACTTTGTTTAAGATCAATAATGGTACGTATATGAGTGTTCGCAGTTTCGAGTATTTATTGTATGTACGAAGAATGCCTATAACCTATTCATCGTTCGTATTTACTTTATCGCGAAGTAAGCTGATTCTCTTAGTTGATATCATAACACGAGATATTCTAATCCGCTAAACACACCATGACGTCATGGTAAATCTCAAATCTAATCTTAATAACTTTACAGTATGGGAACAAAATGAAAATAGAATAAAGTCAAATAATACATGAAACTATATTGCATTACCAGCAGGTTGAAAATTGGACCTAGATGAAACGAAGGGTTAATTATAACAAATAGTTTCTCTACGGTTTGCTAGGGCAACGTATGTCTTTAATTATATTTTTTACTATTCATAATAGGTGGAGTATGGCTAGAATATTGATCAAATAAAGTGTTAGCTAGTTTTCATGTTGCTATGCGATATCGGACGTCCGTTTGCAAACAACTTGGATCCGGATTGTAGATGGAACGCCGATTACCTCGACGTCTCATCAGAGTCCAGGCTGTGTGGCACTTGGTTTCATGATAAAAACTTGGACGAATTGATATTTAGTAAACGTGCGCATGATCAAGGTTTTAGCTTACTCAGCGGTATTAGGGTTAACCCTTTAGTTGCTAGGCACGCCTTGACTGGTGTGTGCAAACAGCTTGGGTACAGATGAGACACCGAGTAAACCATCGGAATTCAAGATCATTAGTTTCTCTAAAGTGTGCCTGAATCGGAAATATTCAACAATGTACCACTCCAGATTAGAACAGACAATATGTAGTTTCACAATATAGGGCTAAGAGTTAATGAGTATTACATTCTAAAAGCAATGCGAGACACTGGTACAGTCGCTATATGTAACGAGTGTTAGGACGTTTAATAGGAGTCTGTTGAGCTTTATGTAAAAGTTAAAAAGGACTGATCTATTTGCAATGCTGAGTTTACAGACAGTGTTTCCTATTACAGGTCTTAAACATTTTTCTTTCGTTTTTCCATAAATGCAGAGTGAGAAGCAAGTTACTCAGTGTTCCATCCGGAGCATTACTGTTTGCATAAGGGGATGTGCAATTCAACTTAATATTGGTTGACATGTTATATTGTTATTGCAATAAAGAACTTTTAACTTTATGTTTTCCCAATAAGAATATTAAAAATATAAACAAGAATACAAAACGAGTGTTTCACAGCTTTGAACTGAATTTGTTGGGCACAAACACGTTTTTACGGAATAGCAGGCGCATTTCGACAGTTATAAATAGCAGACCAGTCTCTATTAATATGTAATGTATCATTTGCAAATTAAATCAACAAAACAAAATGGGACATATGATATTTTTGTACTCATTTGCAAACAGCCTGGCCACTGATGAGACACTAAGTAACTCGACGTCTCATCGGAATCCAAACTATTTAACACTTGGTAAATGGTTTCTAAAAACCTTGACCGGATCCGAAGCGATGAGTAGTCAATCCTGCACTAGATACAAATGTGTTCAGATATCATCTTTTCCCATCGGGATAAGGATTAATATGTAGCTCTTCATTGCAATTCAAAACAACAAAACAATATGGGTCTTAATATATTGACATTTTTGACAAGCATGCATAAACATTTCGTAATAATCTTTCTTTTATAAAAAACGTCTGTCATTTGTCAAGAATTGATTTTCAGGGAGTATCTGAATCACCATCTTTGCTTGAGTTAATGCAAATTAGAAATAAACGTATATCTGACAAATATATTCCATTGCACTGTCAGATAGCTCCTATAGGGTATACTCTACAAAAGCGCCACAATGGCATAATTTTAAGGTAAAAAGTTCATAAATTGGACTACAATAGATATTTGATCGAATTTTCCAAGAAGTAACATGTTAAACTACCATTCTCGGTATCTCAGCGTCTCATCCGGGTCCAAATTGTTCGACACTCGGCCAGCGAAGTTTTACAGATAAGAGAAAGAGCAGACATTAGTTAATCAGCTTGAGAAGGGTTAATGTTTCAAAGAAGGTGTAAACCGGTTTAAACCCCCAGTGACTTTTGTCACTGACCGTTCCAAGGCGGTACTTCCATCTTCCCCCTATTGTTTGTTTGTTTTGTCTTTGTGCGTCTCTTTATGTTTTTGGTAGTTATGTACCTTTTCTGTTTTCTTGTGCTGCTGTTCGGGCGGCTGTTTGTTCTGTAGGTGGTGTTTCCTGCATTACTCATATTTGTACTTTTGGTATATTACCAAATGTTATCATCTTTAGAATTTTCGATTTATTTATATCTACATATTTCTTCATGTTCTTTTTTATGTTATTCATTTAATTTTCATATATTTATCTTAACTATCTAATTAAGTAAAACCTGGCAACATTTCCATACAATAACGTTGCATGGTTTTACACGATAACGTTGTGTTTAACCCAATAACGTTGCATGTGCTACACCATAACGTTGTGATTAACACAATAACGTTGCATGTGCGTATTCAACTCCTGGTCCATAAGGTTGCATGCTTAGCATCAGAACGCTGCATGCCTTTTTAATGTAACGTTGCATGTTTTTAAACACACTGACGTTGCATGCATTTGCATATGTTTACATTACAACGTTTCATGTTTTTTTGCCCATGGCATTGCACAGTTTTGCACCATAACATAGAATATATTTACACCATGTCGTTGCATGATTTACACCATTACGTTTGATGTTTTACGACATAACATTGCATATGTTAACACAATGACGTTGCGCGTTTTTACACTATGACATTTCATGTTTGAAACATTTACTTTGCATGTTTCTAACACCATATACTTGCATGTTTATACATCATAACGTTGCATGTTTTACACCATATCTTTATGTGTAATCTACATTAAATTATGTTATGACATCAAATAAGTCATAGTAAAACAGCGTTCATTTCGAGAGTTTAGTAAAGACGAAATGACAGTCATTTAGACAGGTGGCTGCTTAATGCAGGATGAAAGTCATATAGAATGTTCCCGTCTGGGAACTTTTTGTGTGCCTTTTACCATGCATTAAACAGTCTGCCCTCTCAAACCTGATTTTGATGTATATTATAGTGTGCGATTTAGAGATGTTTTACTATACCTTTATTCCTTTTGACATATTGTGGTTTTAAATAAAAATCAGTATTTGGATTAAATACCTTATACAATATTGAATCAGGTGGCATTTGATCATATCAAAGTTTCTAGGAGAGCATGGTGACAGAAGTGTTTCTGTTTGTTTTAATCAAAGCTAGGAATAGAGCAGATTATCATTTTACTAAATTTACACACTGATGATTTACGTAAAACCAAAATTACAACTACTTACATGCAGCGCTGCTTTTACAAACACGTGTTGCAACCCGTGAAGAACTTGATAGGTTACCGCATTGAAATGTGGCATTTGATTTGTGTTTTCGCAACCTTTTAATTGTAGTAGGTCCATGAAAACTTGGTTGCTTAGTACACGTAGTTAATTAAATGAAACATGTCATTTGTCTAAAAAACAAATCAGTAAAATTATGTTTTGTCGTTTGGGATAAGTTTTAAGGTAAGGACGTGTTTTATGTACTTAACTTTAGAAAACATACCCAGGTAGAAAATGCTGACACAAAACAGTTCTCCAAAATCGATTTGTTCAATTGTTATCAATATACGTAGGTTCTTTTCAAGTAGTGTACATTTCATACCCAGGTGTAGAAAACTACATTTGCCAAGGAAATTCCGCAAATTGTAGATTAAAACCACAATGTCATTTGATTCTGCATCTTTAATCTGCTGAAAAAGATGTTTTAATTATTTTCGATTCGTCTACTCTGTTGAACAAGAGTACCGCATACGGTACATAATACGCCCACTTGCAAACTTTCTCTGATTCAACATGCCTTATAAGTGTTGACATTTTCTTATCTGTGCTTCAGATCTTGATTTCCATATTAAGATGATACTATTTTTTAAAAAAATGAAGTGAATATCTTATTAAATAAAAAAGTTACAGCTAATCCCCATTTTTGCAGATTTTCGTAAAGTGCAATGGCCGTAACTCTGAATGAACCTCAAAATAAACTCAGCTTCAAATTTTGTTGCTTATAGGATTTGTGTTAAGTTTCATTTATATCATTTTAATAGTTTTCCCAGAAAACAACAGACAAACTATAAGTTGACCGACTAACAAAGCAACAAACACACTAAGTTCAAGGACCATAACTTTAGAATAAAATAACATATCAAAACCCCCGCAATATATGTGAAAATTCACATTAAGGTTTAACCATATAAAAAAATTGAAGTAAATATCATTTCAAATGAAAAAGTTATGGCCATCCTCATATTTGCATAGATTTGCATTATTTTTTTAAGTGCAAGGGCCATAACTCCAAAACAACAAATCAAATGAACCTCAGAATCGGCTTCAGGTCTTGATGCATTAAACATGTGTATGAAGTTTCATTAATATCTGTCAAACAGTTTTGCCAGAAAACAGCGGACAAACTATTTGCATATATTTGCATTTTTTTAAGTAAAAGGGCAATAACTCCGAAACGAAAAATCAAATAAACCTCGAAATCGACTCAGCATCAGATCTTGATGCATGAAACATTTTTGTGAAGTTTCATTAATATCTCTCAAATAATTTTCCCAGAAATCAGCGGACAAACTATTTGCATTATTTTTTAAGGACAAGGGCCATAACTCTGAAACGACAAATCAAATGATCCTCAGAATCAATTCAGTTTCAGATCTTGATGCATTAAATATTTGTGTGAAATTTCATTAATATCTCTCAAATAGTTTTCCCAGAAAACAGCGGACAAACTATTTGCATATTTTTAAGGACAAGGGCCATAATTCTGAAATGAAAAATCAAATGAACCTCAGAATCAACTCAGCTTCAGATCTTGATGCATTAAACATTTGTGTGAAGTTTCATTAATATGATTATCTGTCAAATAGTTTTCCAAGAAAACAGCGGACAAACTATATGCATGTATTTACATTATTTTTTAAGTAAAAGGGCCATAACTCCGAAACAACAAATCAAATGAACCTCAGAATCGACTCAGCTTCAGATCTTGATGCATTAAACATTTGTGTGAAGTTTCATTAATATCTCTCAAATAGTTTTCCCAGAAAACAGCGGACAAACTATTTGCATATTTTTTAAGGACAAGGGCCATAACTCTGAAATGAAAAATCAAATGAACCTCAGAATCAACTCAGCTTCAGATCTTGATGCATTAAACATTTGTGTAAAGTTTCATTAATATCTGTCATATAGTTTCCCCAGAAAACAGCGGACAAACTATTTGCATGTATTTGCCTTATTTTTTAAGTAAAAGGGCAATAACTCCAATACGACAAATCAAATTAACCTCAGATTCGACTCAGCTTCAGATCTTGATGCATTAAACATTTGTGTGAAGTTTCATTAATATCTCTCAAATAGTTTTCCCAGAAAACAGCGGACAAACTATTTGCATATTTTTTAAGGACAAGGGCCATAACTCTGAAATGAAAAATCAAATGAACCTCAGAATCAACTCAGCTTCAGATCTTGATGCATTTAACATTTGTGTGAAGTTTCATTAATATCTCTCAAATAGTTTTCCCAGAAAACAGCGGACAAACAGAAAACAGCGGACAAACAAAATGTTGACGGACGAACGAACGAACGAACGAACGCACGAACGAACGAACGAACGGACGGACGGACAGGGCCACGACAATATACGACCACCTTTATTAGGTGGGCGTATAAAAATACTTGATTACTCGTTAAACTGCTTGGATTCTAATAAAAGATACTCGGCGTCCCGTCTGAACACTTACCTCGTGGTGACAAAAGTGTGTCTGTTCAAATTTGGATCTGCTGCAAGTTTGACTACGTGAGAAAATACTGACATCATCTGGATCTAAACTGTTTGCACATGCTAGCCAGGTCGCGCTCAGAATGGTTAAATTATTTGTAAATACAGGTCAGGCTACGCTTGCTTTAGCTCAGATTGGGAAGAAAAAATCAACATAATGGTGACAAATGCATTGGTTTATAACATTTTAATCTGTGATGATTTATCACAGTGACATTTAAACAAAGCTTAAGAGAAAAGGTACTCCAAAGTAATACAATTGAAGCCAATATTCAGTTCCAATTCGGATTAAACCTTCTTAATGTGTGTCATCTCGGATTATACCTCGTGTATTTCCGATTATACACTGTGTCATGGAAACCTAAAATGCCATTGGGGCAAAATTAATTTCGTCTGAATGCAAATAAAGCAGTGTCTAAATGTTCTGGCTTTGATTGTAATAGGAAGACATGTTGACAATTCTCTTCCACAGGAAAGTAGTCTGAACCACACAAAGTTCGCCGGTATGGTTTACAACAGTAAGGATACATTCTACATTGTCATTAAGACACATGCGTATTACGCATGAATCAAGCTGATTAGAGTTTCACGTGTTCGCCATTATCTCGTTTGTCGGGAATGCTTTAACATTTTAAATTTAAAAGTATTTAAAACTGTCTGCAATAATTTGCTTGTACATTTTATCAAAGAAGATGTTCTGCACACCAGGCTTAATCATGCTTTGAACATGCCGGTTATTTGAACGCTGTGGTTTCCACTATGGCGTAGAAAACAATTAACAGTTACAATTACCGAGTTACTATCCTTTCCGTATAAATATTGCTTAATCCTTTTACTCCATGAATAATCATGTACTAAATAATGAAATAATGAATGATAATCAAAAACGTTTTATTATGACAAATGGACACAGACACAGCAGACTCGTACAGGAGCAGTCTGATATGAATCAACTCTGATTGCAAAGACCTTAAAAGGCATATATACCGTAAAGATGTTATCCTGTAGTATTTCATGCATATTAAAAATTCGACATTTGAATGGTTTGTTTGAAGCAAATAATGAAGATGTGATATATATATATATATGGATACACTGAGAGGAAAGAAACATACTATTGTAAACGTAAACAAACTCTGAAATCAGCGTAGTATTGATGAGACTATATTAGAACTGAAAAGAACAAGCAAATAAAGCGATTTCAATTTTTGAATACTGACTTTACTTTTGTATTTGTCTTAAATTGTATAACAGTGAGTATACTGTGATCAAACAACGAATTACTAACCATTCTTATTACTTGCCTTTATCATATACATTCGCCGGAGGTTTGGACTTGTATCCTATACCAACGATTGTGTTTTGTGTTGGTCACGGTTCTCTCCTATAGCGCTCAGTGTAATGGGATAACAAATAACGACGTGTTGTGAAATAGTGTTGTGAAATAATTATACTATGCGGACTTATTCAATCTTTTTTTAATTTCAAATTCAATCTAATGACAGTTTATATTCACAATTCAACCATTTCTGAATCCATAAAGTGAAATACGGTAACATCTCGCTAATAATCAGACCACATAGTCTGTAACAGCAGTCGGTTGCTTAATGCATGGTAAAAGTAATGCAGAAAGGTATTATTATAATATTACCCTTCTGCATAAGTTTATTTCCTGCATTAAGCTACCACCTGTTTTTAAATCCAACATTATACTTCTTGTGGAATGCAACTATATGTATAAAATCGCCAGTACATTGAATAATATAAACATTGTCTGACACTTTATTTGCAAATGTGCTATATAATTGCACGAACCCTTCTAAAAATATGAATATAACATAATGAACATTCTCTAGGCCAAACGTCACCTCGGGTAATCAGTTTATACTAACTGTCTGGTTTAAAAATGAATAATATGTTCAATACTCATAGACACAGTGTTAAAATTAGTGTTGAAGTGCAAACGCTCTTCCTTGTTGATTATTACGAAGTTTTAGCGAGTATATACAACAGCTCCGTCTAAAACTGATCACTCAAGAGAAGTCTAATTCTTTATTTTTAAAACAGGTTGTAACTTAATGTAGGGCAACTCTTGAGGCGACAGCTTTTTGTATCCTTTTATTTACTGCATTAAGCATTTTTCAAAATTTTCAAAATGCAAGGTATAATCATTAATCAATGCGTCTACCAAAATGCAATCCGGGTGTCAAACAGTTTGGATCCTGTTGAGATGCCGAGTTACTCGACGCCTCATTTAGATCCAAACTGTTTGCATAGGTATTCGCCCATAGCAGGCTAAATGTTAAATAATTTCCATTTGAATTAATTAGGTGGTCGCTTAAGAGAGGTACACGTGGATTTAAAATGATCATGAGGTTCACCTTCATAGTTCTAGTCTGAATTTCCTCGTCATATTTCGTTGATTATGTCGCATCTGTGGTAACAAAATGTACCTTTGCAAATAGTTTGGGTGCAGATGAGATGCAGAGTATCTCGGCGTCTCATCAGGATCTTAACTCGTTGTTTATGTAGAGTTAAACCGTATCCACGGTGTGAAATGATGAGGTGCTTTATTACATAGATATTCAATGACTATATTCATGCCACAGTTGTATTTCACTAGGTACCAACTAGTTGTAAATAGGAACTAGTAATTGGAAAGGTAGTAAAGTCAAGCCGACAAAAATACAAAATATGAGTCATGCAGGAAACCCCACATACAGAACAAACAGTCGCCCGAACAGCAACACAAGGAAACAGCAAATGTACATAACTATAAAAACAGCAAGAGACGCACAAAGACAAAACAAACATACAATAGGGGAAGATGGAAGTACCGCCTTGGAACGGTCAGTTACAAAAGTCACTGGGGGTTAAACCGGTTTATGGGCGCCCACCCTCACACTTATTCCATCCCCAACCTAAAAGCTCCTACAGGAGCTTCAGCATTACTTTAGACCTGTATTAAGCTGTGGCCTTGAGAAATTGTTCAGATAAGAAATCGGATGACTCGAACGTCTGTTATCTCGAACTAATTTGTATGGTCCCTTGAAGTTCGAGTTATCGAAGTTCAACTGTACTAATGTAAGAAAGCTGGTAGTTTAATCCTTTACTGCATGAATATTCACGTAATATTTGACGTCATCATTAATATTTATCTGATTGTTATAATAGCACACGGACACATGAATGTTTGGCTATGACAGTCAATTATAACTCATATCTATATCTCTACATAAGACGGCATCAGACGGCTCCCACAGGAACATGCATATCGTAAATTGTTAATACAAGATGAAATTAAACTAAATTGTTTTTTCGTTACACATGTACTTTACCATTGTATTTGCCGTCGCGGTTGTTGTAGATTAGTCGGAGAGGGGATACGTTTATTTACACTGTTTGTCTTTTAGGGTGGGGATGGAATAAGAGTGAGGTTGGGCGCCCATAAACCGGTTTAACCCCCCCCCCCCAGTGACTTTTGTCACTGACCGTTCCAGGGCGGTACTTCCATCTTCCTCCTATTGTATGTTTGTTTTGTCTTTGTGTGTCTCTTGTTGTTTTTTCTAGTTATGTACATTTGCTGTTTCCTTGTGTTGCAGTTCGGGCGAGTGTTTGTTCTGTATGTGGTGTTTCCTGCATGACTCATTTTTGTACTTTTACTAGCGAAATGTTCTGCTTTGCTTTCGTTCTCCTTTAAATGTGTCCTTGTTGAATATTCATGTAAGGAATAATGACGTAATCAATATTTATTATTAAGTACACAGGATGTATTGCGATCGCTGTATGTTAGAACTGACGATGATTTCAGTCGTACGACCAATAGTAAGACCGGCCCCTGACTACAAGAAGTGCTTCCCCTTATCCTGATTGGAGCCGAAACAGTTAAGATTGCCATACATATATTGCAGTATAAATATTCTACACATAATTACATTGTTTATATCTGTATTTATTCCAAAGGTCTCACACATATGAACTTATCTGTTACTTTTATAAACACATTGGTCAGCACTTATCTTGTTCAATTTTTCAGCAGCAATCTTATATAATAAACCAACTGAATGCTTCCAATGGCTGATTGATTAAGGTTTCACCTGATAGAAACACCTTTTGTCACCTTTTTACAGAACAGATGTAGTATATGTCCTGTTTGCGACAGAAATAATATTTATGATTCTATTGTTTCTGCAAAGTTAAAATATGTCCTTGTTTATAATGCCTCGTGCTTCATTCTCAGTGTTGACTGCTCAACGTCGTCCCGTACTTCATTTTCAATTTTGGTATATTTTCTGCTCCTTTGGGATTATCAGTTTCATTGCTTTTACTTATGAATAATAAATACCACATAAGCCGATGCTAAGGGGGGTGAGTAGTGTTGCACCTTTAATTAGTGCTAATGAACATACCCAACAAAACCGAGTCTGCACTTTTCTCTGTTCGCATTGCTACTTTGGCTTTCGAAGGATCTCCTACTTTCAGAATTTAAAGATACAAGCAAGTAATTATATTCATACAGCCATTATTTCTTACATATATATTCAGAGAGAAAAGGATCAAACGTAGAAAGATATTGCACATACTGCAACCGTGTAAATATTGGTCAGCAATCAATAAAATGTACGTACTTGACGCTGTTGCCTTACACGTTATCATTGATGACATAAATATTTTGCTAATGAGAATATAATCTAAAATATACCAGAAATTTCAATCTGCATATTATCTGTAACATTCGTACAGGGAATGCACACATGTCATGTCATGCTCTGTCTGAATGAGGAGCAACTTTCCATGGAAACTGATAAACACATCAAACTGACATGTGTTATGTCTTATCAGTATAAAACATCGGTTTTCCTTTCTCAAAAGACACAATGTTGAATATCGACAGTTTATTAGGAATTCAAGCAGAGGCACTGTTTAACCCTGCGAGGAGTTGTATCACCATGTGTCAAACTAGTTCATACAGAAATAATCTGGTAACTTTGAAAATATAAATAAAAATGAATTAACTTGTCACATAATTATATAGAGGATCTTACATGAGTGTTCCTTATAACATAACAAACACAAATGTTTTTTGCAGCCAATATTTCAGCAGTAACGTGGATTGTTATAAATTCTCCTTACATATAGAAATGATGAATGAAATGTGTTATTAGGTTCGCTAAGCAACTGGGACAAAGTAGGTCCAAAATTTCCAACTGTTTTTTTACTTACTGTCATAACAACCAGGATCTAATTTAGACCTCTTTGATATTTAATTATGTCTCCCCCCCATATTTATATGGGGGAGACATATTGTTTTCGTGAGAGTTGTCTGTCTGTCCGTCTGTCTGTCTGTCCGTCTGTCCGTCACACTTTTTGTCCGGACGATAACTTCAATATGCCTGATGCCAGTTGATTGAAACTTCATATATGAAAAGAGCATAATGAGAGAAAGTGTCATGCACAAGGTCAATAACTCTGGCTTCACTAATATAGGAGTTATTGCCCCTTGTGAAATAAATTCACACTTTTTTGTCCGGACGATAACTTCAATATGCCTGATGCCAGTTGATTGAAACTTCATATATGAAAAGAGCATAATCAGAGGAAGTGTCATGCACAAGGTCCATAACTCTGGCTTCAAAAATTGACACTTTTTTGTCCTGACGATAACTTCAATATGCCTTATGCAAGTTGATTGCAACTTCATATATGAAAAGAGCATAATCAGAGGAAGTGTCATGTACAAAGTCCATTACTCTGGTTTCACTAATATAGGAGTTATTGCCCCTTGTAAAAAAATGCACACTTTTTTGTTCGGACGATAACTCCTATATGGCTCATGCCATTGGATTGAAACTTCATATATGGAAATATCATGGAGAGAGAAAGTGTCATACACAAGGTCCATAACTCTGGCTTCAATACTAATGGAGTTATTGCCCTTGTAACTTTTTCAACAATTTTTTTGTCCGGGCGATAACTCATATATGGCTCATGCCATTGGATTGAAACTTCATACATGGAAAGATCATGATAAGAGAACGTGTCATGCTCAAGGTCCATAACTCTGGCTTCACTAATATTGCAGTTATTGCCCTTTGTAAAAAACACACAAGTTTTTGTCAGGATGATAACTCCTATATGGCACATGCCATTGGAGTGAAACTTCATACATGGATTGATCATGATAAGAGAATTTGTCATGCATAAGGTCCTTAACTCTGGCTTCAATAAATTGAGAGTTATTGGCCCTTGTACATTTGTTACATCTGTTTAACACTTTCTTGTCTGGACGATAACTCCTACATGGCTCTTGCCATTGTATTGAAACGTTATACATGGAAAGAGCATGATGAGAGAAAGTGTCATGAACAAAGGCCATAACTCTGGCATCAATACTTTTGGAGTTATTGCCCTTTGTTACATTTTTTGTCCGATCAATAACTCCTGTTCGACTGATGCTATTGGAATGACATTTCATTTATGGAAAGAGCATGATGAAAGTAAGCGTCATGCACAAGGGCCATAACTCTGGTATCAATATTTTTGAAGTTATTAGCTGTTATCATTTTCTTCTTGAAAAATGTGGTGTGGAAAGTGCATAATGAGGGGCAGTATCAATCATCAAGTCCATAACATGTTTAGTGATTTCCCTTTACATATTGTTTTTATTAGAGGGGAGACATCCGTTTTTGTGACAAAAACCTCTAGTTTAACTGTGATTAACTGTGCATAAAATGTGTTAGAACAGGAGGAAGATTTTCGCGATCAGCTGATTTGGAGTATAACATATTTGAAATATGTTTGTGCTGTGCTGGATTCAGATAACTATAGTTGTTGATTGACGAGATATTTTTATAAGCAGAAATCTGCATTAAACAAACGGACATGCGGTGAAGAAAATGTAAAGTTGTGGAGGCAATTTTTATGTAGATTTCTAGAATGGATGGTTTGGGTCAGAATAGCTTGTAGGTCTTTTTTGGCATACATGTAGATATTTACTGACAGCGATTACAATTTGTATTAATTTATCGAAATTAAGGCGCACGTGCCAACAGTCCTTTGCCATCTATCGTGACTCAATCGTTGACAAGATGGTCATCGTCCGCCAGTTTGTTTGTTTTGACATCGCGTATGAATACAGTTCGGTCGTTCGAATGCTATTCACTAGTGAATATATGCCCGTGAATATCAAATTATATATGATAGTGTTATGTCACGCTGAAGCCACGAGTTATGTTATAAAATAATATATCTTACAAAAACAGTCTTGACATTCAAAAATATATTGTGATCGTCGCGTGATTACACCCTATCGTTTGGGAACGAATATATGTATACACATAATTCGGAAAAGCATATTGAATTATATAGTCCTAAACTCCAAACGATCAAATCTAGTGTCGCACTGCCCTAGACTCGGCCCAGTCAATGCATGTATTTTCAGTGGAGCGTTGTGTAACGCTGAACAATATATTTCTCTTGTGTGAGGTGTGGCGTTAGATCTTATCTTCTGTTTTCGATTAATTTGACAGAGGTTTAAGGACACTGTGATGCATTTTAGCTTTGTATTGGCGGTGTTGAGCTGGCAATGGAAGTTCTGTGGTACTGTGCCCTTCATTTGTGCTTCTGATGTTGCCGTGGACTTTCGTTTGGCATTGCCTGTCTAACTTATGTTTTAAATAAACCTATGTTTAACTACGTTCTGAATGTATGGTCAAACGTGTAATAGAAACTGGGAAGCTATTAATACGCAAGCAGACGCCGTGACTCTGACGAGGACTAAACCAATGTGGCCATGTACAGGAGCCGTCTGATTTGGGTGTAATCTTATTTCAAATGCACACAAAGGCGTCCGAACAGTTTCCAGAACGCTGAAATAAATATAACAAACGGTAAACAGACACGTTCCGCTTGTATGCAATGTAGGCAAAGGTGATAGAAAAGTACAAAAATGAGGAAACACCACATACAGAACAAACAGTCGCCCGAACAGCAACACAAGGAAACAGCCAATGTACATAACTATAAAAACATCAAGAGACGCACAAAGACAAAACAAACACACAATAGGGGGAAGATGGAAGTACCGCCTTGGAACGGTCAGTGACAAAAGTCACTGGGGGGGGGGGGGGGTAAACCGGTTTATGGGCGCCCAACCTCACACTTATTCCATCCCCACCCTAAAAGACAAACAGTGCAAAAAACGTATTCCTTCTCCGACTAATCTACAACAACCGCGACGGCAAATACAGTGGTAAAATGCATGTATAACGAAAACATTTACGTTAACAAACTGTATCCACCTATCGCTAGTGTACTCAATGATTGAGCTGCAAACAGAGCAACTGTAGAAAAGTAATAAAGGGTACGACAAAAACGAAAAAGTACAGATATCCGACGTCCTCCTTCCGTTTCTGGATTTAAGAGGTCGCCTTCATAGAGTACTAAACCTTTCTTGTCTGCGTACATGCAAAGAGGCGTGATTGCCAACTGTAAAAGTGTTGACAACCAAACATGCAGTATGTTGTAGTACTATAGGATCATATCCCTTTTTAATGAATTTTTTTATGAACAAAGTGAGAAATGGGTATGTCTAATAATTTTACGAAGTTTGTAAATCACATCACTATAAAATTCAGGATGTGAAATACCGTGTCGCAGAAGTGCCTTGAGATTACATTGGTACTTGCCAAAAAGTGAGAGATTACGATAGTAAAATTGAGAGAAAGTTTTTCATAGTTTATGGTATCTATATTCTTGCTTAAGCAGCTTTTCAGTTAAAATGAGATTTCCACTGTTAAAATCGTCTATAGATGAACAAGCTCTAGCAAAACGAATACGTTGAGATATATAAACACCGTAAGATGTGGCCCGGGGAACATCTCCGTCAAGCTGAGGGAAATTTACAATACTTAAATCAAAATCATCTCTTTTTTCATATATTTTAGAAGAAATAATTTCATTATCAATTTTAAGGTCTAGATCAAGAAAAGCTGCATAATTGTCGGACGGGTTAGCTTTATTCAATTTGAGTTCTTTAGGATAAATTGTAAGAATCAGAGCATCAAAGAAAGGGTTATCTAAGTTAAAATTTCATCCAAATATCGTGAAGTTTCATTGAAGGCTTTTATAACATCTACTTGTAATTGTGGATTCAAACTTAACATGAAATCTCTCCCATAGCAGTACAAAAACAAATCTGCGACAAGTGGTGCACAATTCGTACCCATAGGAATACCAATTACCTGACGGTATATAGCATTACCATAACGTACAAATATGTTATCCAAAAGAAAGGTAAGCGATTCGCAAACTTTCTGAGCAAGTTCAATTGGTGTAAAACGTTTTTTGCAGCATCCATATAATGTAACAAGATACTTTAGCAGCGGGAGTTAGCTACATGGGTCGCAAAAACCTGCTATAAGTTTTACAAGAAACTTATATATCATCCAGACAGGATCTTAGCTCCTTCGCTACCACATTATGCCGTCTGCAAAAGTTATCGTCGGATACAATTTTTCAATTGTAGATGTTCTTCCGTTTGTTTAAAAACATGATCCAATCGTCAAACAGTTTTGATCATTATGACACGTCGAGTGTCTCGGCTTCTCACCGGAGTCTTAAATGAATGTTTGCTTAGGTAATTACAGTTTCACTGCTGACAGCGAAAGTTTAAAAGAGGAATGTTGGACATGATGTTTATGTCTTCTGTCAAGATTCGCGTTTGAAGAAGCTGCTTTGTCACTGGAATCAATCATGGACCTTCCTTGTACCATCAAATGACATTCGAAACAAGTGTATATATGCAAAGGGCGTAACTCTTTCGGCGCCAATGTCGCCTGTGCACCATTGAAAACAGTGCAGTCCCAGGTCAGATGCCACCTTTTCAAGGCGGCATCTGACCTGGGACTTCACTGTTTTCTGTATTATTTTAGCCCAAGCATATAGGTTTGAAAACAAATGTTTTACTAATATACCTTTATTATTTAGTTTAGAATTATATTTAATATAAAATTATTATTGTAGACGACACTTTAAAATTTGGCGCCAATGGGCGTTAAAGGTTATTGTGCCGATCGCGACATGACATGGTATTTGCAAACAAGTACAAGAAGGAGTCATGCAGGAACAAACAGAACAAAAAACCGCCCGAACAGCAACACAAGGAAACAGCAAATGTACATAACTATAAAAACATCAAGAGACGCACAAAGACAAAACAAACATACATTTATTTACACTGTTTGTCTTTTAGGGTGGGGATGGAATAAGTGTGCGGTTGGGCGCCCATAAACCGGTTTAACCCCCCAGTGACTTTTGTCACTGACCGTTCCAAGGCGGTGCTTCCATCTTCCCCCTAATGTGTGTTTGTTTTGTCTTTGTGCGTCTCTTGTTGTTTTTATAGTTATGTACATTTGCTTTTTCCTTGTGTTGCTGTTCGGGCGACTGTTTGTTCTGTATGTGGTGTTTCCTGCATGACTCATTTTTGTACTTATACAATAGGGGGAAGTTGGATCCAGAGATATTGCGTATCTTGGCGTCTAATCAGGATGAAAGCTATTTGAAAACCACTCATTCACAGCTTCTCTATGATCTTGAACGGACTGGAAGAAAATAAAACTTGCAGCACACATTGTTTCAGATAACATGCACTCTTCAACAGAGTACGGTTTAAGAATGCGCCCCACTAATTCAAGATTAGGCTGATTAATTTTAAATTTTGTACTTTCGTGCTCATGTGCAAAATGTGTTTCTACGAGGTAAAATGTTTCAGTTCTTTTGTGTTTTCAAAGACATTGTGCAGAAACGAGAAACGGTCTCAAACGAAACAGTGACCAACATTACAAATATAAAAGAATGGACTCAATTATCACATATGTGCCGTGATCTGTCAACAATTTTCAACGTGTATATAGAGAACTAGAGAAAGTTTGCCATTTCAGAGACTGCAAAATCAGTTCTATTCAATATCATAGGCAAGACAAGTAGAGCATCGACTAAAATATATACTGTGTATTTTGCGCATT
Source organism: Azorinus chamasolen (assembly GCA_963576725.1). Lineage (NCBI taxonomy): Eukaryota > Metazoa > Mollusca > Bivalvia > Cardiida > Solecurtidae > Azorinus > Azorinus chamasolen. The sequence goes on from OY755243.1 coordinate 91,844,303, forward strand.
GACACATATGTTGTATAAGCAATAAAATGTCTCATTATCTGGAAGGTTTCATTTAAGGTAGTAATTATATTTATTTGCATTAAATGTCATTCAATGTATTACTTTTTTGGACCAATTATGCTTTTAAATTAAGTTGAAAATTAGATCTGTTGTAACTGTACAGCACTAACGATATTTCCAGAGCGAGATACTTATGTAATTACTGTAACGACTTAAAGGAGTATTTAAGTATCTTCTTTTTAAGACCAATACATTATTTAATATACACATCGAAATTTAAGCAAATAACAAAGCATAAACTCTCTTTGTACTCTTTGGGGAATATGAATAGTTAACACCTTGGTTGATGAATATCAATGTGGAAAAATGACGTTATGAATATCATTTAGCTCGTGTGTTATAGTGGCATTACTTAAAAGGAACGTTTGAACCACGACAGAAACAATATCAGATCTGTATTAGTTCATCAGGAAGTTACCCCAAGCAGCCCTCTGATCTGAGTCTACTATGTGCACAAATGTATCAATAGGCGACTCTATCATTCAAGAAAAGGATTCAGTTTTATGTGATGAAACCCTATTCTCTAAATCCCACCGACTTCGCATTTGAGGATATTTCAACCCTTTCCTTCAAATAAATGTGTTTTCACACATCTGCAAACAGAGTAGACCCAGATCTGACAACTCCTATAGGAGCCGTCTGATTAAAGTCTGCTCTGTCTACTAATGGAATTTGAAAGATCAGTTTCTTTACTTTCAAAAAATGGCTAAAATGATCTGCCTTCCAAATTTCATTGTAACTGTTTAGTTCATGAATATTCAGTAGGTATTGCAATTTGGAATAAAGATAGAACAGGGAAAGGATTAATATTGAAACTGTTTGGCACCCGTTCAGTTAAGGTTTGAACATGCTTAATGTAACACTTAATGTAGATCAGAAGTTTAGGTGAGTAAGACACTAATAATCACAATATGACAAAGGATAAATATAGACATTTTAGACAAAAACAAATGTTACTTCTTATCCAGTTACATTTAAGCACCAATTGATCGGTGTTAATGTACAGTATATTCTTGATAATTCGAAAGTTTATATAGAAGACTTCAGAACCTTTTAGTCAGGTGGCTGCTTAATGCAGGATGTAAGTCATGCAGAAAGCTCCAAGCTGTCATCTATCTGAAAGTATGATACATATAGGTAGTTCAGTGTTTGAATAATCGAGATATTACACATATAATTTAACCAGCATGATAAGGCTTAAGGAGACAACACGGTTTATTACGTTTCTTCTGAATCTGAGTCTGGGTTCATTTTTATTGTTTGTTTATCAGTCCGTCTATACATAAATATGTTGTGTCATTACATACCTTGCGCCATGGAACTTCATAGGTCGTTTGGCTTTATATGTGCATGTGAAAGAACAGAATTGAGCATTTAAAATTGCGATTACCTTTACAAATAAATGGAAAAGTAGTAAAGTCAAGCAGGCAAAGCCACATGCAAAACGCAATCACCACCAAAACACCGATAGACAGCATGACACACACACACATGTTGGATGTAGCTGAGCCTGAACAACTAGATGTAGCTGCCGCATCCAAACTGTTTTTCATTGTTGAAAGGATAGTTTCTAGTTAAAGCAAGCGGTATATTGTGAAAAACGCATTCACGCTTTTAAGAAAACATTAATCGAATGTCATAGATCTTAGATCCTGATGAGACAACGAGTTACCCAGTGCCTCATCTGGATCAAAGATGCTAGTCAAGTATTGACTGGCGGTAGATGAGCTACGCTATTTGTAAATGTAAGTCATGCGTATAATAACAGTAAATTAGACACTTTACCATGATGACGACATAATCATTTGGTTATAAAATGTTAATTTGGACAATTTATGATTTATCACATCACAGTGACCTTTAAAAACATAAATGGTACTCCAAAGAAATGAGATTCAGGTTAATACCTATATTGATTTCGGATTACACCTTCTAAATGCGTATCATTTCGGATTATACCTTGTGCCATTGAACCATAAAATGCCACAGGGGAATAGTAAACGGACATTTGTCTGAATGCTAATTCAGCAGTGTCTCGATGTATTCCAAATTTGATAATTATAAGTAGACACAAATTCTGAAAGTAGGAGGTCTTTTGAAAGCAAAAGAAGCAATACGAAAAAATAAAATTGCAGACTCGGTTGCATACTCTGTTTTATTGAATCTGTTCATGAGCAGTTGTAAAAGGTGTAACACAGCACTCGCCCTCTAGCACCGGCTTAAGCGGTATTCGATTTACATACCTCAAAGCATTGAACCTGATGACCCCGAAGGACCAGAAAATATAACAACACTGAGAACGAAGCACGGTTATGAAATTGATGATTTTCTTCCACAGGAATGTAGTCAGAACCTTAACAAAGTCTCTGACCTGCAGGTGCTCTGACTTCAGCAAAGTCATTGAGTACATATTTGACGGATTGTCACAGTTATTATGCTATGTTTTACATGTTGTCCTGTGTTCACCGTCGTCTATGTTGTGGGTAAGTCCAGCGGGGATACCTTTATTTACAATATTTGTAAAGCTAGGGTGACTTTGAGAGAAGTGTGAGGTTAGGACGTCCGTAAACCGGTTTAAACCCCCAGTGGTGTTTTTGCTACTGACCGTGCCAAGGCGGTACTCTCTTTTTCACCCTTCCTTTTGTTTGCCTTGCGTCTTTGTGCTTTAGATTTTGTTCATGTGTGGAACGTTTGTCTCTGGTTCTTGTGTGCCTTTTGGTGTTTTCTGTGTTCATTTCGTGTGTGTGTGTGTGCGTTTGGGTGTGTGGTTGTGTGTGTGTGTGTGTCATGCTGTCTATCGGTGTTTTGGTGGTGGTTGCGTCTTGTATCTGGCTTTGCCTGCTTGACTTTACTACTTTTCCATTTGTAACAATAAGAATACATCTACAATTGGCATTACGAACCAGATTTATTATGCAGTTAATGATAGTTTCACATTTTCGACATTATCTCGCTGGCCGGAAATGCTATAACAGTTTCAATTTAAAAGTAATATAAACTGTCTAAACTATTTTGTTTGTACATTTTATCGAATATGATTTCGGTGTTTTGGTGATGGTGGCGTTTTGTGTGTGGCTTTTCCTGCATAACTTTATTACTTTTTCATTAAGGTTTGTCAGGCTCCGTCATTCTCCGAACATGCTGGGTATTTGTATACTGTGTATTGTACTATGGCGCTCGAAGTGTTGAGTGTGGATTATAAGTTTACTAGTTACTAACTTTTTAGTTTAAATATTACTTTGGACGATATTTTCAACATAGATAACCCTTTCTGTGATATGATTCCTACCATTTACCTAAAATAAATCAAATTGAATAAAACTAACTTATTTCTTCTATACTTTATGAAAAAAGAGACGATTTTGATTACAGTATTGTAAATTTCGCTGATCTTGACAGAGATGTGCCCGTGCTCCACCATACGGGGTATACATATTTCAACTTATTCGTTTCGCTAGAGCGTGTTGACGATTTTAACAGTTGGATTCTCTTTTTAACTGAAAAGCTGCTTAAGCAAGGTATCGTTAACTAAGAAAAATATTCCCTAAATTTTATCATCAAAATCTGTCACATAAGTATAAGTGTAATCTTAATGCGCTCCTGGGACACAGTATATCAAACCCGGAATGTTATGGTGATGTGATTTACAAACTTTGTAAAATTATTGGACATACCCATTGTCTTACTTTGTTCGTCAAATATGTTAAATATTCCATAAAAAGGGATATGTATAGTACTACAATATACTGTACGTCTATTCGTCAAGCCTTTTACAGTGGGCAATCTACGCCGGCGGGAACGCTTTAGTAGTCTATGAAGACGCCCTCAAAAATCCGGAAATGGAAAGAGGACGTCTTGTTTTGTTGTATTGGGGACACCAACAATAGGTGGATCTAATTTGTTGTCGGTTAGTAGGTTACTCGGAGAGGGGGTACGTTGAATTACAGTTTTTCTTTTAGGGGAGGGTCAAACAAGTTCGTGTCTGGACGCCCCTAAGCCGGTTTAAAACCCCACTGACATTTGTCACTGACCGTTCTAAGGCGGTACTTCCGCCTAAGGTTTGTTCGGTATGGCTTTGTGCGCCTCTCTTTGTCTTGGATAGGCATGTACATTTGCTGTTCCTTTTGTCATGGTGCTGCTCGGGCGACTGTTTGTTTTGTATGTGGTGTTTCCTGTATGACTCATACATTTACCTTTATGACATCATGAACACTATTTAGATTAACTCTTGTAGAAAGTACTAATCGTTATGTTAATACTTTGTCTCAGGCAAATAATGGAGGCATGCTCTAAATATCCATACATCGAGAGGAAACCATACTGTTTGTAAAGTATGTTAGAATTGAAAAGAACACGATTATATTTATGTTTCTTTTATCCATGACTCTAATATCTATTTTGTTTTAAATTATATAAATAGTATACTGTGATTAACAACCGAAAACCGAATTACTACCAATTGATTGCCTTGTTGATAAATATCATGAATCATTGCTGTTTTGGCCCCGGTTCTCTCAAACAGGGACCAATGTTACGGGATAACAAGCGATGTCGATGATAGTTCCTGAAACTCTTTTCTAATTATTACCATCCCATCTGCCCGATATTTCTTTTTATTTAGGAGTTGAGTCTTTACGAGTTATCTAAATTTGGGTGATATTTTGTAATGGTATATAATCACAGAATGTTTTGTCCGTGGCAGAAACAGTAGGATCAGATATACATTATCCTATAAGCAAAGAGAGCAGATCTTAATCCTGATTTGTGACCGCTCTATTTGCAAAGAGCTAACTCGATTGTTTATTGTACAATGGTATTAACGGAACTGACCGTCTTATACATTTATTTTTATACACAAAATTAAAAGACTCTGAATATTATGGAGTATTGTTACTTTTATCTTCGTTAGCGCAATCTGACTGCCATTTAGGTTCGAAATGAAACACCGAGTAAGTATCGTTCCGACAGGATCAGATCCAATGTTACTGATGCTCTTATCTTTTAAAATAAAACGCCATTCTGATAGCATAGTTTATACCAACACTTCAACCATTTACACATCCTTAAATTGAAATAGAATGCATCTAATTTGAATGCATAATGACATCTGAAACGCAAGTTAAATAAAGGGACAGAAAACATACATTTATATATGGGTGTATGCATACGAGGCCGCACGCGATTCATTTGTGCTTCTGGGGTTGCAACGGACAATTGCATGACATCTCCTGATCTATTTCTATATTTCAAGTCTAGATTGCACAAGCTTAAACTGCATCTCAGGGTGAAACTGGGACGTGCTATTATCTTCTTCACTGATCAGTTGGATGTCACAATTGCGTTTTACTGGATACCAAGTGGTTGTGAATACTGTTCAATAAAACCTCTCTCAAGTGACCGCTTAAAATCTTACTAGATGTAAGACAGTTGGCCGGCTCAACCCTCACTTCGTGCAATATTCATTGGGTAAAGAGTTAGGCTTAGGAAAACAATGCACATAAGGCACACATAAACTGTTAATCAACAATAAATGAATGTGCGACTATAAATCCCATTATGAATGTACGTAATTTACTCTGTTGGTATGATGCATTTCACGTTGTCGTTGATGACGCACATTTTGTTAATAAACATATAGTCCAAAATAAACCAAGAGCTTTAAACTGCATATCATCTTTATCTTTAAACGTGGGAAACATAAACATGTTGCGATATGATCTGTTTTATTGATGAACAAAATTCAATGAGAAACTGATAAACACATCAAAGTGGCATATCGTACGTCTTATCACGAAAAAAACATTGTTTCATCTCCAATACAAAATGTTGGATGTTGGCATTTTGTTAAGAACTCTTGCAATGTCATGGTATAAAACATGAGATGAATTGTCTCATCAGGATCTAAACTAAGTAACATTATTTTCTTTTGGAAACATTTTTCGATCGTCGTATCTTATAACTTAACAGGTGATTACATTAACCGGTTACTCTATGAATGTCAGTAAGTAGGAAATAATGTATATGTACATGGATCTTTGTTAGCTTGTTATGAATATTGTCTGACCTTGGCAGAAACTGTAGTACCTGATATATATAATTCCATAAAGCAAACAGACAGAGATGATAATTACCTTGCTCAAAAGCGATTATAGTAGCTGTCTGATCTGGGTTTTCTCGGTTTATTTGACGTAAACATGCGTATATATGGAGCAAATGGAACAGTTCTTGAACAAGCGTAAAACAGGCACGTTCAGTCTGTATGCAGCCAATGTTTGTACCAAAATAGTTTCACAACATCCATATAATGCATCAACAGACACCTGTGGAATGTACTCTGGTGGGAACAGGAACGTCATTGCAAATATCACACTAAACTGCTACAGTTTTTACAAGGAAGTATATCTCATTAGGACGGTATCTAGACACCTTCGCCGCCACTTAAGGTTATCTGCACTTTTGTCGTCTTCTGCAATACATTCTTCATTTTTCTTTTTATCTTCCATTTTCTTTCCAGAAACGGAATCACATAATCAAACATTTGGTACCTGATGAGATGCTGGGGTTCGCCATTTGCATCGAAATGGTTATTGATAAATGTTGATGTGATGTTTATATCTTCTGTCAGCAAGTTTCTATTTTGCTAGTGCCGCTTCGTCACTGGAATCAAATTATTGCTTTACTATCATCAAATGACATTCAATACAAGTACACATATACACAAGTGCATTAGCCTTTATCATTTAAATCTAGACTTGACTAAAACGGTCGTATCGTAATGAAATACGAAGTAAATAGCTTGCATCTGGATGAGACGCCTAGTAGCACAGGATATCATGACAGTCCCGCCTGATACTCAATCAGATTATATATTCGCTCCAAACTTGAACATATTTTGGGTAGATAAAAGTTGCAGCAAATCAGTATTTCAGCAGACAACATTTTTAGCAAATACTGGTTAAAAGTTCGCTTCATTAATTTAAAGTTAGGCGGAATAGATTGAAAGTTTGTATTCACGTGCATATCCAGCCAGAACTTGAACTTGAAATTTAGGATCAGACGGTTTGGCATCGAAACAGGAATGCAGCGCAGGAAATACAGCACAGGAAATGTACCAGGCAAACAAATTAGTTAACCGTTATTAAGTCGTTAAAACAAGCTCAATTATTAGGTGTCACGAGAATAACACTCTAAGCCGTTATCATGCTGTTAAAATGATATCAGTTTTCAATCCAAACTGTTGCAATGATGTTTTCCTTCCGATTATTCAATTTGACCAAGGGTCAAACAGTATTGGTCTTTGTCGAATGTTTGCAAATGAAAGATAGGTCTAGCTTGGTAGGATAAGGATTTATTCATTAAGATAATATAAAGATCAGCAATGAAGAGGAAGCAAATATGAGTTACGCTTTATCTTATGAATATTATTTATTAATTGAATTTTTATAATTTAGTATTATGACATTTTAAGGTGACACAGAACCTAAATTTTGGCCATTTCAACAATTGAAGAATCACATATATATAGTTTATAGTGTAAAGGGTTAAGCAAAACAAGTACGTGTATTTAAGATATATACGTAGGGAAATGCTGTGCATTGGCAAATATATAGTGTGAGCAATAAAATATCGAACTATCTTAAAAGTTGGTTGTTACATGCTTACGTTTTAAAATGCTTTTAAGATATGAAATGATAGGTTACACATTTTTTCTCAAAAATCCCGTTTTATGGATTGCTCAGTGAAACAAGCTTGAAATGCCAAACATTTTACATTTTCACCACATCAGAACTACTAAAACTACTGTTTACTCTTTCAATGTATACGTTTTGTGATTTAGTATTTCCTATATCATTCATTTTAAGACATACATTACCTGAACTAGAAACTACCGAAATCGTTCTTAAAAGTACAAAAATGAGTCATGCAGGAAACACTACATACAGAACAAACAGTCGCCCGAACAGCAACACAAGGAAACAGCAAATGTACATAACTATAAAAACAACAAGAGACGCACAAAGACAAAACAAACACACAATAGGGGGAAGATGGAAGCACCGCCTTGGAACGGTCAGTGACAAAAGTCACTGGGGGAGGGGGGGGGTTAAACCGGTTTATGGGCGCCCAACCTCACAATTATCAACAGGTTTTTTGAAATAACAGACTTAAATAAGCATTTGCTTAAAGTAAAAGTTCCTACAAATAAACACATATGTTCAAGAATATCATACTTCAGTCTCACCCTATTGTATGTTTGTTTTGTCTTTTTGCGTCTCTTTTATATACATGTACAATTGCTGTATGTTGTTGTATTGCTGTTTGGGCGGTTGTGTGTTTTGTATGCGGTGTTTCCTGCATGACTCTTGATTTTGTTCATGTGTGGATTTTTTGTCTCTAGTTCTTGTGTGTTGGTTGGTGTTTTCTGTATTCATCGTGTGTGTGTGTGTGTGTGCGTGTGTGTGTGTGTGTGTGTGTGTGTGTGTGTGTGTGTGTGTATGTGCGTTTTGGTGTGTAGTTGTGTTTGTGTGTGTGTGTGTCATGCTGTCTATCGGTGTTTGGTGGTGGTTGCGTCTTGTAGGTGGCTTTGCCTGCTTGACTTTACTACTTTTCCATCTTACATGTACTTTTATATCGAAATACACCAATGATACAGACAAAACCGTTTTCATCGATATTTATAACTTTTCGTTGTACAAAACGTATGTTTTTGTTGAACAACCAACTTTTATCTGCATATGTCGAAATTAAATCACGACCAGGATAAATTCTAATACATGTGTGAATAACATCGATATCAAACACATGCAAGTTATGTCTTTTTCAGTAATTACTCAGTTTAATTCTTCTTTTGATATAAAGCACACTAGGCTATAAGAAAATACCACTGATAAAATATCCTTTGATTAGGTGCATTGAAGACATTGTGCATAGTTAATCCTTTAGCTGATGGGTTTTAATGGTAGAAAAAATAACTGTATGGATACTAATGAGTTGATGGTTTACAATGACAGTATCTAAAATAACAAGAACAGCAGAGGCAGCAGATGGTTTACAATGACAGTACTTAACCCTTCTCTTGCTGAATTTTAAAAAACATTTCTCCTTCTTTACCCATGTCCTGTTGTATAATTTCATATATCTTCACTGTGTACAAATATTTCGCTGTGCAATCACTGCTGTGGATTGCACTGGTTGCACAATTAACGTGTAAATAGTGCAGACCCTGATGAGACAGCTCCTGCAGGAGCTGTCTCATCTGGGTCTTCACTATTTACAGGTAGGTATATTGACGTGAATAGCAAGCGAAGGGTTAAAATGACAGACACAACAGAGGCAGCTCTATTATACCATTGCATTTGCTACAAGAATGGACCCTGTTCAGAGTCGGATGAGAGTCTACCGTTTTCATAAACGTCAAAATGCATCTGTTTCAATCAAAATGTTAAGCTTGAAGCTTGATGCCATGTGCTCTCATCCTTTCAATGGCCATCAGACTCGAATTTGCACATACTTTAGGATCGGAACTGTTTTATTCTCTTTGAAGGGTTCCTCTGAAGATTCAACGAATCGGAAGTAACCAGCACTTGCAATATACCAGACATTTAGCCGTTTGATCTGGGTCTGCACTATTTACCTCAGTTTATCTGAATGCTTAAGTTAATCAAGGTACGTTTGATCCTTTGAAGCGTCTGAGAAACTGTTGACCGAATGTCTTAGGTACTGGTAAGACGTCGAGTAAGTCGGCGTCTAATCAAGAACGAAGCTGTTTCAAAATACAAGTTAACCCTTCGCTTGCTATTCGCGTCAATATACCTACCTGTAAATAGTGAAGACCCAGATGAGACAGCTCCTGCAGAAGCTGTCTCATCAGGGTCTGCACTATTTAAAAGGTGTTTGTGCAACCAATGCACTCCACAGTAGTGATTACACAGCGCAATACTTGTACACAGTGAAGATATATGTAATTATACAACAGAGCTTTGGTAAAGAAGGAGACATGTATTTTATAAAAATCAGCAAGAGAAGGGTTAAAGATAAAGAAATATAATGGTTCAAATGACAGTTATCTGACCGGAAATAATCTAGGAAAATCTCTACGGAGAGATTTACTATCCAATTTCTGTTTATTATCACTTTCGCCTACATGGTCGAATCCTTGATAACCACTGTAAACCATATGGATCCAGATGAGACGTCGAGTGAATCGGCGTCTAAGCAGTATCCAAACTGTTTGACACACTGATTATGTTTAGAAACAAATTTAAGAAACCCCCACTTCGAAACTAGAAGCAGACGGTTAACTTTGATTTAAAGATGAAAGAGTGGAATAAGAAATCGTCAAATGTTGAACGTACATTATCCATAGCTTGACATTTAAATTTAAAACCTCAAATGTGTGATAAAAACGGTTTCAGATTGGAGAATGTAATACTGAATGAATGTATTTTAATTGTCTTGCATCTTTATTTCCAGTTATATTGAGATGGTGGAATGAATACTTTCATGGGTCTCGTAAAGATAATGAGCTTCTGATTCGTTCTTAAAATGAAATGATTTGTTTTAATTGAAATAGTCACGTCAGTGGTTTCCAGAAGGAGCCGTTCCGTTTCACGGACACACACAAGTGTGATAAAGAAGAAAAATTATCCTGGCAAAAGCCAGTCGACTCAAGTGTAAAATATAGGAAAAATATATATTCGTACAAGGGAATAGTTAAATATATACGGTACAACCCCTCTAAAGCAACCACCAAAACGAGGTCTAATTTGGGGTTTTAGGCCACTGACTTTTAAAATCACATATTAAATATGTTCATAAATGTCGCTTTAGAGAGAGTCTACTGTTCTTCATTTCTATTTTAATGTAAACGGCAAAAGAAGATAGTTCTTATCCCTCTATTTAAATGAGACGATGTCCACTATTGCGGTAAGTTTTCAACTAATGATACAGAAGTATTTATATACATGTACATATGCTGAGGTCTTGCTTGTATATGCATACTTTATAATACAAAACATGTAATAGGCTGGGTCCTAGTAGTGGTTACCGTAGCATCCCCCCTAGACTTTTTTTCATGGGTACCAAAGTGTTCTTTGGGGTCCTCAGAACACATTTCGAGCATGCCCCCAAAAATAAGTTTGTCCCAGCTATGTTTTATTTAACGGTTTCCATGGTAACCCGAGGTAATTTTCGAAACTACCTTGGTTCAGAAAATGCGTCATAACTTTGCTTTTAGAAGCAATAGAAGGACAAAACAAGTACCAAAGTAAAGCAGAGACATATAGCTTGAATATGATATATACTTTAATTAATATTCATAAATGCATTCTTATGAATATTAATGAGGAAGTAAAAAAATGCGTTTTTTAGAAAAAAAGGAGTTTGTTGTTTAGTCTGAGAGGCTTAATAATGCACAGAAATTATTGAATTTAGGTTTAAATTGTTTGTTGGGGTCCTCAGAACACATTTTGAGTATTTCCCCAAATAATTTTGTCCCATCTATGTTTTTTTAAACGGTTTCCATGGTAACCCGAGGTTAATTTCGAAACATCCTTGATTCAGAAAATGCGTAATAACTTTGCTTTTAGAGGCAATAGAAGAACAAAACAAGTACCAAAGTAAAGCAGAGACATATAGCTTGAATATGATATATGATTTAATATTCATAAATGCATTCTTATGAATATTAATGAGGAAGTAAAAAATCCGCCTTTTTAGAAAAAGGAGCTTGTTGTTTAGTCTTAGAGGCCTATTAATGCACACACATTATTGAATTCAGGTTTAAATTGTTTGTTGGGGTCCTCAGAACACATTTTGAGCATTCCCCAAAATATTGTGACCCAGCTATGCTTTATTAAACGGTTTCCATGGTAACCCGAGGTAAATTTCGAAACTATCTTGATTAGAAAAATGCGTCATAACTTTGCTTTTAGTTGCAATAGAAGGACAAAACAAGAACCAAAGTAAAGCAGAGACATATAGCCTGATTACGATATGTAATTCTATTAATACTCATTATGCATTCTTATGAATATTAATGAGGAAGTATAAGATGCGTTTTTAGTAAAACGAGTTTGTTTTTTATCTGAGAGGCCTAATAATATACAAAGAGTTATTGAATGCATGTTTAAATGTTTTTATATCATCATACAAAGAAAAAAACATCTTTGGTTCATGTAATATTTCTAAAAACATGTATATTTAAGCTAATTTGCATAAAACGTGTGTATATGAATAAGCAATTTAACATAAGCACTATATATAGCATTGTTTTTAGTGTACTATCTTTTCTATTATTTATTTTACGTAAAAAACACCAGATATTGAACACAGATTGACAAGAACAGTGGGTCATTACTTTGGGTTCATGAATATTAATGCATATTTATGAATATGAATGAGATGTAAAAATAAACACACTTGAATGAGCTGTTCTTTTTATCTGAGATTATTTTAGTTAACCAGTACAGAGCTTGATACTGACTGAAACAGAGATATTGGTGTTCATGTATATAAATATGTAGATAATGAATATTATTTTCAAAATCATGGATATTAATGAGAATGTAAACTGTTGTAGGAAAGTAAGTTTTTCTATTATATTGCAATATACATGTATGTGAACAACACATTTCTTGTAAGAAAATACAGCGGAGGAATTGAGCCTCATGCATGCACGAAGACTTCGAACTTACTCGCGATGTCTTATGCATTTGCTTGATTATTTACCACATCATGCCAGAGCAACGCAAGGCTTCTTGCGGGCATTTCGCGGCAGGCTGGACTACTCATTAAGTGTGTCTGGCCTGTTGCGGATGCTCCGCTTCAGCTCCCTGTCCAGTTTCATCCCTCTGGACATGGGAGACGTGGGAGCTTGCTGCCCGACGGAAGAAGTATTCTTCTCTTTGGTTAGCGACTCCCTAGCAACAGACAAACCACTGTCTTCTAAAGCTCAGAAGAAGCCTGCTTTTTCGCTAAAATCTCTTTCGTCAATAGCCCCTGTGGTGCAGTCGATTCCCCAGTTGTTAGTTGCAGCTCGGCACCCAACTGCTGGCCCGGGTGCGGGTTCCCCGTTTACCACTTGAATGGTGCCCTTTGTTCTGGTCCCAGGTACTATTGTTGCCAGGTCTCCCGGTCCGCTTGTTGTGTGGAGAGTTTTGCCTGGTCCCGCTGAATCTAGGCCCAGTTATTCGTCACCGGTCCCCGGTGTCCTGGTGTTAGTGCTTCATGACGTCACCGGCAGACCGGTCTACCGAGACCCGGCCCAAAGATGTCTCTGTGTATTCTTTGGCTCGGTGTCCTAAGTTTGCTCTCCAACGGGCCTCCGGTGTCCCGGTCCGGTCCGTTGGACCGGGATACCAAAGTGGACCGGTAAATCTACCAGTCCAATCTTTTCTACAGGGCATTCTGTCTCTACACCGCATTACAGTGGTGAAAGTCAACAGGAAGCTGCTCTGGCTAAGTCTAGACGTTCTTGGTCGTCTAGACCCTGCAATTACTCTTCATCTTCTGAGTACACTTCGTTCTCCCCAGCCCCCATCCCACCCCACCCCGTAGGAGGCGTAAAAACCTTCTTATTCTTCTAATGGGAACCGGCACTCGCACCGCTCTCATCGCAGGCGCAGATCGAGGTCTTACCATTACTCTTCTATGCGAAGACATCGCTCTTCCTCCTCAGATTCGCCTGCTGGTCGCTCTCGCTAGCCGACACTCATTCTGGGAACCAGCAAGCTTCACCTTACTGGCGACCTGACCAGCAAGGTCATGGGACTCCCCCTCAGTGATCCCCATTCCCCTTTCCTCTTGACTCCCCCCGCCCCGCCAAGCCCGTTCTGGCTTACACCCCACTCAGGGCGTGTTGTGAGTTCATCCCTAGAGGGAGAATAGCTCTCACGTGAACCCACAGTCCACACTTCTATGTCTGTGGCGGGTCCCACTCCTCCCGGGTGCTGCCATCCGTGGCGTTCACCAGGGCGGATTCTGAGGGAGAGCAGGAAGACACTTTGTCCATTATGGCTCCTAGGGATGATCCTATTTTTTAAGGGAATCAGAATCTGTGGAAGCCTCTCACTCAGATTTAGACGGGGCTTAGTCCTCTTCTTCTTCAGATGATCTGAACATCAATATTTTTCTATTGAGAAGGTGTGTGAAGATTGTTTTAGAATCCTCCCATCCTTTGTCTGCCCTAGACCCCTGAATTCTATTCACAGGGGTCCTTTATCCTCTTCCGTGCTAGTGTCAGTCGAAAAAATGGACCCCCCTAACCTAATTAAATCTAGGGAGTCTCTTTCTCCTTCCAGGGGACTTCTTTCCCGTTTGCCTGACCTGGACGAAGATTTTTGTGCCAGCCCGGCAACTGGGTGGATCATATCCGCTAAACTCTTACGGGCAAGGACTCCCTGGCTTCAATTGAAAATCGACCTGGGATGTTTTATCGATCCCCTCACTTGATTCCGACAGCCCAAGGGCGGGCATTAGGCCTCTCTCTCTCTCTCTCTCTCTCTCTCTCTCTCTCCTCTCTCATTCACTTCTTTAGCATCGGGAGTTGCATCCAACAGATGGGATTCGCTTCAAACATTGACCTATCTGCGGCCTTCTCTGTGGAGCTTTAATCCGAAGTTACTAAGTGCCGTTCATACCATCTGGGCCGTTCGACCCAACTGGCCTTGGGTCAATAGCTCACATCGACAGCGAATATGCTCCGCAGTCGCCGTGACACCTTCCTCTAGTCTGCAGGACAAGTCGAAGGATGAGCTGTGGGCGTATCTCTTTGCCTCCGAACTACTTCTCGGTGGCAACGTTAAGGAGAAAAAGCTGACAGGGCTTCTACCAGGAACCCTCCCGCTTCGGGTCTGTTTTTTTTTTTAAATCCTAAGGTTGAATGTAAGCCTCTTACGGGACCTCCCAAGAAATGTAAGACAACAAGACCCTATTCTGCCTCTCAGCGGGACCGGTCAAGAGCCGGTTAGGACCCTTCCCTTTTCCCCCTAACTCAGGACTGGCATCTCAGGGTTCCTTCTCTTCCCGCCCTAGGGGTTCTGGGCCTTCTAGGCCCCAGCCCTAGGTACAGGCCCGTTCTGCCCCTTCCGATCCGACCCTTCATCAATGTGGCGCACTATCACTCAGGGCTTTTTGACCCTCTCTATTGTAGAGGAGAGCTATCGTGTCCCTCTGGGTCGACAGCCTCCTCTCTCTAAATAACTTTATTTTTTTAGATTTTAATTAAATAACAGATAAGAACAGCTGATTTAAGTGTGTTTATTTTTACATCTCATTAATATTCATAAATATGGCATTTATATTCAAAAGACATGAAAAAATCAATTATATACACAAAGTAATGATCCTCTGCTCTCGTCTGTTTTGGTACAATTTTTTCGGTATTTTACGTAAAATAAATCACAGAAAAGATATACTCAAAATAATACTAAATACAATGCTCAGAGAAAAGTGCTTATTAGTAGGGGACAAAAAGCCTGATTTTGGCAGATTTTGTTACCTGATTTACAATAACTCAATATTTTACATATATAAACTTAACACATTACCTAACATTTTAGAAGGGTGGCAGAACATTCCCAATAAAATTCTGGTGGAAATCGTGGTTTCCATAGCAACAAGCTTCAAAATGATATACAGAATTTAAAAGGACTGCCAGTTTGCTTATGTATGTAAATATGCCCCCATTGTTTACTCTTTGGAAATGAGAGATGGCTAGTGCTGATTTGAAATTAAATTAAAATAATTTTTTCCTTAATGACTCGTTACTATGGCAATAACGTATGTAATTTTGCCCAATTTTTCACTTTTTTTTAAAACAAATCCTTATTGTTTTTCTAAATGTCTAAATAATGAATTATTGTAAGACCTTGCTATTTACTCACAAAATTACGCAAACATTATGTTAACATTCTGGGACACAGATCTGGTTGCTATGGCAACAAAAATATTCTTAAAATGATATGAAATTCATTTGTGGTTCTAAAATTGACATTTTCTAGTGAATTATAAAGTTAGCCTACATTTTCTTTTTACAGCATGTTTGTCTTGTTATTTGTATAAAGTATTGGTGTGGTCTTCCATGTGATTATTGTTGGAACATTTTGTTTACAAATTAACAGTAAACATATCCTTTGTTACCATGGCAACGGCTATAAAAGAACTATTTTTAGTGATTTTTGCACAATATTTTCGAATTATTTACAATTTTTATTATATTCTTTCCATCATTGTATCGAACAAACAAGTCGATTCAAGAAGACTGTCTATTTTAAGCTCACCTGGCACAACGTGCCAAGGCGAGCTATTGTGATCATTATGTGTCGGTCGTCAGGCGTCGCCCATCGTGTGTCGTCTGTCGTCAATATTTTATTTCAAGTGACATCCCGTCTAAAATTATTTTGTCAAATGTAATGAAACTTTCCAAGGATGATCTTTGGGTGATTCTCTGTCAAAATTGCTAAAAGAATGTGGATCCATGTAGAACTCTGGTTGCCATGGCAACCAAAAGAAAAATCTTCTAACCTCTTCTTCTCCGAAACTGGTTGTCAGACTTCAAAATAATTTGATGGGAATAATCATTGGGTGACTATCTTCCCAAGTAGCTAAAATTATGACAATATCTAAAACAACATGGCCGCTAGGGGTGGGCCTGTTTGTCTGTATAGAAAACATAGCAACAGTTTAAATCCCCTCTTCCCCAAAACCAATGGTCTGACTTCAGAATAATTTAATTGGAATAATCATTAGGTAACCACCTCCCAAAATAGCTAAAATGGTTTGAAACCATGCGGAACTCAGGTTGCCATGACAACCAAAAGAAAACAATATTTAAATCAGTGTTGATATACTTACTGGTCCTTCGGGATCATTAGTTTTTATGTTATTAATTTTGAAAATTGAATACTGCTTTAGCCGGTGCTAGGGGGCGTGAGTAGTGTTTCATTTTTAATATCTAGTCACGAACAGACTCAATTTTCTACAAACCGATGGTCAGATTTCGAAATAAGTTGATGGGAATAATCATTTGGTGACTCTACCGAAATAGCTGAAACAGTGACAGCATTTGGTATTTATGTCTGAATTTCCAAACTGATTTTCCATCACCTGAGCTGTGTTTGGTTGGCAAGTCCACCCTCATACATTGTGGACAGACAAGCCCTTGGTCCTGAAGGGATTTCAGGAGCTTACACTGTGGGCATGCAAAACCAATTGAGGCTCGTGTATGAAGAGATTCTTCAATGCTCAGCTAGCTGTCAGTGTTCGTGTGATATTTGAACACACGAAACTTATGGAAATACTTGGATGTTCAATAGTTATGAGCTGCTTAAGTATGCAATAAACTGACATGGACAACATAAATAAACTTCTAAAGAAGTGGGGCTATATTGGAATCACGTGTGTCCATCCGTCCGTCCATCCGGAGCATTACTCCTAAAGTATTATAGGCACAACTGTGAAACTTCATAATTATGTGGATAGAGGGTGGTGAGAGTATGTGCAGTCAACAAGGGTTGTAACTTTAAATTCATTTTTGAGGAAGTTATTCCCCTTAGTTACTTTTCAGAAGCATTTTTTGTCTGGAGCAGAACTTGTCAAGTATTGTAGAAACAACTGTGAAACTTTATATATGGAGAGAGGGTGATGAGAGGATATGCTGTCAATAAGGGTTGCAACTCTAAATTAATTTTTGAGGGAGTTATTCCCCTTAGTTACTTTCCAGAATCAATTTTGTTCGGAGCATAACTTCTCAAGTATTGTAGGCACAACTGTGCAACTTTATATATGGATAGAGGGTGATGAGAGGATGTGCAGTCAATAAGGGTTGTAACTCTGAATTCATTTTTGAGGGAGTTATTCCCCATAGTTACTTTTTAGAAGCAATTTGTTTGTCTGGAGCATAACTTCTCAAGTGTTGTAGGCACAGCTGTGAAACTTTATATATGGAAAGAGGGTGGTAAGAGGATGGACTGTAACTCTAAATTCATTTTTGAGGGGTTTATTCCCCTTTGTTACTTTTCATAAGCAATTTAAGTGGATGAAAGGATTATTGAGCTATTGCCGCTTGTATTGAAGTCAATGCATCTTGTGACAAGGTGGCGGGCAGGGGTAATAATCACCTTTAGTGATAGCTCTAGTTGTAATAATCACCTTTAGTGATAGCTTAGTAGTATTTGGCCACAATCAACATTGCGATATTAAATGAATGAATGTGACTACCGATACATTATAAGATCTATCATATTGACAGTGGTTTGCTTGTTTGGTTTGAAATCAATTTGTTCTTGGTGTTTCAAAACAGAGATGATTTTAAATGAACATTTTAACAAACCAGGCTTACTTTTCAAGGAAAACTTTTTGTTCCCATATGCTGTAAAAACAATTGTTATTGTACTTTTTCAAATAAAATACAGTCTACTGATATATTCTGTATTATGTAATGTGTATACATGTTGTAAATAGTGTGTGCGGTATACACACGTTGTGATTTAAAAACAACGAAATCTGTTTGTGAAACACAATGTCCCCGATATGAGGTTTGATTTTGATGTATGACCTTTACCTTAATAGGTCACCCCTAAAAATGTTCGCCTCCATAAGTTTCACATGCATGCCAAGTTTGAAGGATGTATGTTGAAGACGACAAAATCTAAATTTGACCCGTAATTTGGCACTTGACCATAATGTATGACATTGACCTTAAAAAGTCACCACTAAAACGTTCGCCTCCATAAGTTGCAAATGCATGCCAAGTTTGAGGGATGTATTTTGAATGGTGACAAATTTATCGCCAATCTAAATTTGACCAGTAATTTGACATTTGACCTTGATGTATGAACTTGATCTTGATATGTCACCCCTAAATATTTTTACCTCTATAAGTTGCATATGCATGCTAAGTTTGAAGTATGTATGTGCAGTAGCTACAAAATTGTCGCCAACGTTAAAGTTGGGAACAAAACAACCAACAAACAGACATTGGAAAAAAACAACATAACCCCTCTTTGATGGGGCGAGGCATAATAATTAATGCCACTATTAAGATATTGATACATGTACCCTGTTATTGTTACAATTTTGAATGTCTGTGATGATGATTTTGATTGTCTGAAAATGATTTTGAATGTCGGTGATTAAGTGATTTTGAATGGCAGTGATAATGATTTTTAAATCATTTGTGATAAATCATTTAACATTATGATTACAGCACTTTTGTGATAAATATGTGCTTAGTCATAGTTGTTAATGAAATTGAAAAAAAAACACAAAAAATTGTGGTCATTTAAATGTTAACAGGGCGCAAACTAACTATGATGATATTATCTGAAATGCTGAAAGAAAAGTTTCTTGACATAATTCATTATAAGGTACAATTTATTGATCTAAAATAATATATCATTAAACTGTTGTGTATAACCATTATATTTATGTCTCTTCCTCGATTTACGAAATATTCATGTTAGGTTAAGAAAATAGTTCTCAAGTTTTACCTTTGACCTTCCAATGACCTTGATTTTATGTACCAAGTCCTTGGTAGAGGATATTGTCTTAGTATGTTGTGCACATTAATTACAATATGCATCACATAGGTAGAAAGAAATTGACTGAAATGCACAAAAAGTACAAATTTATTTGACATTTGACTTCTCAAATGTGACTTGACCTCTACTTGCGACCTTGACATTGGCAATATGTACCAAAGTCTTTGGTAGAGGATATTGACTTCTTAGTAAGGTGTATGTGCACATTTATTGCAAAACATACATCACATACATGGGAAAATGTACTGAAACTGCACAAAAAGTACAAATTTGACCTTTGACTTCTTAAATGTGACATTTGACCTCTACTTGCGACCTTGGCAGTATGTACCAAAGTCCTTGGTAGAGGATATTGTTTTAGTATGTTGATCTTGCAAAGTTATTAGAAATACATCACATATGTAGAACAAGTGGACTTCAACATTCACAAATTAGTAAAAAATGATGTTTGACTTCTAAAATGTGACGTTTGACCTCTACTTGTGACATTGACCTTAAACCCCCAGTGGTGTTTTTGCTGCTGACCGTGCCAAGGCGGTACTCTCTTTGTCACCCTTCCTTTTGTTTGCCTTGCGTCTTTGTGCTTGTTGTTTGTTCATGTTGTGGAACGTTTGTCCCTGTTTCTTGTGTGTATTTTGGTGTTTTCTGTGTTCATTTCGTGTGTGTGTGTGTGTGTGTGCGTTTGGGTGTGTGGTTGTGTGTGTGTGTGTGTGTGTGTGTGTGTGTGTGTGTGTCATGCTGTCTATCGGTGTTTTGGTGGTGGTTGCGTCTTGCATGTGGCTTTGCCTGCTTGACTTTACTACTTTTCCATTTACACACCTATAAAACTCGTGGTAAAGGGCACCTCCTTTTTTAAATGAATATCTGTGCCAAGTTTTACTTAAATATACCAATTTTAATGTAAAATTGTAGAACGAAAAGGTCTTGAAACAGAGTAAAAAAGCTCAGATTTGACCTTTGACCCCTAACCATGACATTGACCTTGAAGGGAATCAATTGAAACTTATATTTTGTAACATTGCCTTGATATTAGTCATTTAATTATAAAGTTATATAAAATTCCCTTCGTTAGTTAAAAAGATATTAAGAGATCTTTGTGTATGGTATTTATTTTATTTCTACGACATAGCCGTTACCATGGAAACTCAAATTTTAGTGCTTTAAAATTGTACCACAATGCTGCCACCCTTCTTATTTTGATTGTTAAGTCATACTCTTCATTATCTGAAAGTATCCTGTCATTGTAAACCAGGTAACAAAATTTCGAAAAATGTCCCCTACTATATTCCTTTGCGCACATTATATGCAAAATAGCTGGAATATGCATGCTTTATAGAAATATTACATGAAACAAAGATAGTTTATTTTCCTTATATGATCACATGAAAACATTCAAACATGAATTCAATAACTCTTGTTTATTAATAGGCCTCTCAGACTAAACAATAAACTCATTTTTTTCTAAACAAAAACCGGATTGTTTTACTTCCTCATTA
This sequence comes from Azorinus chamasolen, assembly GCA_963576725.1. Taxonomy (NCBI): domain Eukaryota; kingdom Metazoa; phylum Mollusca; class Bivalvia; order Cardiida; family Solecurtidae; genus Azorinus; species Azorinus chamasolen. The sequence continues at coordinate 91,865,400 of OY755243.1, forward strand.
ATATTCATAAGAATACATTTATGAAAATTAGTTAAATTACATATCATATTCAAGTTATATGTCTTTGCTTTATTTAGATTCTTGTTTTGTCCTTCTTTTGCCCCTAAAAGCAAAGTTATGACGCATTTTTTAACCACGGGTGTTTCGAAATTTACTTCGGGTTACCATGGAAACCGTTAAAAGCATAGCTGGGACACACTTTTTTGGGGGGAATGCTCAAATTGTGTTCTGCGGACCCCAACGAACAATTTAAACCTAAATTCAATAGTTTTTGTGCATCAATATGCCTCCAGGACTAAACAACAAACTCCTTTTTCTAAAAAAGCTGATTTTTGATACTTCCTCATTAATATTCATAAGCAATCATATATGAATATTATTAAAATTATATATCATAATCAAGTTATATGTCTCTGCTTTACTTTGGTTTTTGTTTTGTCCTTCTATTGCCTCTAAAAGCAAAGTTATTACGCTTTTTCTGAACCAATGATGTTTCGAAATTTACCTCGGGTTACCATGGAAACCGTTCAATAAAACATAGATGGGACAAACATACTTTGGGGCATGCTCAAAATGTGTTCTGATGACCCCAACAAATAATTTAAACCTGAATTCAATAATTTCTGTACATTAATAAGCCCATCAGACTAAACAACAAACTCATTTTTTCTAAAAAAACGCATTTTGTTACTTTCATTAAGAATGCATTTATGAATATTAATTAAGTCATATATTATATTCAAGCTATATGTCTCTGTTTTACTTTGGTACTTGTTTTGGCCTTCTATTGCCTCTAAAAGTTATTACGCATTTTCTGAACCAAGGATGTTTCGAAATTTACCTCGGGTTACCATGGAAACCGTTAAATAAAACATAGATGGGACAAAATTATTTAGGGAAATACTCAAAATGTGTTCTGAGGACCCCAACAAACAACTTAAACCCAAATTAGATAATTTCTGTGCATTAATAAACCTCTCAGACTAAACAACAAACTCCTTTTTTTTTCTAAAAAACGCATTTTTTTTACTTCCTCATTAATATTCATAAGAATGCATTTATGAATATTAATTAAAGTATATATCATATTCAAGCTATATGTCGCTGCTTTACTTTGATACTTGTTTTGTCCTTCTATTGCTTCTAAAAGCAAAGTTATGACGCATTTTCTGAACCAAGGTAGTTTCGAAAATTACCTCGGGTTACCATGGAAACCGTTAAATAAAACATAGCTGGGACAAACTTATTTTTGGGGGCATGCTCAAAATGTGTTCTGAGGACCCCAACGAACAATTTGGTACCCATGAAAAAAAGTCTATTGGGGGATGCTACGGTAACCACTACTAGGACCCAGCCTATAACTATTTGATTTCCTGTGTTACTATAAATAACAGTAACTCCGAAAGCTAGGCCTTTTGCAAAAATCTTTAGATGTTGCAAAGAAGAAAGCCGTCTGTAGATCGAATGATATTAAATCTTGTCTAACACATTGTTTGTAAATGTGTTATATTAATTGCGTAGATACATCATAAAAGGCAAGCCGCCAGTAGATAGACCAATATTAAACCTTGTCTAACACATTATTAATAAATGTCTTATATTTGTAAATGTATTATATAATTGCTTAGATATATCAAAAAGGAATGTCGCCAATAGGTTGTATATATTATTTCTGAAAGTACGAGTAGGAGATTGAGTCTGTTCATGAGCAGCAATAAAGGTGTAACACAATACTATCAGTAGCAATAGTATGTAATACATCGAACTAAATTCTTCTAAAGTCTGGTTATATCATCATGACGATCCTGAGAAGTATTTTGGCACCTTTGCGAACAGAGTACAGTAAATAGTCATACAATTATTATTTCATACATGCATATTCATAAGGAAAATAGTTAAACGTAGGAATATATTGCACTTGCTGCAAACACAGATCAACAATCGCTAAAGCTATGAGCAACCTTCCCATGAGGAATGTACCTAACTTACACTGTTATCATGATGCAGTTTACGTTGCCATTGATGACGTAAGCATTTTGTTAATAAAAATATAATCTAAAATAAACCAAGAATTTTAATCTGCAGATTATCTGTATCTATCACGCTGGGAATGTAAACATGCCGTGTCATGCTGTCTCAATGAGGAACAAAATTCCATGGGAAAATGATAAACAAATCAAAGTGACATGTGTTATGTCTTATCATGATAAAACATGTTCCGGTTTCGCAAGACAAAATGTTGAGTTTCGGCAGTTTGTTATGGCATCATTGTGATTTTAAAGACATTTGGTAACTTTGCATTGTAATGAAAGGTTTGAAATAACTTTGACATGTATACTAGTATTTCTTAAAGGACATTCCTTACTTTCGAAAATATATTGCGATCCTCGTATTTTTAAACTTACGATAATATGTAAGAGACCAATACGTATCTACAAATACGTAAATATATTTCGAAAATATTATTCAAATTCGTTTTTGACTGTCATAGGTTTACCGGCAAACCTGGTAGAGGTAATCAATCCGCTTGGAATTAATTCAGCAGAACTGATTATATAAGAAAAGGAGCGACAAATAGTTAAAAAACCCACATGGGTCACTTGGAACACTGGTGCTAATTCACGTCACAACGATGACTAGGGTTGATCTATATGATTACAACAACCCTTTGCTCTGTGAATGCTCATGTAAGGAATAATGTATATAGTGGTATTCATTAGCTTTGTTTTATATCATTTGAACAACACACGTTTTTACCTTGGCATAAACTATAGAACCAGGTCTATATGATTCCGTAAGTAATCAGAGCAAACCTTTATCAGACAGCTCTTATAGGAGCCATCTGATCCGGATCCGGATCTACACTCTTTGCAAAGGCGTAAACAGGCGTATACAGTAAAACATCTCTATAACGGCCACTAAATTGTGTTAATTAGTTGGTATTTAGGGCAGGTGGTTGCTTAAAGCAAGGTGAAAGTAAAACAGAACGCTCCTATAGGAACGTTCTGTTTTACTTTCACCTTGCTTTAAGCAACCACCTGTTTTGAACACAAAATATTTGATGTAATTTAGTGGCCGGTATAGAGAGTTTTTACTGTTTTCGGAGAAAATGGAAAAGTTTCAAGAGCAACCACTAAACAGACACGTTCAGTCTATATGCAACCAATGTTGATATGAAGTCATTTTCGTAGCGCGTATAATACGTACAGGCACCTGTGGAGTGTACTCCTCAGAGAACAGGGAATTTGCTGCAGATATCGCACAAAGCGTCTATACGTTTTTACAAGGAAATATATCTCATCAGTACAGTATATTATCCCCTTTGCTGCCATGTAATGTAGTCTGCAAAATTTGTCCTCGGCTACAATTGTCATTGTTCAATGTTCTTCCATTTTCTTTCAAGAAACACAACCACGGCATCAAACCGTTATGACCTTGGTGAGTCCGCCGAGTTACTAAGCACCGTAAATGGATCCAAACTGTTTGTATATGTAGTCATAGTTTCACCAATGGCAAACGAAAGGATTAATGATAAATGCTATCGATGTCTATGTATTCTGTCAGAAAGGTTCTATTTTACAAATGCTGCTTCGTTACAGGAATCAATCATTGACATTCCTTGTAACTGAACTTAGTCGTTCTTTACTATCATCAACTGACATTAACACATTATCCCCTAGTGACGCATTTTTGCCCATCTATAGAAGTCACTTTATGAAACCATTGTGGTAAATAGAGCATTTGCTCCTATAGAAGCAAATGTCCTTTTTTCCAACTTGGTTTCAAACTACAAAATTCTATTTTTTTCCTTTTCTTTAGTTAATTCTCCTTTTCGGTAGATACATTCAAAGAGGTTGGGTCTAAAAATAAACTAGGAGTGAATGAGTTAAATATACCTTCAGATATTAAACGTGCATAAACCAGTAGCATTCCGATCGCGACCTGACTTTAATTTGCAAACAGGTTGGATCCAGATAAGACACTGGGGAAGATCAAAACTGATACTGTTGGACACTCGGTCAATAGCTTCTCCACCATCTGTAACGAATTGGAAGTAAATAAAAATTCCCGCATATTGTGTTTAAGGAGAAATCCATTTTTTAGTATTGTGTGTTTGTTTATAGCGGGCGGTTTTACGTGCGCTTTATCAGCATATTGCAATGTCCAGCTAATGACAGGTGGAAGAAGACTCCAACAGTTGTTGTGTGTATGGAACAAATCGTTCTGAGCACATAACACCTGGGTAGAACCACCGACCAACCACAAGCCAGCTGGAAGGCTTTCTCGCTACAAATGTCCAGACAGGGATAAGCGTTGAGATACAAGCTGATTGTTAGTCGTAAACCATAATAGTTCGGTCACGAATGCCTCAGTAAATTTCAGTAAAATAGATTAAAAACGCGCCTTATTATTTCAAAGTTAGACTGAGGCGTTTAACCCTTTGTGCGGTGAATGTTCAAAGTGGAATGTTCCATCACTGTTTAGCGATACCGTCCATTCTGTATGAGAGGGTATCAGAGGATTCCTTTAAGAGCCTTCTGATATTGGTATGTACTGTTTTCCAGTACATTCTTTTCCCGCATACAAAGGGTTATTGTTTGTACCTGTGTGCTTATCCAGCGAGTAGTGGATATCGAAAATTAGACAGTTTGGCCTTGAAGCAGACATGCAACAGGAAATGCAGCGCAGGAAATGCACCAGGAAAACAAATTAGTTGTCCATCATTACGTCGTTAAAACAAATTCAATTGTTAGGTGTATTGAAAATAACACATGTTTCTGTTTATGATCACGTTATCGCTCTAAACTCTTATCATGCTGTTAAAATAATATCTGCATCAGTTTCATTTTACTGCGGTCATTCATTTATCAAACATAGGAGTCTTAAAACACACGGTTTGCTTAATACAGTGCAAACATAATACAAAAAGCTCCTATAGGAGGTTTCCGTATTACCTTTGACCTGCACCGAGGTACCATCTGCCTTACAAACCCATAATTAAACATCTTTTTCATGACTGCTTAAGACAGATTCTACTGTAATTTCTAAATCACTAGTCATTTATATTAATCGAATTAATCATTCCCCTTGAATATTTTCAAAGGAAAGCCATGTCCAACGTAACAGGATATAACCTAACAAAAGATCAACAATCAAGAGGAATACAAAATACGCGTTGAACCCTTTACCATATTGAATATTCATGTAAGAAGTTATGACTGTATAACTATTAATAGCACCATGAAACATAGAATGTTTTACCATGACAGAAAGTGTAGTATCGTATCAATCAACAACAGGCGCCTTTTTGGGGGTCTACCCTGTTTGCAAAGGCGTCTGTATGAGGCAAAGGTCTAAACTGTTGAACTTGCAAATTACTTGGAGATATAAGACCGTTCCGTCAGTGACGGCATTTGTAAAAAAACGAGAAAACACGTTCAAATCCAACAGTGAACAACATTACATATTTCTCTGGTGGTATTTTGTTTGTTTTATTTATTTGTATGAAAAGATACTTGGCTGGATTATCTCATGCAGTGATCGTATGAATAATCAGGCAATACTAATGACATCATGAATATTAACTAACTGAATGATTATCATAGTACTATGAAAAAAAGTTATTAACCCATTTGATCCCACGATCCCATATATGGGACGTAGGGAAACAGTGTAGACTATAATGCGGCGTCTGATCAGATTCTACACTGTTTGCTGATAGGAAATTCAATATAAAACAAAACAAAAATGAAAATTTAGACCAGACATCCCTTAGAAAAAAGATAGACTAATCCAATACATAAGCATGGAATAATCCACTGGGAGCAAATGGGTTAATATCATGACAGCAACTGTAGAACATGTAACAGCAGACCCTGATAAGAAGGATCCTATAGGTACCGTATAATATGGGTCATGGGTCTACTCTGTTTTCGAAGGTGCAAAAAGGCGTATCTATGGAGTATAGGATTGAAGGGTTGATCAAGTCATATAAAACAAAACAAAATGTTTGAATAGACATTTGTTCAGCAAGGTAATGATTAACCTTTCATCCACGAATATTCAGACAAAAACATGATGGCATCATGAATATTAACTGAATTTTATAATTGCCCTATGAACAAAGTGATTAATACTGTACAATCTGATCTTTATTTTAAGCTAACACTGCATACCATTGTGACTATTTATACAACAATTCATCACATCATTGATAATCATTAAGTGAACTTCGATGTTAGCCAATGGACAAAAGAAGTTCGGGCATTTCAGAGACTGCATAATCAATTCTATATCCCCCTATATGCAAACAGAGCAGATACTAAAGGAGCCGTCAGAGCTGATTTTATTCTTGGGTCTGCAGAACAAAGGGTTCGGCGGTAGAAAATGGCATGTCGACTTCAGAGCTCACACATATATTCTGTTTAAAGATAAGCAATGTCAAACAGTTTGGGTCCAAGTACTCATTGTAGCATTTGGGTTCCAATTGTTTGCAACGGTCGTCGCCGATTGGACAGTAACATACTAAAAGTTAAAAGATATAGGTCAGAGCGAAATTAGAAATATATTCAAGTATTCCTGTACAAATACACCGATTACTATCTTAATATGACAGACAAACTTGCGTAATGAGGCAGTAAACGGGCCAACTTACATTTACATTCCAACAAAATTGTATAATAAGTGTATTTTAACCATATACATTTTGATTTATACATTAATTGACTTTTAGCACAACCATCAATCAGTAATTTGATTAGGGCTTAACATCTTTGAGCTGAGCGAACTCGACTGAATATGTCATTTTTACTGACATATTAAACTTCAAGTATCACATAATGCTTGTTAGTTTCGGTAGTTTCTATTCACTTCATGGATACTTGTACGTTTTGCTCGTTTGTAGACTTAAACCAGTGAATATATTATGTAATAACAAATATTTGTCAACAGTTTCGTTCAGAAATCGACGAAGGTTTGAATTCCGCAATTATGTAAAACACAGTCTGTTAAAATATGCAACAATGTCCCCATATATATAATTTGCTTAGATTCAACCATAATTATACAAAAGTGATCCTTTTTTAAGCAAGGACGGGAACTTTTTTTATGGTAAAAAGGAATGAGTCTTAATGTTTGGGAATATTTATGTGTCATTACACACACACATTAGAATGTTTAACAATCTGCTTCATAGAAAAAAATGGCACCTAGATAAAACATATTGCTATCTTTAAAAATATAAAACAAACGAAAGGTCACCGATTTAATTTTTCAGTAAAAATGCCTTTTATATAATTTTCAGTAACAAAAGCTGAAAATTCAAAATGCTGTGCATTTACAACGCACACGAAATTCTAAAATCACCATTAATTACGTTTTGAATGCATGACTTTTACCTTGTCCTTAAAATTTCAAATACAGATATCCGAAAACATAAATTGGGCAAAACAGAAATTTCCAAAATCATCCTTAACTCCATGAGTATTTATTAAGAAATAATGAATAGATGTATGAAAATTAATTAACTATTTTAAAAATGGCATTATGAACAAAGCAATTATTGACCATGACAGAAACTGTAGAATCAAATATGTATTATTTAAGTAAACAGAACAGACACTGATCAGACAGCTCCTACATGAGGTGTGTGATCTGGGTCTGCTCAGTTTGCAAATCAGTAAAAAGGCGTATCTATTGAATAACAGGTTATCTTTACATGCTAGAAGCGCATTTCATGCCTCTGCTGCAGGAGCCATTTGATCAGGGATTGCCCTGATTGCATTAACAGGTTTTTGAAATAAAATAATTAGCGGTTCATAAAGCTTAATGCTTATTTTGATTGTACACACAGTGATATATCAGCCAATTATACCTCCATTGAGAGGGGTTGTAATGTACCTTGTTTTGCATATTTAATCCGTTTAATGAACATTCACAAAAAGTACGACTGTATGAATATTAATTAGAACAATTTTTGCAATGACATTATGGGCCAGGCAGAATATATACGGCAGAATATATACTACAGTAGAACTACTCTAATGCGACCACTTAATGAATAAACACGGATGTCTTTATAAGCAGGTGGTTGCTTAATGCAGGGCAAAGGTAATGCAGAAAGCTCCTCCTGCATTAAGCTACCACCTGCATCTACCACCCAGAATTATACCTCTTTAAGGTGGTCGCGCGGGGTTTTACTGTATTACATAAGCAAAAAGAGCAACCCTTGATCACATGACTCCTACAGGAACTGTCTGATATGAGTTTACTCTGTAAAGGGTGTCAAGTCAATAGGTATAGTTAAACCTCGATTATTCGAACACTTAAATACGTATCATCATCAATCTAACGGTAGCTTAATACAGAGTGAAAGGCATGAAGAAAGCTCCACTTCAGGATCAGAATCTGCACTGTTTGTCATAATAATACTTTTCGTCTTAAAATTTGATACAACTTTTTGTTTAATCAGGATTCAGCAGATTAAAAGGTTAAAGGAAAATAATGGGTCAGATGAGGATGATTTGACCGGAAACAATCTATACAAATTCTCAATGGATTTGCAATTATATACAACAAAGCCCCTCTAATGCATCCCCCTAAATGAGGTCTAGTACTGGACTGTACAAGCAGGTGGAAGCTTAATGCAAAACGAAAGTTATGCAGAAAGATCATACAGAGGCTTTCTGCATTACTTTACACCTGCATTAAGAAATCGCTTGCTCTAATATACACGACTGTCTATTTAATAAGTAGTCGCTTTAGAGAGGTTATAATGTATATCCAGGTATATGTTTATTAACAATATCGTCGGCACAGTCGTATCCACGGTACAGTAAAACCTATCTATAACGGCCACTAAATTACATTAAGTATTTGTGCTAAAGGCAGGTGGCTGCTTAAAGCAAGGTGAAAGTAAAACAGAACGCTCCTACAGGAGCGTTCTGTTTTGCTTTCATCTTGCTTTAAGCAGTCACCTGCCCTAAATACCAACCAATTAACAAATATTAACGGCCGTTATAGAGAGGTTTTACTGTAATATTATGGATCCAGATGAGAGGTCGAGTAAATGGGCGTCTCAGTAGCATCAAACTGTTTGATAGTTTAATTGTGTTATTTGATATGAACTGGAAGAAAACTCTACCTTGAAACCTGCAGCAGATGACAGCATTGGCTTATATGGGCGACGGAAGGATTGAAAAAGAAGATGGCAAATGTTGAAAGTATGTTATCGATAGCTTCAGATTTAAAATCTCAAACGGGCAATAAAAAAAGCTTTAGACTGTAGAATGTGATATTGACTGAATGCGTTTTAATTGTCCTGCAACTTTATTTCCAGTTATTATGCAATTTCTATGAAAGGCAGATATGAGATGGTGGAATAAATACTTTCATGGGCCTCGTAAAGATAACGAGTTTCTGATTTGATCCTAAAAAGAAATGACGTGTATTGATAGAAATAGTTTCGTCATTGATTTCCAAAATAATTGGTGCATGTGTCATCGTATTCGATATGTACCACGTGACCCTTTACCTAATATATACTTCCTTTGCACACAGAATATACCCAGATGAGACAGCGTCGGACTAGGGTCTGCACCGTTTGCGTATAGAATTATATGGTTTTGATTTTACAGGTTTTGTAAACTAGGCATACTGGCAAAACATTCCGGTGTCCATATACCATATCTATTATAAATTATTTTGTAATTAATTCAATAGATGTCAGTATGTCGTACATGCGATGAACCATATGGTGGTACAAAGCTTGCTAAAATATACCTCGGCAATGTTGGCACAGTCTACACGGTTTAGTAACACTTGTTTTGTTTTAAATAACCCTTTACTCCATGAATATCCATGTAAGAAATAATGGCATCGTGAATATTAATTAAATTAGGTTTAATAATAACACATGAAAACGGTAAATGGCAGAAACTGTAGAATCATATCAATATTATTTCATAAGCAAACAGAGCAGACCCTGATGAGACGGCTCCTACAGGAGCCCCTGGGTCTACTGTGTAGAAAGGCGTATTTATAGAGTAAATATGTTCGCTTTAGAGGGAATTTACTGTGTAAAGTACCTACAGCGGTAAGTAAAATGTAGGCAGAAATACACATACAGAATAACGTACAATAAAACTAGAATATTGATAATTATATCAGAGATACAGATCAAGGTGCGTACTCAAATACTAAAATCGTCATTTTTTTCACCAAACCCTATGTTGTGACCACTCTTTAGAATCATCTCTTCGAGACGATTGTAAAAAGAAGATGCGATTCTAAAGATTGGTCACAACATAGGGTGGGGAAATAAAGAAGTTATTCTTGAAAGTGTTTTAATTTACGCATCTTATCTGGACCGCTGTTCTATGCCGCGGTACTCTATTTGTTTGATATAGGCACAATGGACCGCTGTTCTATGCCGCGGTACTCTATTTGTTTGATATAGGCACAATGGACCGCTGTTCTATGCCGCGGTACTCTATTTGTTTGATATAGGCACAATGGACCGCTGTTCTATGCCGCGGTATTCTATTTGTTTGATATAGGCACAATGGACCGCTGTTCTATGCCGCGGTACTCTATTTGTTTGATATAGGCACAATGGACCGCTGTTCTATGCCGCGGTACTCTATTTGTTTGATATAGGCACAATCCTATGAAAACAGACGAGAAAAACATCCCACTTCTTGCATCAGACATGGTCACGGCACAGACAATCGTCATACATGCCATTTACTGTTAAGCTAGTAAACAGCTAGTAAATTGATAAATGTAAGAGAAAATAAATCGAATGAACATGATTAATGCAGAGCAAACTCGTCCCTTGTCACGCAAGCAGTTATTTTAATGTCCATAAACTATGATTGTGCGATGCTCGTTTCAGGCTGTCTGTTCGAGATTATAAGAATTGTCTTCACCAAAGGCAAATGAATTACCAAATAAATAAAGCAGGTACTCGTGCTATTAACGTACACATCTTTATTTGCAAACATTGTAGACCCATATGAGACAGCTCCTAGAGGAGCTGTCTCATACGGGTCTGAACTATTTGCCATCATAATAATTATAGTGCTTACAAGTGATCCTACTTAAACAATAATTGAAGTGATTAATATTCATATTGGATAGATTGAAACTTGAATATTCAGCATGAGAAGGGTAAACGGTTGTCCTATTTTCTACTGCAATCGCTAGTATCGCGATCGGACACATTATAATATAATGTTTATTGTTATACACACATTGATAGTCATTCCAGTTTAACTGCATGTCTTGTTCTGTATACACGTGTATTTCTCTGCTTTTTATTATATCTAACCCATATAGTGGGCGGGGGATATATTGGTTTTGTACTTTATGTCTGTTGGTCCTTCTGACTGCGTGTCAAACAGTTTTTCTGCGACGTTTCTTATGAACGACTGGGCAGATTTTAATAAAGCCAATATAAAATATAGTTCTGTATATTACCACTCACCAGGATGATTCCATCTGGTTCGATCTTGATCGAGTTAAGTTCATTTGAAAGACAAACATGCATAAAACCCTTGGAAATATTAGGTTTTGCAGTTTGTTTGGGGTGAGGGAGTGAGGGGAACATGTTTTTTAGCATACGTGTTCTAGTTTTATGTATATCTGACACACATTTGTATATATTGTTTGTTGTGCTCTCCTATCACTGAAGAAATAAGAAGTATCTGCATCAAAGAAAAAACACATACGCATAATAAATTACCAATTAAGTGTACTTTAATTATTGTTTGTACAGATATATTCCGATGCATTAAAAGAGAGATTATTTACGTTATAATAAGAATTATTCGCCTGGTATACGAGTAATGTCACAAAACACATGTTTGTTACTATAAATTCATTTTTATTAGCCCGTTACTCCATGTGTATTCATGTAAGGAACAATTAAAAATAATCTTATTAATATACATGACGTCATTATTTCCTATATAAATATTTATCAGGGAAAAGGTTAATAGATATGTGAGCACAATATAATTAATGAATAAAAATTGTTTTCATGTTTTCCGGTTAAAATTGTTCTTGTTTAAGAGAGCACGGTATTAATAGAGGAACGTAACGAAAAAAGATGTCATGGTGACTAGGCAAACAATTTTGATACAGACCAGAGGTCATCTCAGAGACAGATCATTTGATCAGGATCTACACATTTTCGCATTAGTCAGAGGATACGGTATTGCTAGAACTACTTATCCACTAAAGAAGCTTTTCTTTACCAATTTTTGTCGATTTCATTTTAAAACACTAGTTTATAATTCTTCGATGTACTATAAATAAGCATTACATTGATATTTATGAGTACATATTTGAACAGGAGTAAGGTAGCATTTGCTTCTCTTAACATATACTATTACGTTATTTGTCTACGAACAACGCAGCGGTTTTCCAAGGATATCTGACATTGTTGTATTGCTAATATGACCAATGCAATAACTGCAAATATTAAATCTTTGATAGCGGGGAACGAGCGTACTGGTGGAAATGGGTGTACTGGCCTGGCCCTTTGATCAGAGTTTGCAATGCTTGTCGTACTTTCTTTACACGCAAACAGAACAGACACTGATTAGAAGCCTCCTAAAACGCCATCCGATTTGTGGTTTCTTTGGAGGGTGTCTAAAGAATCTAAGTGTAAGACAGCGGGGATGAATCAAAGACTGGTAATCCGGGATTTAACGTTCGTCTTTACATGCCATCAATATTCATATAAACTATAGAAATTTCATATAGAAAAAGCGCTATCACTGAAAACTGACACATGTCATCTAGGTGTTGATACGTGGTGGAAATGAGACCTGGTTCATGAAAGGCAAGGCCTATGGCCAACACTGTACGATTCAGGTACATGTATCAATAAAACAAGATATCGAGGTCAAAGGTCAATATCAGAATGTCCCCAAATTAAAATGCGACATCCCGCTAACACAAGATGAATTCAAACACATTATTTGGTATTCACTTTCATACACACACAGCAGTTGGTATTTACTAAGTGGTGTAGTGTAGGAGATATAAACCGGCCATTTACATTTTAAGATCGAGTTCGATGGTCAAGGGCTAGGTCAAAATGACACTGGTTCCCATATCCGACCAAACACAAACCTTGGCATTCCTAGGTGATGTAGCGTAGGACATATGCACCAAATAAGCTAATTATGACGGTGTCATGACATTTGGTTGCTAAGTGTGGCCTTGGCATTTGAGAGAAGGAACTGAGTCCTGCGTGCGGCTCATCGTACCAGTGCGGTGAACAATTGTGCCAGGTAATTCCAAATGCCATGTATGCATGTCAGAGGCACAGTACAAACGGAAGGAGAGACGGACGGGCGGAAGGATATTTCAATCACTTTATGCCGCCCTATTTCACGGGGAAATATTAATGGCTTGTCTTGTCGTAGATATAAACAAATCATGCTGAGAAATATATACAGTAAAGTATCGTTAATTCAGAAACTCAAATAAAGAATCACCTGCCATTAATACAAAGTGCAGCTTAACACAGAATGCGAATCATGTAAACAGCTTTTATCCTGCCTAAACGGCTTGCCTAAACGGTTCTAAATTATATCTGACTGACAGTACGGATTGGCGATAGGCTGGGTCCTAGTAGTGGTTACCGTAGCATCCCCCTAGACTTTTTTTCATGGGTACCAAATTGTTCGTTGGGGTCCTTAGAACACATTTTGAGCATGCCCCCAAAAATAAGTTTGTCCCAGCTATGTTTTATTTAACGGTTTCCATGGTAACCCGAGGTAATTTTCGAAACATCATTGGTTCAGAAAATGCGCCATAACATTGTTTTTAGAAGCAATAGAAGGACAAAACAAGTACCAAAGTAAAGCAGAGACATATAGCTTGAATATGATATATGATTTTATTAATATTCATAAATGCATTTTTATGAATATTAATGAGGAAGTAAAAAATGTGATTTTTTTTAGAAAAAAGGAGTTTGTTGTTTAGTCTGAGATGCTTATTAATGCACATAAATTATTGAATTTAGGTTTAAGTTGTTCGTTGGAGTCCTCAAAACACATTTTGAGTATTTTCCCAAATAATTTTGTCCCATCTATGTTTTATTAAACGGTTTCCATGGTAACCCGAGGTAAATTCCGAAACATCCTTGGTTCAGAAATGCGCAATAACTTTGCTTTTAGAGGTAATAGAAGGACAAAACAAGTACCAAAGTAAAGCAGAGACATATAGCTTGAATATGGTATATGATTTTATTAATATTCATAAATGCATTCTTATGAATATTCATGAGAATGTAAAAAAATGCGTTTTTTAGAAAAAGGAGCTTGTTGTTTAGTGCTTATTAATGCACAAAAATTATTTAATTCAGGTTTAAATTGTTTGTTTGGTTCATCAGAACACATTTTGAGCATTCCCCCAAAGTAATTTTGTCCCATCTATGTTTTATTGAACGGTTTCCATGGTAATGCGAGGAGGTAAATTTCGAAACATCATTGGTTCAGGAAATGCATAATAACTTTGCTTTTAGAGGCAATAGAAGGACAAAACAAAAACCAAAGTAAAGCAGAGACATATATCTTGATTATGATATATAATTTTAATAATAATCATATATGATTGCTTATGAATATTAATGAGGAAGTATAAAAATCCGCTTTTCAGAAAAATGAGTTTTTTGTTTAGTCTTAGAGGCATATTAATGCACAAAAATTATTGAATTCAGGTTTGAATTGTTCGTTGGAGTCATCAGAACACTTTTTGAGCATTCTCCCAAAATAATTGTGCCCCAGCTATGTTTTATTAAACGGTTTCCGTGGTAACCCGAGGTAAACTTCGAAACTATCTTAATTAAGAAAATGCTTCATAACTTTGCTTTTAGAGACAATAGAAGGACAAAACAAGAACCAACGTAAAGTAGAGACATATAACTTGAATACGATATGTAATTTTATTAATAAATATAATGCATTCTTATAATGCATTCTTATGAATATTAATGGGGAAGTAAAAATGCGTTTTAGTTTGACGAGTTTGTTTTTAGTCTGAGAGGCCTAATAATATACAAATAGTTATTGAATTCAGATTTAAATGTTTTAATATCAACATACAAATAAAGGAAAACATCTTTGGTTCATGTAATATTTCTAAAACATGTATATTTAAGCTATTTTGCATATAACGTGCGTAAATGAATAAGCAATTTAACATAAGCCCTATATTTAGCATTGTTTCGAGTGTACTATCTTTTCTATTATTTATTTTACGTAAAATACCAGAACAACAAACATTGACAAGAGCAGAGGGTCATTACATTGGGTTCTTGAATATTAATGCATATTTATGAATATTAAAGAGATGTAAAATAAACACACTTGAATGAGCTGTTCTTTTTATCTGAGATTATTTTAGTTAACCAGGATAGAGCTTGATACTGACTGAAACAGATATTGATGTTCATATATATAAATATGTAGATAATGAATATTATTTCAAAATCATGAATATTAATGAGAATGTAAACTGCTGTAGGAAAGTAAGTTTTTCTATTATGATGCAATATACATGTATGTGAACAACACATTTCTTGTAAGAAATTACAGCAGAGGAATTGAGCCTCATGCATGTTTTATGAAGAATATTACTGTTATGGGTGTTTTGCAATGCAATAGAAAATATATAGCATCTCGACTGTAATCATCAGCTTATGTTTACCCATATTAGCCTTGCGTGACTTCTAACTTACTCGCGATGTCTTATGCATTTGCTTGATTATTTACCACAGCATGCCAGAGCAACGCAAGGCTTCTTGCGAGCATTTCGCGACAGGCTGGACAACTCATTAAGTGTGTCTGGCCTGCTGCGGATGCTCCGCGTCAGCTCCCTGTCCAGTTTCATCCCTCTGGACAGGGGAGACGTGGGAGCTTGCTGCCCGACGGAAGAAGTATTCTTCTCTTTGGTCAGCGACTCCCTCGCAACAGACAAATCACTGTCCTCTAAAGCTCAGAAGAAGCCTGCTTCTTCTTTAAAATCTCTTTCGTCAACAGCCCCTGTGGTGCAGTCGATTCCCCAGTTGTTAGTAGCAGATCGGCACCCAACTGCCTGCTGGCCCGGGCGCGGGTTCCCCGTTTACCACTTGAATGATACCCTTTGTTCTGGTCCCAGGTACTATTGTTGCCAGGTCTCCCGGTCCGCTTGTTGTGTGAAGAGTTTTGCCTGGTCCCGCTGAATCTAGGCCCAGTTATCCGTCACCGGTCCCCGGTGTCCTGGCGTTAGTGCTTCCGTTTCATGACATCACCAGCAGATCGGTCTACCGAGCCCCTGTCCAAAGAAGTCACTGTGTATTCTTTGGCCCGGTGTCCTAAGTTTGCTCTCCAACGGTCCTCCGGTGGCCCGGTCTGGCCCTTTGGACCAGGATACCGAAGTGGACCGGTAAATCTACCAGTCCAATCTTTTCTACAGGGCATTCTGTCTCTACACCGCATTACAGTGGTGAAAGTCAACAGGAAGCTGCTCTGGCTAAGTCTAGACGTTCTTGGTCGTCTAGACCCTGCAATTACTCTTCATCTTCTGAGTACACCTCGGACTCCCCAGCCCCCATCCCACCCACCCCTTAGGAGGCGTAAAAACCTTCTTATTCTTCTAATGCGAACCGGCACTCGCACCGCTCTCATCGCAGATCGAGGTCTTACCATTACTCTTCTATGCGAAGACATCGCTCTGTCTCCTCAGATTCGCCGGCTGGTCGCTCTCGATAGCCGACACTCATTCTGGTAACCAGCAAGCTTCACCTAGAGGGAGAATAGCTCTCACGTGAACCCACAGTCCACACTTCTATGTCTATGGCGGGTCCCACTCTTCCCGGGTGCTGCCATCCATGGTGTTCACCAGGGCGGATTCTGAGGGAGAGCAGGAAGACACTTTGTCCATTATGGCTCCTAGGGATGGTCTTATTTTTTAAGGGAATCAGACTTTGTGGAAGCCTCTCACTCAGATTTAAACGGGACTTAGTCCTCTTTTTCTTTAGATGATTCTGAACATCAATATTTTCTATTGAGAATGCGTGTGGAGATTGTTTTAGAATCATCCCACCTTCTGTCTGCCCTAGACCCCCGAATCCTATTCACAGGGGTCCTCTATCCTCTTCCGTGCTAATGTCAGTCGAAAAAGTGGACCTCCCTAACCTAATTAAGTCTAGGGAGTCTCTTTCTCCTTCCACGGGACTTCTTTCCCGTTTGCCTGACCTGGACGAAGATTTTTGTGCCAGCCCGACAACTGGGTGGATCATGTCCGCTAAACTCTTACGGACAAGGGTTCCCTGGGTATCTCTTAGGCCTCCGGTTTCAAATGAAAATCGACCTGGGATGTTTTATCAGATCCCCTCACTTGATTCCGACAGCCCCAGGGGCGGGCATTATGCCCCCCCTCTCTCTCTCCCTCTCTCTCTCTCTCTCTCTCTCTCTCATTGACGTACGTATTATTATCGATATTTAAGACAGGTGACAGCTTAATGCATGGTGAAAGTCATGCAGAAAGCTCCTAGTGCAGCTTTCTGCATGACTTTCACCATGCATTAAGAAGTCACCTGCCTAAAAGGGTCTTAATGCTTCTATAAAGAAAATTCGAATAATCGAGATTTTACCGTATACTCAAAATAATACTAAATACAATGCTCATAGAAAATTGCTTATTCATATACGTACATTATATGCAAATAAGCTTTATAGAAATATTACCTGAAACAAAGATGGTTTATTTTCCTTCACATAAAAACATTCAAACATGAATTCAATAACTCTTGTTTATTAATAGGCATCTCAGACTAAACAATAAACTCCTTTTTTCTAAACAAAAATCGGATTGTTTTACTTCCTCATTAATATTCATAAGAATACATTTATGAAAATTAGTTAAATTACATATCATATTCAAGTTATATGTCTTTGCTTTATTCAGGTTTTTGTTTTGTCCTTCTTTCGCCTCTAAAAGCAAAGCTATGACGCATTTGTTTAACCATGGATGTTTCGAAATTTGCCTTGGGTTACCATGGAAACCGTTAAAAACATAGCTTGGACACAATTATTTTGGGGAATGCTCAAGTGGTGTTCTGCGGACCCCAACGAACAATTTAAACTTGAATTCAATAATTTTTGTGCATTAATAGGCCTCTAAGACTAAACAAAAAACTCAATTTTCTAAAAAAGCGGATTTTTATACTTCCTCATTAATATTCATAAGGAATCATATATGAATATTATTAAAATTATATATCATAATCAAGATACATGTCTCTGCTTTACTTTGGTTTTTGTTTTGTCCTTCTATTGCCTCTAAAAGCAAAGTTATTATGCATTTCCTGAACCAATGATGTTTCGAAATTTACCTCCTCGCGTTACCATGGAAACCGTTCAATAAAACATAGATGGGACAAAATTACTTTGGGGGAATGCTCAAAATGTGTTCTGATGAACCAAACAAACAATTTAAACCTGAATTCAATAATTTGTGTGCATTAATAAGCCTATCAGACTAAACAACAAGCTCCTTTTTCTAAAAAACGCATTTTTTACATTCTCATGAATATTCATAAATATGCATTTATGAATATTAATTAAATCATATACCATATTCAAGCTATATGTCTCTGCTTTACTTTGGTACTTGTTTTGTCCTTCTATTACCTCTAAAAGCAAAGTTATTACGCATTTTCTGAACCAAGGATGTTTCGGAATTTACCTCGGGTTACCATGGAAACCGTTAAATAAAACATAGATGGGACAAAATTATTTGAGGAAATACTCAAAATGTGTTCTGAGGACTCCAACGAACAACTTAAACCTAAATTCAATAATTTATGTGCATTAATAAGCCTCTCAGACTAAACAACAAACTCCTTTTTTCTAAAAAAATCACATTTTTTACTTCCTCATTAATATTCATAAGAATGCATTTATGAATATTAATAAAATCTATATCATATTCAAGCTATATGTCTCTGCTTTACTTTGGTACTTGTTTTGTCCTTCTATTGCTTCTAAAAACAAAGTTATGGCGCATTTTCTGAACCAAGGTAGTTTCGAAAATTACCTCGGGTTACCATGGAAACCGTTAAATAAAACATAGCTGGGACAAACTTAATTTTGGGGGCATGCTCAAAATGTGTTCTGAGGACCCCAACGAACAATTTGGTACCCATGAAAAAAAGTCTAGGGGGATGCTACGGTAACCACTACTTAGACCCAGCCTATAACTATTTGCTTTCCTGTGTTACTATAAATAACAGTAACTCCGAAAGCTAGGCCTTTTGCAAAAATCTTTAGATGTTGCAAAGAAGAAAGCCGTCTGTAGATCGAATAATATTAAATCTTGTCTAACACATTGTTTGTAAATGTGTTATATTAATTGCGTAGATACATCAAAAAAGGCAAGCCGCCAGTAGATAGACCAATATTAAACCTTGTCTAACACATTATTAATAAATGTCTTATATTTGTAAATGTATTATATAATTGCTTAGATATATCAAAAAGGAATGTCGCCAATAGGTTGTATATATTATTTCTGAAAGTACGAGTAGGAGATTGAGTCTGTTCATGAGCAGCAATAAAGGTGTAACACAATACTATCAGTAGCAATAGTATGTAATACATCGAACTGAATTCTTCTAAAGTCTGGTTATATCATCATGACGATCCTGAGAAGTATTTTGGCACCTTTGCGAACAGAGTACAGCAAGATTAGACGGCTCATACAGGAGCCGTTTGATCTTGATCTACCGTTTTCGCAAAGTCGATGCCTGGTCTGTTTGCTACATCATCATAAAGTCCTGTTTCGGTCAAGGAAACCACTGCTTTATTCATAATCATACAAAACTAATAAATAGTCATACAATTATTATTTCATACATGCATATTCATAAGGAAACTAGTTAAACGTAGGAATATATTGCACTTGCTGCAAACACAGATCAACAATCGCTAAAGCTATGAGCAACCTTCCCATGAGGAATGTACCTAACTTACACTGTTATCATGATGCAGTTTACGTTGCCATTGATGACGTAAGCATTTTGTTAATAAAAATTTAATCTAAAATAAACCAAGAAATTTAATCTGCAGATTATCTGTATCTATCACGCTGGGAATGTAAACATGCCGTGTCATGCTGTCTCGGGTTACCTCGGGTTACCATGGGAACCGTTAAATAAAACATAGCTGGGACAAACTTATTTTTGGGGGCATGCTCAAAATGTGTTCTAAGGACCCCAACAAACAATTTGGTACCCATGAAAAAAAGTCTAGGGGGGGGGGGGGGGGGAATGCTACGGTAACTACTACTAGGACCCAGCCTACGATGGTTTACTACAGATATAAGACAGTCATCGTGAAATATATATCTTTTATTTATGATGATTACAAATACAAGCCACTGAAGCAGCAGCGCAAGTCATACATATGAGTACGTGTAAGAATAAATGCTGTTCAAAAATATATTTAACAACCAATAACAACCATGTAACAAATACATCAAATGGTTTTGATGACGAATAAATGCTAAATTTATTTCTATAATTTCTGTTCCTATCCCACACATACATTTTAAATGACTAACTCTTAGAATACCTAAATATATCCTGCTTCAAAATCAACTTTTTAAGACAAAATTATGTCTGTACAATTGGAAAAAGAATGTCAAACAATTTCGATTATTTGTCAAACAAAAGGTCACTAGTTAGCCCTTAAATGTGCTGGATCCGAGTGTGTAAGACCTTTGCAAATAGCGTAGACCAAGGTAAAAGGATTCCAGTAGGGACACCTTGGTCAGGGACACCAGTAGGTGTATTCCAGTAGGGACACCTTGGTCAGGGACACCAGTAGGTGTACTCCAGTAGGGACACCTTGGTCAGGGACACCAGTAGGTGTACTCCAGTAGGGACACCTTGGTCAGGGTTTGCACTGTTTGTCATACAAATAATTTTCTCCTGCGAAAATATTATAGAACTTTTTGTTTAATAAATATTCAGGAAAAGAAAAGCAGGTGTAGAATGCATATTTTAGAAATTGCCAAAATTGTGCTATTACCAATATGCAGTCTTAACATATTGATAAGGATGTCATAAGTACATTTATGTACCAAGTGTTTCATATCTGGTCAATTTGTTTGCTTCATATACAGAGGTCCAGATAAATTAAAACATTTTCAAGAATAATTTCTCTGTTCCTCCACCAAGCCCTATGTTCGAGACGATTCCAAAGAGTGGTCACATCAAAGGGTTTGGTGGAGAAAGAAAGGTTGTTAGTAATTCAGTACGCACCTTTATTTGTTGCTCTGACATAATAAGTAATAGGACTACTCGACAAAATTTGATTTGAGTAAAACCTCTCTATAATGGCCACTAAATTGTGTTAAATAGTTGGTAATTAGGGCAGGTTGCTGCTTAAAGCAAGGTGAAAGTAAAACAGAACGCTCCATTAGGAGCGTTCTGTTTTACTTTCACCTTGCTTTAAGCAGCAACCTGCATATAACACAAAATACTTGATGTAATTTAGTGGCCGTTATAGAGAGGTTTTACTGTATATGATTAAATCCAAAAACTGATTTTTACCACATTCATATAATGACAAACAGACGAACTATTATATATCAACCCTTAGCCTGCCGAAAACAATTTTGTCTTCTTAAACTATGATATATTATATTTTTCATTTACCTCCCGTCCCTTGATTGGTTGATGAAGAGATTGTGTTAGTGAAAAACAGCTTGGATCCTGATGCGACACCGAGTTACACGGCGTCTCGTCTGGATCCAAGCTGTTTGCAAATGCGAACAAATAACGTTAGGCAGGATAAGGGTACATATAGCAATTAATAAATTTTGTTTTCATAGACGGCAGATTATATGGATGCGCCGAACTTGAAGTGGATGTTACAAAAGCAATTCCATCGTAAAAAGAACCATTCGCACACTTATTGTTGATAGGCATAAATTCCTCTAAGGAATATGAAAATAAAACCAAACCTAATGATTTCGTTTTCTGAAATGTTTTCAAATTATTCGTCAATTAGGTAATGATATTAACTTGGTCCCATTTAATACTGGACCTTCGTGTTTGTGACTCAACTTTGTCCAAACTACCTATATGAGTATATATTTGTAAAACAAGTATATGATTTATATGTGTTCAAAACTCGTCAATCAATATGTACAAGTACGAGCTTTATTGAACTCATTATTTACAAAGAGATCTAATTACAAACTCCAATGTCAACTAATGTTAAGAGTAGCAAACATTCTACAAATCCGGAAACAAACATATGTTTTACAATAAATACATTACAGAAAAAACTAAAACAATACATGTATACATTTCGTTTCAACTACATGAACATGGTAATAATAATAATAATGTAAAAACCTTTACATAGTCGGAATCTCTGCAATCAAATATATACTTTGGAGCATATTGTTTATTATCTCATATGTTTAACTCTTTACTTAATGAATATATGTAGTAAAGGTTTAATAAAGGCGAACAAACATAAGAAATGTTTCAATATGCAAAACATGCTGTACAACAGCAGAGCAATACGAGTATATTGTCGACAATCATTCTTTCATACTACTCTACCTCTAAATGTTCGTCTCGATTAGGACCTATGTTTATTTGTATACACTGTTTAACAAGATAGCAGACCGACTTGGCCAAATTGTTGTATAAAGATGAGAACACAGAATACACAGATACATATCTATACGCTCTTTGATTCAAGGACTAGATGAGTGTATATATAGATATAACATGCAGTGTATTGTCACTGCACTTACTCGACGAGAGTTCGATTTATCACATACGAGACCCTCGTATATATACAATTCAGAAGCGTTTCAAATATTACGCTTGTCTAGAGTATACTACAGTTCCGTAAATGAGCCGAGAAAAGAAATGAATTTACTACAATGCTACTTCCTAAGACGTAATAAATACATATTGGAAAGCAGTGCCTCCGTTCTATTTCTTATAAATCTAGAATATTTAGATTGTTAGACAAGCGGTGATTCACAGTCTATTTATCATAAAGCGCACCAGATCACATCTTGTACTTTAATAATATGATGTATTTTAACCCTTTACCTCATGGTCATTTATGTAAGAATAACTGACATGAATATATATTAGCTAGATTTGGCCATGGCAGATACTGTAGAGTCAGGACTACGTACAATTTTATTAGCAAACAGAGCAGGCCCTGATCAAACGGTTCCTATAGCAATCGTCTGTTCTGGCTCAATTCTATTTGCAAAGGCGTCAAAAGGCATCTCTGTAGAGTACAGGGTTAATGTAGAACACTCTAGGTCTGTTTTTAAACAAGTGGTGTCAATTTATCCCTGTTTTGTTTGAGATTTTAGAATTACGGACGCTATACGTTTTGATTGTAATTTACATAAAATATACACGCGTCTTCAAATTTATGTAAAACTAACAACAAATATAATACTGTGGACAATATTATAATGTGGCCTTCCACTAAATATACTTCTTTCAAATCTATGTCCGTGAAAAAAGTACATTTCTTTCAAATGCTTTATCCTTGACAAACAGATACGTCGTTGAAATGGTATGGCCGTCAAACAAATATTCTTCCTTGAATTGTTATGTCTGTGAAACAGTGGTATTGTTTTTATATACAATGTCGATGAAACAAAGATACATCATTCAAATACTATGTCCGTGAAACAATGGTATTTCTTTGAAATGATATATCTGAACGATTCTTTCAAAACATTACAGCTTGATATTCATGTAAGAAATAATGGCATCATGCTTATCAATTATAAGAATTGTTATAATGGTAAATATTCAATAAAAATGACAGAAACTGTCGAAACAGACACGTTTAACCCTTTCGGCGCCATATTTCTAATTGTCGTCTGCAATCCAAGTTTGTTAAATCATTCAGTAAAATAAGGAAATGAGATAAATAAATGCAAATTTCAAAGGAATAAAGTACATATATAAAATAGAGATTGAGACAAATAGTGAGGTGCCTGATCAGACGCCGCCTTGAAAAGGCGGCGTCTAATCTGGGACTGCACTATTTGTCGTGGTGCATTTATGCGACTGCGGCGGTGAAAGGGTTAAAGCCAACAATACAGACCCTGAGCAGACAATTTTTTCTGGAGCCGTCTGATCTGGGTCTGCTGTTTGCAAAGGCGTTTAAATCCATATATATATATGGAGCTAAGGGTTAGTTTGAAAGTCTGACTATGTTCGTCAAAACAATAAGAATGAACTATTAGTGACATAATTTCTCTCAAAGGTTCTAAATGGCACTCAGTAACCCAATAGATAAAATAGCGGTTTTATAGTGTTGTGTCTCTCGCTAAGCGGAGTGTTTAATACGCGTAATATTTGAGATATTTTTATGGATAGTTCGTGAAGCGATTTGAACTGGAGAGCCCATTCAATATTTAGTAATTATATTTAAAACTCTTCGGCCCGGTTGGCATCTGTCGATAAATCTACCCATGATACGCCTTTATGCGATGCACTGTTGGCAACAGGAGATACCGGAGAAAACATGTTACTGTAATCACTTGGTTTACAATTAGATGCAACAATTGACGGGAAAATGAAAATTACTGTTTTGGCTTCGGACCAAAACTCAGATTGACTTTAAAGTTGCCGCGAAGGGATTTATCTCTTAACAATGGCATCATATTTTAAGTCGTTTAGAAGGGATTTGTCTTTTCACAATGTCACCATAATTGTTTGGAGTAGAGATATTTCGTTACATATACATGACTTACATTTCATTTTACCTAACCCCACCGGTCATGATTTCGTATCATTTCCTTTGATAACTTTGTTCAGACACATTCATTTTAATGTTACAGTAAACATGTAAACATATATGTTAATATCCCAGTTACTCTTATATCCAATATTATAGACATAGTCAAACAGAGTAGACTTTAAATAACCAGATAACCCCGGGAGTGTAGCTGAATCCAAATGTAATGTGCGCAGTGTGGCTATAGGGGCTCGGGCATGCTCCCCGAGACGATTTAAAAGTGTGTAGTTTTTAAATCATTGTGATAAAAAGAGCATTTGCTGCTACCGGAGCAATGGCTATATTTGTCACAATAATTTCAAAAAGGTGACTTTTACAGAGGAATCAACATTCGTCAGTATGAGGAAATGGCTTAAAGCTTCATAACAAGACAGAACGTTTATCAAAGTCTACCCGACCTAGTATTCCACTTTGGTTGTTCCACTTTAGCCATAATAATGTATTCACCTTTCAGATTGATGTTACGCACGCGCGTAAGTGCGTATCGCTAGCTACGTCCCCGAGCCATGCTAAATGTGTGTACTGTTTGCAATGGCAATTCATATCAAAAGTCTATACTAGAAGGTGCATCTTTTACATAAACCCCACACATGAAAAATAAATACGCTACAATTGTCAATGTGGACCAGTTTACCTTATGTAATATGGAGTAATGTGTTATAAAAGCGAAAATGTGTTTACTTATGCTTTGCAAGTTTATGATCTGATACCATATATATTTGGTATTTAAGCAAATACTTTAAGACTGAGATCGGATGAAAAATATTTCATCTGGATGTAATGAATTGAAAATGAAATATGACTATATAACAGTATTTTCTGTCACACATGTGCAGTATTATAGCTAAGTGACTCATTAATTATGTCATGTTTCAGTGCAAAATACATATTTACATTTCATTATTAAACGTGTTACAAGATCAGAAAGACATTTGTTCATTGGATTGTTGTTACAATGTTGTTTTCGTCAGTTGTGAAGTTCTTTCAATTTGTACCGATTAGATTTACCCTTTACTCCATAGATGCGTCTTTAACGCCTTTACAAACAGAGTAGACCCATATTAGGTAGCTCCTATAAAAGCCGTCTGATCAGATGTGGTTCTGTTTGCTTATGAAATAAAACATCTGATACTATAGTTTCTGCCATGACCAAACAATATTGTGTTCATATGTGATTTTAATGTTTCAGCTGATTCATATTCATGGTGTCATTATTTCTTACATGAATATTGATGGAGTAAAAGGCTAATCACGGCCAGCGTCCATGCTTATAAAGCTTTTAGTAGAGTCTGGGTATCGTTATCAAGCTTTTGATTGGCCAGATTTGAGTTCTCAAGCTTTTGATTGGTCAGATTTAAGCCAGAGGCTCAAATCTGACCAATCAAAAACTTGAGAACGAACGCAGACTCAACTAAACGTTTTATAAGCATGGACCCTGTTCTTTCAACAGAATAACACTAGTCATAAGTATTGGCATCGGTTTACAGAAGACGAAAATAATACCACTTGTCGATCTTTGAATCTCACCTGTATCAATTTCAAGGTATCTCCATTATTCATTCTAAGTCCGTCATATTTGAGTGTATCTGACTTCCTCCATATCGCTCGGGCGGCGAACGGAATCCGACCTTATAACATTCATCTTTTCCCCACTTTGTGATGCAGATGCGCGTGTTGTTGACGTCATCGAACGCAAACTTGTCATTTTCCGCCTCAAATACTGTTCCCCTCGTATGCACGCGCATATCGACTGCTTAAATCCGTCTCGGAAGTTTTTCGACATGAATGCATACACGAAGGGATTCACACAACTATTGGCGTACGATAGTATATGGAAAACCATGCGGAGAACTTTCAAATATCCCGTATGGAGATTGTCGAGATGTTCAAACGCTACCAGCACGTTGTTGACCAGAATTGGAGTCCAGCAGAAGGCAAAGAGAATGACCACCACCATCAGCATTAGCACGACCTGAAAATTCAAGTAATAAATAAATGTTTTAAAAGTGTTAAAACCATCCACTATAAATGATGTCCAATTATGACGACAGAGCACAGGTGTCTATATTGTAG
Organism: Azorinus chamasolen; assembly: GCA_963576725.1. Taxonomy (NCBI): domain Eukaryota; kingdom Metazoa; phylum Mollusca; class Bivalvia; order Cardiida; family Solecurtidae; genus Azorinus; species Azorinus chamasolen. Next base: position 91,892,336 of record OY755243.1, read on the forward strand.
AATGCATCTCATATGAGCCTATCTTTTTATTATTATATATTATTATTTGCTATTAGTATCATTATTATTAATGATATAATAATTATTAATATGTTATTGCTGTCGTATTTATCATAGGTAGTAGTAGTAGTAGTATCTATATATGATGTTCCATTAGCATGAAATCAGCAGATCTCAACAAGATTTACATTTAAGTTATTTGTAAATGCCACTTAGGTCGCGCTTATCATGTGAATGTTTAACCCTATCATTCATATAAATGCGTATTCACGCATTTGCAAACAGAGTAGACCTTCATGATCAGACGGTCAGGGTCTGCTCTGTTTGCTAATGGAATTTAATAGATCTGTTTATTAGTTTCTAAAATGGCTGCAATGTTCCATCTTCCATTTTTCATGATAACTAGTGTGTCAATGAATATTCAGTGGGTATTGACATTTGTAATACATATAGAACATGGAAAGGGTTGTTACCACGTATCGGCTTGTATGATAAGTATCTATCTCAACTTGTGGTTATTCAAGAGAGTCAAGGCATGCCATATCTTGTCATCTGCATATTGTCAGACAATTCCATTTGCCTATCAATCACCACTTTATACTTAACCCTTTCGCCGCCAATGCCGGATCTGTGATCACCTATGCAAACAGTTTGGATCAAGATGAGACCCCGCGTCTAACCAGGATCCAAACTGTTTGTTACTGTTTGATGTTTTTGAAACAAAAATGAAGAAAATCAATAAATGAAAATTTGTAACAGACGACAAAGTTAGCAGACGACAGAATTTGGCAGCGAAAGGGTTAACAATTTGAATGATTGGCACTAGTGTTCTGTTTTTTTTAGCAAGCAGTGTAGACCCAGATCAGTCGTCTTCTGATCAGATTCTGCACTGTTTTCTCGCAAATCTTTTTAAATCCTAAATGAACGGTGCAGTTAAACACTGATGGACTTGTCTACTTTGAATATTTAGCATTTAAGGGGTTATCTTTAATAGTTTATATAATATATTGTCAATTGTTTTAATATGTTTCACACATGTTACATACATCCATTAAATGTTCCAGTGCTTATTTGACTCTACATAAGTGTATACAGTGGAAACTGCATACTGCGACTACTTTTATAAATGTAAAGAGATTTATAAGAGTACGATGTATAGGATCGCGTAATACAGATAAAGAATGCAAAAATAGTAACACTCTCATGGAAGTTTTGTGCATTACTTTAGTTCTCCCGTTTTGCCAGGGGCATTTGTTATTCAGTGGCCGTGGTAGACGGGTTATGCTGTTGAATTTTAACCGTTAATCCATCCTTCGGGTCAGGATTCGTATTTGTACATGCAGCTTTGATCTAGCGGTAACCCGGCGTCTAATCAGGATCAACCCTATACAGTTGACATACTCGGTCAATAGTTTCTCAAACGCCTGGTCGTATTGGAAATAGTTAAAATTGCACAAGATTCATAGTTAATGAGACATTTGTTTTCACAGCCCAGTTAGGGTTACAATTTAACTTATTTTGTGTTATATGTCGTTCTGCATTTCAAAACTAATTTGAGTTTAAACTTCTATATGGAATGTATATCTGAATACCTTAAAGCTCCTTATTTCCACTTTATTTACTCAGAAAATTTAATAAAATATCGAATTAAAAATTGATTTGTCAAGAGATTTAGACAACGTGATTGAAGTTGTAGCTTAACCCGGACAACTGTACCTGAGTAATAAATAATGGGGGTATTCAAATACTAAATTCACAATTTCTTAGGAGACCACTTTATGACTAAACGACCCATGTGGATATAAGGCATTCTGTTTTCACAGGGAATTAATGTTTAACCCTTCTTTTGCTGAATTTTAAAATACATTTCTCCTTCTTTACCCATGCCCTGTTGTATAATTACATATATATTCACTGTGTACAAGTATTTCGCTGTGCAATCACTGCTGTGGAGTGCACTGGTGGCACAATCAACTTGTAAATAGTGCAGACCCTGATGAGACAGCTCCTGCAGGGGCTGTCTCATCTGGGTCTTCACTATTTACAGGTATGTATATTGACGTGAATAGCAAGCGAAGGGTTAAGTTTAATAAATAAAGTACATGTACGAGCGTAGATGTTCTATAAAGTGATAGTCTCTATCCGCAATGTATTTGATATCGACGACCGGATGTTATTCGTCAATGTATTATTATTTATTCGGGTTACGTTTTAGACTCTTGACTGTTCGACATAGTCCGATAATATATGACCTATATGTATCGAAGAAAACGGGTTTATTTTGTATCACAGTCGCATTTTTCGATATATGTTTTAAGATAATAAAGATCTGGTCAGTGTCTGTTACGATCAAACATTTATTTCGTCATATAAACCATTTAATCAATATTCATTATATCAGTATGTCTTATATGAATACTTATGGAGTAAACAGGTAAGATGTTTACTGTAGAACTATGAGTTTCAACTCCGTTTGACTTACTTGTTTGCGGGTTGAGTCATCGTCCGTGTAGGCTTTGGCCTGTGGCTTACTGACCATCGCCCCGTTGATCTGTATTCCGACTTGCTTGAACTGTACCATATTGGACGGTGTATTTGATTGAGTTTCGCACTTCACCTTCGAGGTATTTCTGTAAAAAGAAAAACACGTATTGGTAGATATTTTATCTTTTAATTTTAACAACTTTTAAAACAAAAGCAAACGGATCTCACAGGGTTAAAAAGGTATCAGTGAAAATTAAAAATATCTAAATTATTCATGTTATGTTTAACTCTTTCGCTGCTGAATATCGTCGTCTGCAAGATTTGTCGTCTACTATAATTTTCGTTTGTATACTTTTCTTCATTGCTCTTTAACCTTTATATTTTTCTTTATTGCTCTTTAACCTTTTCGGCGCCAAAGTTCTAACTGTCGTCTGCAATCAACTTTTGTTAAATCATTTGGTAAAATAAAGAAATACTTTTTAAAGGAATAAAGCACAGATATAGAAATAGAGTTTCAGACAAAAAGTGATGTCCCTGATCAGACGCCGCCTTGATAAGGCGGCTGCTGATCTGGGACTGCACTATTTGTCGTGGAGCATAATACGACATTGGCGGTGAAAGGGTTAAAAAACAAAACAAAAAACATTACCACAGTAAGAAACAGTTTGAATCCTGATGACATGCTGAGTACACCGCGTCTTATCTGGATCCAAACTGTTTGCAATGGTATGCACAGACTTGACATCACCAGTGAAAGAGCTGAAAGATAATCAACAGATACAGGGAAACCTTTCGTATAATTCAAACATGTATGTCCTCCCTTTTCTATATTTGCATTTTATTTCAGAAGGAACACAGCACTTAATTGCATGTTGGCCCAAGGTAACGAAGACGTCAATAATACAAGCATTATCTGCAACAATCCTTGTAAACAGTTTGGATCCAGATCAGACATATCATCAGGGATCAAGACTGTTTGACACTCAGGTTATGATTTTGTAAAGAAGAACAAGTAAACGTTTACGTAGGAACCTAAAGCGTATGATAATCTAAGCAAACAAAATGTATCTAACATTAAACACTTCCACTTTTATCCCGCTATTTGCTACCTGACCGGATTTACAAATAGTATTACGATCTAAGCTGTTTAACACTCGTTCAATAGTTTCTTAAATACTTCTTAAAGATCGTATTGGAAATAGTGAAACTTTAACCAGATCCAAAATTGATCTGACATTTTTATTCACAGTTGGGTAGAGTTTAATTCAAACATGTGGTAGCTGAATGCAGGCCAAAAATGATACAGACTGCTCATATAGGAGTATCATGTAGCACATGACAAAAATGATACAGAATGCTCATATAGGAGTTCCATGCACCACAGGACAAATATGATACAGAATGCTCATATAGGAGTTCCATGTACCACAGGACAAATATGATACAGCATGCTCATATAGGAGTTCCATGTACCACAGGACAAATATGATACAAATGCTCATATAAGAGTTTTATGTACCACAGGACAAACATGATACAGAATGCTCATAAGGAGTTTTATGTACCACATTTGCCCTGTATTAACTCATTCCCTCCTAGGCTATTTTATACCTAGCCTATTTGAATTAATCTACCGAAAAGGAGCATTAACTATAGAAAAGGAGAATTTTAGAATTCTGTAGTTTTGAAACCATCGTGATAAATAGAGCGTTTGCTCCTATGGAGCAAATGCTCTATTTACAACAATGGTTTCAATACACGAGTTTTGCAGACTCGCAAAAAGGCGTCAGTAGGAGAGAATGAGTTAAGCAACCATCTACTTTTACAGTCTACTATTTTAACAAACCATATGGTCGCCTTAGCGACACTCTACAGAAGTTCAACGTTACTTGACCTTTTTGTACTTTTGACAATACATATACAGTAAAACCACTCTAAACCGGACGTTAAATGTAGTATAAACATCGGTCTTGGAAACAGGTGGCAGCTTAATGCAGGGTGAAAGTAATGCAGAAAACTCATATAGGAGCTGTTTGCAGGGCTTTTACCCTGTATAAGCAGCCAACTGCCAGAGGTATCTAAATTTGTCTGTACTAGAAATTCTCATTTAGAGCGGTTTTACTGTAACGCAAATTTATTACCACTTTGTATTCAGAATTTGGGTAGGTTCACAATATCAGAGTATAGCTTGAACAAATCTTCAGGTAAAGGATTATGTTGGCAATCTAGGTAGAAATTTAGGTAAACTATGTTTCTCTGCCAGCCCTATCTGGCTAGTACTCATTATCCAGAATGGTGATCAGTAGTGTTGTACTTATCTACCGGGTCCCAGGTCTCAGCCTATTAGTATTATACATAATTAAAATATAGTTGTACCAAGTTTTCGATTTGTACTTACATGATTCTACCGGCTCTCATGTCCGCGCGTCGCGTTGCAACGTTCCAAATAATGTTAGCGATCCACGTGTATGTCGTTACCATGACAACGACGGGAATGACCAATATAACTAACAGCATATACAATTCGTAAACTTTCCCAAATGTGGGATTGTCTTCCCAATGCTTGTGACACCAGTACGCTGGGCGCTCTTCGGACCCGACAACTCTGAAATTCTGCAAATAAAAACAGTTATACGTGTTTCATCCATGATACAATGTACTATCCCGTTATGTATATGTAGTTTGAGCGGATCTAATATGTATGTTTGTGGCGGGCTTCATTAACCATTTCGCCGCCGAATAATTCAAGTTTTCGTTTACTTCAATTCGTTATTCTTATTAGTTTTGAAAATTGAATACTGCTTAGGCCGGTGCTAGGGGATGTGAGTGGTGTTGCAGTTTTAATTACTACTCATGAACAGACTCGGTAAAGCCGAGTCTGCAATTTTCTCTTTTTGCATTTCTACTTTTGCTTTCGAAGGATAGTCCATTTTCAGAATATTAGTAACATATTTGTTGAACAAATAGTGTAAACCCTTGTCAGAGGGCTCGCTGAAAGAACTGTCTGTTTTGCATGTACACTCTTTAACTATGTCCCATTTTCCCTTTACTTCATGAATATTCATCTGAGGAATAATTACATGATAATAGTAATACGCTTACTTTTTTAATGGCATATGAACACAGACACATTTGGCCGTCGAAGAAACTGTATAATAAAATCCATCATTTCATAAGCAAACAGAGCAGACCCTTATTAAACGCCTGATCTGATTCTAGTCTGTTTGCCAAGGCGTGAAAATCCGAATCTATGGAGTAAAGGGTTAAGCACACTATTCCTACATGGTCTAAGACAGCAAATAACAGAATCACACTTCATACATTGTGTAAATGCACTTTAAATCTTTTGGCTCCAAATAAATCTTGGCTACAAACAATGTCGTCTGCTGAAAGTTACAGCGTGGAGATTGTTTTCAGTGTCTTCCCTATTACTACGTAGATTGTTTGTCAACAGTTTGGATTCGGATAAGACGTCATGTTGCCCGTCCTCATCTTGGTCAAATCTCGTTTGCAAAGGTAATCAATTCGCCCTTTGCAGAAATCCCAGTGAGTCGCTTTCCGGTGACTTCGGCGGTGAATGGGTTGAGCGTATCGGTCGCCTTTGTATTGCGTGCCAGACATACTTTGTGAAGAACCAGTTTTACGGATTTGGTTTCATTCATCATAATTTATTATATTGGACAAAAATAACCTACTTTCCTGCTATACCGTTGAATATGTCTTACTTTATCTGGGCCCATGCTTATAAAGCTTTTAGTTGAGTCTGAGATCGTTCTCAAGCTTTTGATTGGTCAGATTTGAGCCTTTGGCTCAAATCTGACCAATCAAATGCTTGAGAACTCAAATCTGACCAATCAAAAGCCTGAGAACGAAACTCAGACTCAACTAAAAGCTTTATAAGCATGGACCCAGATGAATTTACGAAAACCCCAATTCCACCGAGTCTGTTACATGTACAGTGAAACCAACATAAACCGGAATTCTAGTACAGAATAACTTAGTTGCTTTCAGGCAAATGGCTGCTTAATGCAGGGTGAATGCCATACAGAGGAGCTTTCTGTATGACTTTAATCCTGCATTAAGCTGCCACCTGTCTACAAGATCGATATCTATACTAAACGGAACGTCCGACTTAGATGGTTTTTAACTTTTACTGTATAAGTTTATTTATATTCTCCTAAAGTTTTATTTCTCTCACAAAAGTGTTTAAGACATAGAAAATACGTATTTTCTCAATCATTTGTGTGAAATTTGAATATAAATTTACACGACCTTACAATCGATAAACGTTCTTAATAGAGTTCAAAGAATATAGAGCTACATATATGCAACATCCTATATATCCAAGGCTCAGTTTACTGTTCTACTTCCAAGCACGATCTGTGTCCATGCTTATCAAACTTTTAGTTGAGTCTGAGTTCGTTCTCAAGTTTTTGATTGGTAAGCTTTGAGCCAAAGGCTAAAATCTGACCAATCAAAAACTTGAGAACTCAAATCTGACCAATCAAAAGCTGGAGAACAAACTCAGACTCAACTAAAAAGTTTTATAAGCATGGACCCTGGTTGCATTGGAAAACAGCTTTGGTCCAGATGAGACGTCGAGTAACTCATCGTCTCAACATGGTCCAAACTGTTTGACACTTAGCTAATACTTTCGCAGACTATTGAAAGAATCGAAAGTAACAAGACTCCATATCAGAGTATGGCTAGTATTTGGATTGTGCCTGCTGGGTTAGTCATTGTCGTAGTGTGTACATCTGCGTCTGCTGGAATAGTCCCAACAATATGCTTTACTATGTTCTCTTTATGTTTTTATATCATGCTATCTTATGCTTATGTATGCTGTGTTTGCTTTATGTCTTATAATTTGCTTTACTTTCTGCTTGATTTTCATTTAATGCGGTCTGATGCTTATTTTGCTATCTGTGATGTTTAATGTTGCTATTATGCCATTGTGATTCTATGTTTGTGCTGAATTGTCGGTTTTAAAAGCTCAGTTGAGCTTATGTTATCTGTTAATTATGTACCGACTTGTAAATAAATAATTACTTGACTTGACTTGTGGAGAACAAGTATAAAACTGCAGTCTATCATATATTTGAATATAAAGCGATCTGAATTTTACAAAAAGCCACGACTTATTATGACCGTACCTCTATCACGCAATGCCTGACCAGGCTATACAATCATTCCATTTACGAAGTTTATTACGTAGCTGAGCAGTGACATACAGACTAATGTAAAATGGTGCGGACGATGCTGATTACATTGCTGACCAGTAGCAAACAGAGCAGACGTTATTTATTACGCCCGTGACTGTGCTGATTAGATTGTTGACCAGTTGTTGACATGCAAAACAATGAACAATGACAAACAGTGCGTACTCCGCTTTCTACACTGCTGACCAGTGACAAACAGTGTGGATGATGCTTGCTACGCTGCTGATATGTTGCAAACAGCGATGATGCTGCGTAATAACGCCGTTAACTAGTGATAGGTCGCTGCCTATTTCGCTGCTGACCGATGATAAACAATACATAACATGTATCTTATGATAAACAATACAGACGCTGTTTATTGCGTTGCTAACCAGTGACAACGATGCCGGTGCTGCTGAACGGTGACAAACAGTGCGGACGCCTGACGCTGATAATTACACTGCTTACCAGTAAAAAAACCAGTACAGACTCTGCTTATTACACTGCTGACCAGTGACAAACAGTACTAATGCTGCTTATGACGCTGCTGACCATTGATAGTGTTGATGCTGCTGACCAGTAACAAACAGTCCAGACGCTACTTATTACCCTTAATGAATGACTGACAGTGCAGACCATGATTATTACGCTGATGGCCTGTGTCAAACGGCGCTTACGTTGCCTTTTACGCTACAGGCCAGTGATAAGCTGTGTAGACGGTGCCTAGTTCACTGCTGACCATTTACAAACAGTGCTGACGCTACTTATTACGCTGCTGACAAGTGACAGAGGTAGCTGTTCTGCTGGTTACGCTGCTGTCTGGTGATTGGGCGGATGCATGCTGCTAATTACGTTACTGACCAGTGACAATGGTGCGGGTGCAGCTGTTTACGATGATGTCTGGTGATAAACAGTGCTGACGTTGCTTATGAGTATGCCACAATCTGACGCAGCAGTTAACCTGGATCTACTTTTCTTTTTAAAAAAAAAAAACCCCTTCCCCTGTGACGTTTGTCATATGTTCGAAGGAGAAACGATACTTACAATGGCAAATGCTGAAGGTATGGCTAATTGGAAGGACACAATCCAAACTGTTAGGATGACAACACGAGCATGGCGGATAGTGCAGACCGAGCGAGCCTTCAACGGGTGTCGTATAGCCACAAATCTATAACAGAATAGAACATGAACATTACAAACATGTAGGAAATAATTATGTTGTACACTAAAACTTATTCAAAATGGTAATGTAAACAATTACCCAATAAATATTCATGATATACTCCACCCATTATAAACATTAAATTTATATTGTTTTATGAAGCAAGTGCATACATAGCTAAACTAGTCTATAAGCAAACAGAACAAACATACCCTCAGAAGATTCCTACAGAAACCGTCAGATTGGGATCTTCTCTGTTTGTAAATGTGTCAAAAGGGTTACACTAAGTCTCTCAGTATTAGTGTTTACCCTTTACCTGCTTATAACATTATATCCTATAGGAGCTGTCTGATCAGGGTCTGCTCTGTTTGCTTATGATATAATATAGATATGATTTTACAGTTTCTGATATGTTCGTACATGGATATTTATGGAGTAAGGGGTTAATCAACCATTTGCAATTTAAGAGCCCAATGTATTCATATTTTGCCTTTTATGCACGATCCCGTTAATCACGACATGGCTCGCATTTGCAAACAATTTGGATCCAAATGAGACGCCGAGTAACTCAGCGTCTCATCAGGGTCCAAGCTGTTTGACACTCGGTCACATCTTCTGAAATGCTGTAGCACATGTGCATGATGGTATTCATTTTGGATAGTTGTAGCCATTAACTATATCGTTGCCAATGTCGAATCTGTGATTACCTACGCAAACAGTTTGGATCCAAATTAGACGTCGGATAATTATGCGTCTTAAAAGGATCCAAACTTTTGGTGCTATGCTAATGGGTTTTTAACAAAAAAAGAAGACAATTCGAAAATAGTAAATTCAAATTCAGCAGAGGGCCATTTTTGCAGTCTACGCTATTTTGCTGCAAACAATTATTTCACGGGGCATATTAATTCTAATAATATTGTAAGAACTATTTACTAATATACAATATCAGAAGAAAATAAAAACAACACTAGAAAATACATGATACTATATAATAATAACCTCTACACACCGGTATGGCGGCATTCCCTTGTGCCAGGGCTACGATGCTGTGCCGCGCAGTTTACAAAGACGCTAGCGCAGCACTGTCTGCCACTTAACCATTTTCCTACTTAATTTTCATATAAGAAATAATGACACCATGAATATTTATTAGGAGATTTGTAATAAGCTGATTAGCTGATATGTACACATGTTATTTGGGAATTGATAAAAACATCAGAGTCAGATCTATTGTAATTTCATAAACAGAACAGACCTGATCTGACGTCTCCCGGGGAATCAGTGTCTTGTCTGTTTTTAAAGGCGTCAAAAAGCATGTGTTTGAAGGAAGGGGTTAACCTATATGAATGGATATTTATATTGGTACCACAATAATAATCCACAAACAAACGAATAATATGTCTCCATTGTGTTGCTTAATTTGAAGCTGCATGTCTGCATATTACTTACTAACGGTAAGATGTGTGATCTATTCACAATACACGATCTGGAAATGTTTTCATTCGGTGTTAGTCAAAATACAAGTCAAGAACCTACAGCCTGTAGAACACACTGACATGTAGAAAACGACAAGGCTAAAATGCAGTCCTATTTTATCGTCGTTATTGTGCTTGCATTTATTGCTTTGATACTTATATACCGACAAAAACAATGCCTGTTGGCATTGGCTGTTTTTTCAGAAATATATATATTTGTTTCCTGTACAACTTGCGTCTGGAGCTCAAAGCACACACAACGGTCCATTGTTTATCCCATTTAATCATGCAGGACAAAAGATCCTCCTACATCAAGTCGTTGGTTCAATATAAAAAGTCTAAATTACTATGTATTCGTTTGTGTGTTTCGGGGGTTTACGAGCGTCACATGTGGCTATAGTGCGACGTCTAGCTAATAACAAGTTTAAGAAGGTCCCACGTGTTTTTCTGTGCATGGAATAAACTGCCTTGTTGGAACATAGAAGAACACCTCAGTATAACCAGCGACTCACCACAAATATAACCAGCGACTCACCACAAGCCAGTTGGAAGGGTATGTACTAACCCATTTATAACTTAGACGATGGAATTATTCTATCTATGCAGGTTGTATGTTTGGTTTTGAAGTCGTACCATAAAGGATCTGTTCAAAACAAGTTTAATTACTTGCAACAATTCCCTAACGCATTACCTCATAGGCTATTTTAGACCCAGCCTCTTTGAATAAGTCTACCCAAAAGGAGAAAAAGGAAAATGTAAGAATTGTGTAGTATTGAAACCATTGTGATAAATAGAACATTGTGGAGCAAATACTCTATTCAACACAATGGTTTCAAGAAGTGACTATTACAGAGGCGTTGAAAGGCGTATTATGGAGGAAAGGGTTAAGTATGATATAGAACAAAAAGAACACTCCAAATGTTACAGCGTCAGTGGCGTTTGAGACCATCTAGAATCTGAGAAATTTTGAACATAAGTATGCACGCATCTTGTGACTTTATTTGTTTATTTGACTATTGTTTCGTCTTTTGATTTTGTATACATATAGCTGGTCACTTTGTTTGAGAGTATCGGCGACTACTGGAACAACTTCGACACGTTATGATATATATGTGTCTTACGATGTTGCAATATCCTCCTATATAATACAGTGTATGTTACCTGTTCGAATGAAATCGTTATGAAAAAGTTATGTAATAATGTTGTAGCATTGGACACTGTTTTTGTTCTGTATCGTTCCTTTACTAGTACCTAGATCCAATTGAAGTTGTTGGTAACAGAGTATTTCCTTGGGATGATTTTCTTTCACTTGTTGTAACGTTTGACGCTAAGACTAGGAATTCATGTGTTGTAACGTTTAACGACAAGACTAGGAATTTATGTCATAAAAGTGATAAATGATTCTCGCTGGACTATACTGCGTTATTTTCACTAATTAGGTTGTCTATTAAAGCGTTTCTATGTCGTTTTGTTTTGAAATTCCATATGGATTTGATAACATAAAACGGAGGCATAATTATACCACTTAAAGCGTGTCAAAATCAATGGATTTGTTAATATCCGCTTAAACATCATTACAATACTAAATTTTACAGCGGCACAAACCGGGCTGCACTGTAGATTAGGTCTTCCGCCTTTCTGCCCCTTTCGTCCTCTACAGATCGGTATTTTACTCGACCTGAATTATGATAGGCAACGAAGGAAAATCTGGCAGATAGCGCACCCGCCATTTGCAAACACGGCGTATACCCACGTCAGAGGGTTCGTAAAAGAGCCATCTGATCAGGGTCTGCAATGTACGCTATTCAATGTCTTCTCGCATTTTAACCAGTTTATATTGTATGGACTCTACCAATAAGCAGTGATAGACTATTCTATTGAAAATTCAGCGTTAAAAGGGTTAAGTGAAATACCCTGCCCAGGTTCAGCTCCAGCTTATTGGACACTGCCTGCTTAAGGTTAACCAATAGTATGGACACTTACTATTCAACTGTCGGTAATTACTGTGGTACACAGACGCTATTCATTATCGTCTGTAAATTATAGAAAATAAAGCCCACACTCACTCAGTTTAAGCCGAACTCTTTATAATCTGGGTGGCACAGTATAATAATCTAAAGGGACTGTCGCTAAACCGGTATGCTCTCTATATAAACATCGAAATGTAACAAATAAATAGAATAAAAATGATTAAAACATGATCAAAACTCACGAATGTATTAATTCTTTCTTTATCCTAAAATATATATTTTACAAAATCTAGCCGCAGTACCGTTAGTATATAGTTCTGAAAATTAGAAAAGAACAAGAAGTAGATAGTGTGGAAAATGTGTCAGCATGAGGGATAACCCACTTACTGAACTTTTCTGTACCTTTCTATGCTCATTACGGTCAGGGTCAAGGCCGAACAGATCATGGACACAGTCTGTATATAGGTGACAAATCTGCACATAAACTCTCCTAGCCGCCATGTGTATGAATAAAAGGCAATGCCCTGAAATTAGAATGAAGCAATATATGGAGAATCGTCTTCTTTATATCTTGAAATTGTAAACAATATTTAAAAATATAATTTGTATCGATAGAAATACAGAAAAAGAGACACACAAAATAACTACAAAAGAGCGACAACATGCATGCAAGGAGTGAACAATAATGTATTTAAAAGCAGGTGGCACTTAGCGTAGAATAAAATTAATGCAGAACTCTCCTGTCGGAGCTTTCTCTGAATTGCCATCATCCATCATTAAACCTTTCCCTGAATACTATTTAGAGCATCATGACTACTTATTAGATTATGTACGACCTGATCATCTGCCGCTATTAACCTCCATTGTTGTTCTTGAAATAAACCTCTTATAGATATCCTCGTCCTTTGTCCAAACTATCTTGGTGAAATATGTTAATATCTAATCCTTATTCATGTTATTTCCCCCAGCTTGAATACAGATGAGACGCCGGGTAATTTGGCGTCTCAACAGAGGCCATAATTTCACACAAAGGTTTAACCCTTTCGCTGCCAATACCGGATCTGTGATTACCTATGCAAACAGTTTGGATCCAGATGAGGCGCCGAGTAACTCGGCGTCTCATCAGGATCCAAACTGTTTGTTACTGTTACTATGTTTTTGAAACAAAAATGAAGAAAATCAAAAGAATGAAAATTTGTAGCAGACGACAAAGTTAGCAGACGACAGAGTTTGGCAGCGAAAGGTTTAAGGTATGGTATACAACTACATACATGTACATTGTGTCAGCAGATTAGAGTTTGAGCAGACATCATTGTTTAGTTCAACGAATTGGCAAAACATTTCAAAACCAGCAGACGGCAGACTTCATATTAAGTTAATCTTCTGCACTCTGAGCAAGTGCCGTCTTATATAAATAACATCATCTGCTTTAATATCTGTTTGTGTCTTTTCTGCACTGTTGATTCAAAAACCATATTCATAGCATAAAACAGTTTCGACCCCGGTGAGATACCGAGTTATTCTGAGTCTCATCTGGATCCAAACTGTTGGCAATGGTTATCACAAAGTCGTCTGTAGAGTGATCCTGAAGGTTAATTGTTCTTCTAATACTGGCTTTTGTCAAACAATTTGCAAGACTGTAGGACATTAATCAGCCAAATTTCAATACTCATTTCTTTGCCAATATTATGCCTGGGGTATGTAATATCCAGCTTCATACAACAGAACAATCCGGTATTGTCCAATATTTCGGGAGAATTTCGGTCATAAATAACATCTTCGCTACTTGTGAGATATAAACAATCAGTCCATATTTCTGTTCCAAGATATTATCTCATTTGTTGACACAGGCCTAGGAAAAACAGATACCGCGGGCACTTTATATCTATCTCTCTGGCTTTTTTCAACGAACATATTGAAGAAAGAGCTGATACCAAGCCATTCCAGCGGTCATAAATCTGCTTCATTCAATGAAGGGAATGAAACTAACTTTGGTCAGGATGAATCTGATCCTGTGCCAGTTTTCAAAGGGAGAATATTTACATATATATTACATTTGACCGTTAAAGTCGATACTTGATTGTTTCCTGAATTAGGCAAAAGCGTTGCTGGTGCTTTGGTTATCAATTTTCGGCACCTTGTTATGTTAAATTGTTTACGCAAAAAGCGGTGTCATTCTATGACGCTATTCGAAAGTCAGTGTCACATACAATATGTGACGTTTAGTTTGAATTTAATTAAATTCCAGAAATATTGATATATTTCTATTGTCACACACAATAAAATTTATTTCCGTCATCATATAAACTGTGTCAAGAAGTCTCGGTCTTGGTGAGACGCTTTCAACTAACCTACTGTCTTGTTTTATTTAGATACTTGAGGAACATTCCAAACTAATGTTTTGCAAACGTCCTTTAAAATTGAATGTAAGCAAATGTCAGCACTAACTGCCTATTTGCAACTTTCACCTCAAAAGTAATCACGAATTAATAATAACTTTTTGTAAACATCACGAGTTAACTATTTGTAAAACTCACCAATAGGTAACCAATCATGATGAATTAACTTTTTGCAACAGTCATCATCAATTAGCGTTTGTAAAACATTATCACGAATAAACTATTTGGAAACATCATTACGAATGAATAATGTGCAAACATGTTCACGAATTAAATATTTGCAGTTGTTATCACGAGTTCACTATTAGTAAAGTGTTTAACTTTATTACGAATTACATATTAACAATTACCATTGCGAATTAACTAATTGCAAACACCATCACGGATGGAATAATTGCAAACATCATCACGAGTTTACTATTTGCACGAATTACCTATTTTTCAAACATCATCACGAATTAACTGTTTGCGAAAAATAAAATTTCATGAGTTAACTATTTTGAAACGTAATTAAGAATTAAGATTTCATTGCACCCGTCGTGAATTTGGAAAGATCTAAAATATCCAAACAAATAAACTATTCAAAAGTCATCGCGTGTTCGCCAACATTATTCCACTAAGCTATCAGCATGACCTTATTATAAAAAATATTTCAACATCCAAACTATGACGAGCATAAACAGTTTGTCTAAAACATATTGAAGTCACCGCAAGGCACAGACAATTTTATTTTCATTGTAATCCGTATTGCAGACATTGTGAAGCGAAGACAATGCATAATCAATATTCAGTGAAACCTCGCTAATCCTAAAATTTAAATAATTTGAGTGTTCGGATTATCAAATTGGTTCTGTACAATTTATATAGACATGTACGAGCCAGAAAAAACTTATTTTATGAAATTCACCCGTATTAAACATACATATTACAATATACATTAATTCACCTATATCGCATACAAACAATCTAACCAAATTCAATCTATTACCAGTGTGTTTACAAAATGCAATCGGCGTGACAAACAGTCTAGATCCTGATGGCATGTCGATTTACTCGGCATCTCATCTGGGTCAAAACTGTTTGCAAATGTAAGTGCATATCCGTCGGCATCAGGTTAAAGTTTGAACATATACAATTGAAACGACCAGTTGTACAAGTATAGCCTCATCAAATAACCAATAAAACAGCACATTTAAGAAAACAGAGTTACTCTCTTTAGGCACTGAACACAATTAAAAGGATGTACTGCACTTGAAAATGCTTTCATCAAATTTGAAGTGAGGCTTCAAAATATTTATTTTAGTGGGTGCGACAGGCTATTGAAAACGAAACGGCTTAAACGATCTAGTTTATAGAAGTCAATGAATGATTTAAGTTTAACTCTTTACCCGGATTCGCATATGCAATTCAGATTGGATCCAGATTTGACGCCGAGTAACTCTGCGTCTCGTCCGGCCCCAAACTGTTTAACATTCGGTCATTAGTTTCTCCAAATCTTGATCGAATCGGAAGTAGTTACCAGTGCACCAGATCCACATCTGAGCGGCCATTATGTTTGTTCCTATAGGAGCAATGGGATATCTGAGCGGCCATTATGTTTGTTCCTATAGGAGCAATGGGTTATCTGAGCGGACTATTTTTTTGTTCCTATAGGAGCAATGGGTTATCTGAGCGGCCATTATGTTTGCTCCTATAGGAGCAATGGGTTATCTGAGCGGCCATTATGTTTTTGTTCCTATAGGAGCAATGGGTTATCTGAACGGCCACCATGTGTGTTCCTATCGGAAACATGGGTTAACTCTTACAATGCGGGAAATGATCCACCAATTTCCTTTGCAAACAGTGTAGACCCAGATGAGAAGGCTCCTAGAGGAGCCCTCTCATCAGGGTTTGCACTGTTTGTCATGTTACACCTTTCTTTAAAACAAACATCCCTAGATATTCACCGTAAGCTTGACATGTTTGAATTTTGGAATAGTTCATTTGAAAATTCCGCATTGTAAGAGCCAATGGTACCAGTGCTTGCCACTTTCAAACTCAATCCGTATTTAATTGTTGAAAGTCTGTAAACCTTGCAGAGAAAATCTTTGTCGACATGAATGTCTTTAACCCATTCCCCCATAGGCTAGTTTTAGACCCAACCTCTTTGAATAAAACTACCCAAAAGGAGCATTACCTAGAGAAAAGGGAATGTTTTAGAATTTTGTAATTCTGAAACCATTGTGATAGATAGAACATTTTCTCCTTAGGAGAAAATGCTCTATTTCTCGCAATGGTTTCAAAAAGTGACTCTTATAGAGGCGGATAAATGCGTAATTATGCACGAAAGGGTTAAATTAACGCTTTCCACATTCAATGTTCATGTAAGAAATAAACATCATGAATATTTATCAGCTGGATTTTTGATGATGGTATATGTACATTGGGTGTTTTTGCTCACGCAGACACTATAGAATCAGATCTATATAACACCATAAGCAATCAGAGCAGACCTTGATCAAACGGCTCCTATAGGAGGTTTACTCTGTTTGCTTTGGAATACTTAATCAGAGTTTTCAAACAATTTCGGATGTTTATGACACACTAACTGAGTTTCTCGGTGTTTCATCTAAACTTTTTGCACATGTAATCTCAGAATCGCCTGTAGAGTTCAAATGATTAAATGCGAAACTACAGTTATCCGTTTCACGATGAGAAAAATAAAGTCCGCTCAATCTCTGATTTGTTGAACAGTGTTACTAACTTCCGCTTTGATCAAACAGGTAAGAAACGACTGACCGAGTGTCAAACAGCTTTGATCCTGATGAGACGCCGAGTTTCCACAATGCCAGTTAACACTCACTTGACATAAGAAGAGTTAACTCTTTCGGCGCCAATGTCGCCTGTTGGCACCATTGAAAACAGTGCAGTCCCAGGTCAGATGCCGCTTTTTCAAGGCGGCATTTGACCTGGGACTTCACTGTTTTCTGTACTATTTTAGCCCAAGCATACATGTTTTTTAAAACAAATGTTTTACTAATATACCTTTATCATTTAGTTTAGAATTATATTTAATATGAAATTAATATTACAGACGACACTTTTAAATTTGGCGCCAAAAGAATCAATGCAGACAACAATGTATATAGGATTTTATTGGAAGGCAATTAAACTGATAACATCAAGCAAATGGCATCCAAAGAGTGCTGCTCAGCTCTTATCCGTTTAATAAATTTGACAAAACAATAACGAAAACATGAACTGTAATAGTTTCATCTATTCAAAATATTACAACAATGATAGATAATAACGTTTAACCTTTTGAATAAGTTTTCGAAGAGGAGAATACGAATACCATCACTGATTAACGATACAACCCACTCAGTATGAAAATGTACACTTTATAAGAAGGGTTTGAATGGCACACAGAGTAGACTGTAACAGATGGATGCTATGCTATTCTAAAGGTAAACAGTTTTGGTAAGAAGTCTTTCTCTTACAGGGGTGTTTACTTATGGAATAAATTGCCTAAGATTATTACAAAATGTAACATTCTCGGACATTTTAAAACTGTTATGGAAAGCCATTTACAGGACAGTAAGTATATTTTCTTTCAGGTATGGGTCTGATACCTAATGTTTTAACTTTAATATGTAATCAGTCAACGAAGATCTTTTGTCGCTAAGGATTTTAAACATTGATAGGTTTTATCTGAATTTTATACTTTCTACCCGTTTATCTATAAATTGTTTTTGTCAACGAGTTGCGAGGCTTCTGAATATATCTCTTTGACATGTTTCAGCTAAGCAATACTAATGCCTTTGTAGTAACTGTCTAAGTTATTGTCTGTGATAAGTCTAATGTAATTGTAGTTAATAGCTTTACTTGATATGTTATCTAGGTGTGCTATTAACCAATCCAAGTTGGATTTCCATTGAAAGTAATATTATAGTTGTCATGTTATCAAAAGTATTTAGTGTATTATATAAATAGTAATACTCTATCATAATTTATATGTATTCAGTGGTAATGTCTGTGATACGTATTTTGTGTCTCTGTCTGGCACTATTATCAAGGGCCACGATGGAAGTAAGGCAATTTTATTACCTTTTTCCTGTTATCGTTGGTATAAGTGAGCATTTCATGACTTTATGTTTGATGCTCCTTGCTGTTATTGCCATGTCATGTACACGTTTTACCGAACTAAATATAGCTATAGGTGGTTAGTTTAGGAGTTCTCTGGTCTATGTCTACATTGTTTGCGGTTGCCAGTATACTGGTCTCGCTCATTTAAAGACTTAATACTAGAATAGCTAATATAAGAAGGTTTTTCCTCGAAACTGTGGAGAGGCCAACTAGTCTAATGCAGTAGACAATATAACTGGTCTAAAGGCGACAATTATATGCTATAGCTACTATTGTTCGTTTCAGTGAAAGCAGCTTGTTTTTGTGAATAAAATCTGACAAAACAATTTTATTGCATCAGAGAGATTCCTTGAATTCTTCTATGTTTTGTGGCGTCTGCATGCCAGTTTTCTTCCGGTTCTTAACCCTCGATGTGCAGGAACCGAGTATATAAAACACCTGCAAACAGTGTAAACACAGATCAAAGGGCTCCCGAGGAAGCCTTTTGATCATGGTCTGCACTGTTTGTCATATAAATCATTTTCGCCATTGATAAACTTTGAGACCACTTTTTGTTTCATTAATATTCAGAAAAGGAGGAGCCAGGTTTCACTTATTCAGCAGATTAAAGGTGAACGCATGTGGTGGCAAACATAGCAATAACCAAACTACCGTACAAATAGCACCATCCAAACTACAGTAAAATAGCACCAACCAAACTACAGTAAAAATAGCAGCAACCAAACTACAGTAAAAATAGCACCAACCTAACTACAGTAAAAATAGCACCAACCAAACTACAGCAAAAACGCGATTATTCGAACACTTAAAATACGTACCATTAATGATCTTTAACACAGGTGGCAGCTAAATGTATGGTGAAAGTCATACAGAAAGCCCCTCTAGGATTCACCCTGCATTAAGCGCCCACCTGCCTACAAAGACATACATTTTCACTACTTACATTTCGTAGTATCGTGTTTTACTGTTGCTTGTTAGTGTTGATACATGTATATCTAATTCATTAGAATGAGCTTTACTCAAAAGTTTTAAAAAGCATTTTGCCAGTAATTATTAACCAACGCGTGTTCATGCCTTTGAAAACAGTGTAGACCCTGATCAGACGACTCCTTTCGGAGTCGTCTGATCAGGATCTACACTGTTGCTTATTACATTATAATAGATCTGATTCTACAGGTTCCAGAATACCAAACAATCCTGTATTCTTATACTATTACAAAAATATAATAAATATCAATTGTATCATTATATCTTAAATAAATCGTATACAGTATCGATATAAAAGTCAATAAATCAATTGTGTTCTTTATAGGATCGAACCCAACTACATTGTATTTAAAATAATTTTGACAGACTAAAAATGATGGCGTAGTCGAATATATGTATGTTACCTTTTCTAATTACATTACAAGCAAATAAAAACCAACAAGACCTCGGAATCATCGTGTCTGTGTCTTAGAATTTGTTATAATCTAACTTCGACATTGCATATCCTCGTGTTATCCTTTTGCCACTATCTGTGGCCTAGCTCGCATTGGCTGACAACTTGGATCGAGTTGAGACACAGAACAATTCGGTGTTTCATCACAGTCCAACTGGCACCAGATCAGAACAGACATTAATGTGACAATTGATGCTAAACTTTGCATATGCATGTAGTTTGGATCCAGATTAGAGGAGGCAAAGTTTGGCGTTACATCACACTCATTCGGACGCTAAAATTATATATTGCAGTTTCCAAAGTCAACGTCATGTTATAACATACAGAAATACAGAATATACGAAATTTTAATAATGAAAAATTGATTCCGTTTTAGACATGTGGCTGCTTAATGCAGGTTGGACGTCATGCAGAAGGCTCCTAACCACAAGTCTGGTAGCCTCGTTCTGTATGACTTTCACCCTTTTTTCACCCTGCATTAGGTTGCCACCTGTCTTAAAGACCGATACTGATACTTGTGTTAGTGTTCGATCTATCGGGGTTTTACTATATGCAGATCACTTAGCGTTGCATTCAGTCATTTCAACCCACATCCCGATATGGTCGACTTTGCAAATTGGATCCGGATCAGACGTCGGGTAACTCGCCATATCATCAGATACAAACTGTTTGACACACTGTCAATAGTTTATCGAAAACTCATTAATCCAAATTTAGGCAGGCCTTTAAGGAACTACTTTAAGAGGTTCATATCATCTGATATCATTCGAAGCCGTTTCAGCTGTTACAGTATCTGCAACTTTTTTCTCACGTTTACCCGTAACCCTTAATCTGCTGCATAATTGTTTATCAAAATTTATCGCTAAAGAAAAAATCTTTGTATGACAAACAGTGCAGATCTTGATAAAAGGGATCCATTAAGAGCCCTTTGATATGGGTATACCCTGTTTGCAAAGGTCTTATGTACTCGGGCCCCGCACATTAAGGGTTAGTTAAGCCAAACAACTGCTGTGTTTCAACTGGCAACTGCCATCTGCCTAAAACATCTTCTAAATCTTGGATATGTCTTCCTATTTCCATCTGGACAGACAGTTATAGTGTACAAACAGATTGGATCCTGATGAGTATCCGAGTAATTTGACGTCTCATCTGGATCCAAACTGTTCGTAAAAGTTATCACATAATCCCCTACAGAGTGTTAAAGTTTTAACCATCATCTCAAACATGTGAAAATTAATTCAAATCAAGACACTATTGTAACATTTTCAACAAATGTTTCAGGACATCAATCAAGTTGAGTCCATTTGATAAGCCGTGTTACTCACTTTGTGCCATCTGGGTCCAAACAATTTACAACAAGTTGTCAAACAATTACGTGTACCCTTAATGGCTAAAAGGTTAACGGTCGCATGTTTGAGCTTTAAAGTAAACAACGCGTCAAGGAGAAGGGCCAGAGTAAAACTAACTAACCAGTGATATGATATCAATTATACGAACTGTCAAGAGCGACACAGTATAATACAAAATGTATAATAGACCACTACCACACTAAATTCTCTCACCGTTCTTAAAATAATGTCTGCTGAAATTTGGATCTGGTGCAATTTGATTACTTCTATTGCGATCAGGTTTTAACCAATTCCTCCATAAGCTGTTTTTAAACCCAACCTCCTTGAATGAATCTACCTAAAAGGTGCATTTACTAGAGAAAAGTGATTTATTTTAGAATTTTGTAGTTTGAAACCATTGTGATAAATAGAGCATTTGCTCCTATAGGAGCAAATGCTCTATTTATCACATTAGTTTCAAGAAATGGTTATTACAGAGGCGTAGAAAGGATTAAAGAGGTTTTGACCATGTGCCATGACGGAAAGCTTCTGAGACAGAGTATTGACCAAGTTTTAAACAGTTTTGATCCGGGAAACACGTTACTCGGCATCTCATCTGGATCCAAACTATTTACAAATGCGATTTAGGCCATGGTTAGCGGGATATACATTTGTAGGATAACAAATAAAGAAAACACGTCTTTTAAGTTGGTGGTTACTTAATGCAGAGCGAAAGTAATGCAGAAAGTTCCCTCGTCCTGTATTAAGCAATGTCTTGCTTTGAATGGCACATAGTTCTAAGCGTTAAGTGGTCGCTTTAGAGGGGATCTGCTATATTTGTCAGTTACCTTACTAACACATTAACTCCTACAGGGAATACTTTTTTCTGTGTCTACACTTTTGTTCATATACCATTGCAAAAGTCAGCTAATTAATATCCATGATATCATTATTTGTTACATGACTATTCACGAAGTAAAGGGTTAAATGACTACCAGCTCTCTTGTAGACCGTCAATAAATATATAAGAATATATTGCTTATACAGATGGGTACGTTCAAAGAACTCGTTTGAGCCAAAGGCAACAATTTTATAAATACATGTAACCTCTACCTATAATAAAAAAAATGTAATTATTCTAGATTTTTTTTACACCCAATCTTCCTTCTCCACTGGTTTGTGAAGCTGCTCTATTCAATGTAACACCAATTTAACAACTGTTAATTAGACTGACATAGTAGCAAATAGTGAATACCCTGATCAAACGGATCCTGTATCATTGACCTGGGTCCACACTACATGCATTTGCCTGTCCAAAAACCTAGGATATTTACGGTAGAATTACATGTTCAGTTTGACACATGTTAGAGCACGCATTAAGTATAAGCCTTAAGCAAAACTGTAAACAAAATTCAAGTGCGAACGTGTAATGAACGAGTTTATGACAAGCTTAACAACTGTCTAGGATCCAGACAAAATGCCCTCTAACCTGACGAGTATACAGATTTGATTTATAATTTGGAAGGAATTGTTTCAGACTATAGTCTTTCGTTTCAGTCTTTTCATTGTTATGTATAATTTTATTGTATGTGAACTTGAGAAATAAAATATGTTTAAACTAAAGAAAACATAATACGACCGTCGTTTGCCAACAGTTGATATGCCTAGGCTTTCATCAGAATCCTCTGTGAGAAAAAAGTGTAGTCTGTGTGAAATCTCGAGTTATCGTAGAACATTCAATTCAATTTTTTATTGCATAAAACATAGATATAGTATGTTTAGAGTAAGGTCACATACACAAGCATGAATATGCAGTAGAGTTAAGGGGACATGAACTGACATGAACAGTAAATTACTATGGTTTATCTGAAGTGATATAAAATATAGTTACTTTAGTAATAATTATTCTCAGTTAACCATCGTTTGAGTCTGTATTCAAAAGTCGGATAAGTGCTAAAGAGATATAAGTAATGTCAGACCTTTGGATCAGCATTCTTTCTGCTAAATTATCTAGCATATCATATAATTTTATCAATGAATTAATGAGTGTATCTTGAACATATTCAAAATTTTGAAAGCAGGAGATCCTTCGAAAGCAAAAGCAGCAGTGCAAAAAGAGACAATTGCAGACTCGGTTTTATAGAGTCTGTTCATGAGCAGTTAAAGTACAACACTACTCACGCCCTGATAAAGCGGCATTCAGTTTTCAAAACTATATAATAACATTCAAACTAATGATACCGAAGCACCAGAAATAAAGTTTAAAGATGAAATATATCCAGTGCTAAGCTTTTGTGTAAGGAATAAAACACCAATACATGTATTTTATTCCCGATCTGAATCTAAACTGACTTAATTTACAACGAAAATAGCCAAACCTATATTGCTCTACATTAAAACAAGACACGTTTACCCTTTAGGCGAAACACAGAGTTTCAATGTTGGTTTTTAACCCATGTCCCGATATCCACAACCTCCATCGCAATTGCAAACAGCTTGACTCCAGATGAGATGCCGAGTAACTCGGCGTCTTATCTGGAGTGACACTGTTTGACACTCGGTCAATAATTTCTCAAAAGCTTAATTGAATTGGATTTTAGCAGAATTGCACCCTGTCAGAGTTTGAGCAGACATCATGTTTACCAGCGGGATAAGAACTAAGGCATGTAGAGATTTACTTCAGGTTACAGATCAGCCATGCAGTCAATACGTTTGGCAATAATATTTGCTAAATGAAACGTCTATTGGCAATATAGATAGTTGCAAAACACATAATACAGTAAAACCGCTCTATAACGGGCACTAAATTGTGTTGATTAGTAGGTATTCAGGGTAGGTCGCTGCTTAAAGCAAGGTGAAAGTAAAACAGAACGCTCCCATAGGAGCGTTCTGTTTTACTTTTACCTTGCTTTAAGCAGCCACCTGCTTTTAACACAAAATACTTGATCTAATTTAGTGGCCGTTATAGAGAGGTTTTACTGTAACATTATAACTTTTCTAAAACGTCAACATTTAAAGATGAATAGCTATAAGCTCTTGTCTAAATTCTTATATTTTGCGTTTGAATTAAGAGCTAGAAATAAAGACTAAAATGGTTTAATATAATCAAGACATGTATCACACATCACATACACATGTGTATAATTAACATGCATTAGGCAATGTTGTTTATTCCATATTGATTATGTATGTGATTATGTAACTCCCTGTAAATTAAAAATAATTAAATGCATGTAGATCAACATTTATCTTAGTTTAATCATATTTCATTGTTTGTTATAATACATATAACATAGTCGTACACACATTCATATAAACATAATCTAAAACTGAAGCAAAAGGGTTTGGCCACACGTTATTGCAACATTAGATATACGACCCTCCCCCTTGTAGGCATAGACTCGTTTGTAAACGTTTTAATGTCCATTTGAGCTATGCAAATATCAGTATGAAAATGGAAAACATGGTTTCGTCAAATTAAACTAAGGAAAGAAACCACTTAAAGAATATACTTGTGTCTCACAAATCCTACCATTGCGCTGAACCCGGGCCCCTCCCCCTTAACCTTTGAATGGCAAAGGAAATAATACAAGATTTCGAGTTGTGTCGTAATTAGATGTATCAGTGTTTTTATTTTATTGCCGGTCAGCCAAATCGTTTGGTATTCTTAATGTAGTTTTGTATTTCTAGAAAAAAGTTTCGTTTTCGTCATTTGCAAGTGTTTGAATACCAAATAACAATTTCTGAGTACTTCATTGGTTAACAGTGCGGGTATTCCGGAAAAGTTCTCGTCTTTGATTTGAATAGAGCGTGCTCATGAAAAAGAAATGTTCCGCATCCTCATGATCAGAGTTGCAATTAGAAGTAGCATTGTCACGCAAGTGGTTCAAGCAAAGGTCATTATTTAAGTTACTGCACTTATTTCGTAGACGGGCATGATGTACTGAATAGAATATTAAATAAAACTTCGATACTGTTAGCGTCTGATCAAATCTGATATGCTTGATTTAAATGAATTGAGTGATTGATTGCTAGATGTATCTACTTAAGGCTGGAGGAAGGAAATCAAGCACAACTAATATAAGATCTTCCTGTATTATAATTGTCTTGTATTAACCCATTTGCTCCCTCGATCCCGTATATGGGATGTAGGCAAACAGTGTAGACTCTGATCAGACGCCGCATAATGCGGCGTCTGATCAGAGTCTGCACTGTTTGCTGATAGGAATTTCAATGTAAACCAAGACGAAATTGAAAATTTAGGCCTGGTACCCCTTAGATAAAAAATGGACTAATCCAATATATAAATATGGAAGAATCCACTGGGCGGAACTGGGTTAAGCTACGAACTGTCTAAAATGTAATACGTGATAGTCGAGCAATGTGTTATTGTACAGCAAATATAAGTATTTACACCAGTTTTCCTTATCATTGAAATATTAAGTTATATGCAAAGTATTACACAAAATAGTTTATCAAAATGTAATGAGAGTGATATTGGTCATACAATTTCAATGTGAATTGAAAGTAAAGGCATATATACAGATACTTCTAGATGGACATCAAAGTAGCCGTGCAATGTGAATTGAAAGTAAATGCATAAATACAGATACTTCTAGATGGACATCAAAGTAGCCGTGCAATGTGAATTGAAAGTAAATGCATAAATGCAGATATGTCTAGATGTACATCAAAGTAGTTGTGCAATAAACTGTTATAACTATATGCACATTTGAAAATATTCATATACTTATAAAAACTCGATACTATGAAATTTTAGTAAGGAGTTTATGTATTTGTAGGCAGGTGGCTGCTTAATGTAGGGTGAAAGTCATGTAGAAAGCTCCTAGAGCAGCTTTCTGTGTGTCTTCCACCATGCATTAATATGCATTTGTGTTAAAGAGCAATAACGGTACGTATTTGAGTGTTCGTAGTATCGAGTGCTCGTAGTATCGAGTTTTATCTGTATTTATTATACTAATATCCGGCTATCCTTAACCGGACTCGCAAAATTGCAAACAGCTTGGATCCAGATGGGACGCGGAGTTACTCGCCATCCCATTAGAATTCAAGCTGTTTGATATTCGGTAAACAGTTTCTTAAAAGCTTGATCGACTCAACATTGCACAAGTTTCAATTTTGATCATACATTATGTTATTATGTTATCTCACAGCGGGTTAAGCGTTTAGGCATTAAAAGTTGTTCAATTTCCATTTTGCTTCTTCGCAAAACGAATTATTAAATAAGCGTAAATGCAATTTGTCTTATTCGCATCACCTTTATATCGTTATATTCCACATATTGTGAACATTGAGCTCGTACGAAATGGAGAAGGACCAAATAACTTTACAAATTGAATCATTTGAATGCGGGAAACGAATACACTGGTATATACAAACATTATAGTCCCGTGTCAAAGCCTCCCACTCCTCCTCTGGTAAGGATCTGCCAACGTTGTCATTCAATATCCCCTGGCATGATATAATATTTCATGCTGCATAGATTATATCTTTAAACGGTGACATATTCTAATTAAACTCAGTATCTAAGAATTAACCCATTCCCTCATTGTCTATTGTTAGACCAAACCTCTTTGAATAAATCTACCAAAAAGGAGCATTCACGAGAAAAAAAGGGTAAATATAAGAATCAGTAGTTTAGAAACCACTGTGATAAATAGATCATTTGCTCCTATGGTGAAAATGGTACTATTTATCACATTGGTTTCAAAAAGTGACTTTTACAGAGGCGTTAAAAGACGTCAATATGAGGGAATGGGTTAGATAATGGGATGCAATGATTCTTGTATATCAGTAAGTAGTGCAATGTTATATTTAATACAAGATTCGCCTACTATAATGGTTGACAATATTATTATGACAATTACTTTAAATGGACGTTTTCTTCCAGACTTGTTCTCCAAACGTTTAGAACTAATTTTCGGGAAAGCTTTTGCATCAAAGTACCGTGCAGGAGACAGTGTTATGGTCCACATGGTATATTAAATTCCGTTGAGAGTTGATAACGTTTAACTCATTCTCTCCTAGGCTATTTTTAGATCCAACCTTTTTTAATTAATCTACCGACAAGGAGCATTAACTAGAGAAAAGGAAAATTTTAGAGTTTTTTAGTTTGAAACCATTGTGATAAATAGAGCATTTGCTCCTATAGGAGCAAATGCTCTGTTTATCACAATGGTTTCACAATGTGAATTTTATAGAGGCGCAAACATGCGCCACTAGGGAGTAATGTGTTAAAGGCTGTACGGTAATATACTGTTGGTGTTGATTGTCAAACAGTGTACATTCAGCTCTGATGTACAGTCTGACATATGGCGACTAATCTAATTCATTGTTTGCAATGCCTTAACCCTTTACTCCATGAATATCCATGTACGAAATAATGACATCACGAATACTAATAAGATTAATTGTTACAATAGCACATTAACACCGGAAGTTTGGCCATGGCAGCTACTGTAGAATCATTTCTATGTTACATCATAAGCAAACAAAGCAGACCCTTGTTAGACGGCTCCTACAGAACCGTCTGATCTGGGTAAGTTCTGTTTGCAGATGCATAGAAATTCGTTTTTATGAGGTCATGGGTTAAAATCTGTAACACTTTTCCACAGCTAACACTTAACCCGTTTCAGACGGCTCCTACAGAGCCGTGTGATCTAGGTTTACTCTGTTTTTCAAATGCATAAACAGGCGTATTTATGGATTAATAGGTTAAATACTCTAATACTTCCCAACGGCTAATACGTTAAAACTTTACTTGAAAGTAACGCTTTTTGATGTATTTGTCAACCAGGTAGACCCAGATCAGAGTCGTCTGATCAGAGTATGTTCTGGGATTATATAGATATGACTCTGTAGTTTCTGGCATGACCAAAATCGCTGTGTTTATTATACCAATGTAAAATTCAGCTATTGCATAAATGTCGCCTTCCAATTAGCTACCACCTGTCTTGGAACCGATGTGTTTACATTTTCTGAGTGGTCTATACAGAGAAGTTTTATAGTATATACTTTTGTGAAACAATTCTTATGTTCTAAGTGGTCCATACAGGATGGTTTAAAAGTACATTGTATATATTTTTTGAGACAATGTTTAGTTTCTGGGTGATCAATACAGGGAGGTTTTATAGTATATACTCTTAGGAGACAATTCTTATTTTCTGAGTGGTCCATACAGAGAGGTTTTATAAAATATCCTTTTGTTAGACAATTCTTATTTTCTGTCAGATTATAGTTAGACGCATTAACCCAATCCCTCATAGGCTATTTTTATACCCAAACTCTTTGAATAGATCTACAGAAAATGAGCATTTACTAGAAAAAGGAACATTTTAGAGTTGCGTATACATATGCATTAGTTCTTATATATATACTCATGTAGTAAAGAGCGGACAAGAGCGGACAAGGATCTGTCTAAGCTTCGTCTACTCTGTTTACAAAAGCGTATAAAAGGGTATACATTGAACAAAAGATTGTATGAACTAGCTTATTGTTTTGGTTCCTACTTATTGACATGTAGTGATATTTCTAATTATTTCGTTAACATCATGTCAAGATTCGAATTTTAGTCAGAAATTTACCCCCTTCCGCTTTTATAATTCAATCTGCACTTCTTATTACGTTGATTTTCATTATGTTCATTGGGCAGGTTGTTGTGCTTTGGATTAGTAAAACCTACTTGTCCCAATACAAAATCTCCTTTCTCCCAAGAAAAGAGAACAAACCCATACCCTACACACAAAATACAACAACAACAACAACAACAAAAGCAAAAAATCTACTGAAAACTCATACGCAAAGTACAATGTATTACTGACTTAAAACAAAAAAGATGGAGTAACATGAAACTAGATTCGAGCGAATCGGATTTATTTTTACGCCTAGTTTTAATTTACTCTTACAAGTTTAATTGAGCCAGTTAGTGGGTGTTATCAGCTGGGGGTTAGAACATCTAGGTTCTTTATTGGCTTATAAAATTTGACATGTGCGAGAGAATTGATTCTCATTCCTACTAGTGGAAATGGATTCCCCTGACTGCTATGTAGGAATAACTCTTTGTCGATTGACTTGGATGAGCTGGAATGCAGCCTTTTTAAAATGCACAATTAACTGAGAAAACATCTAGAAAAAAATAACTTGTTTGTGTACTTTGGAATGTAACGAATTTTACATAAAATTCTTAGCGGAAAGCTCTACTGTAGTTATAACAAAATATGTTGCTATTTGTGTTTGTGATTACCTCTCTCAGTACAGTAGGTTGAATATTTACAGGATAAAGACACTCCTTTACGTACTTTGCAAACAGAAGTAGACCTAGATCAAATAATATATAGTTTTGACTGTACAGATTCCCCGACGGTAAAACTTCCCTTGGTTATACGCCATTATAAAAAATAAGCTAATTAACCTATTTCCAGTTATAGACGCCCTTTGACACCTTTTCAGACGGAGTAGACCAAGATCAGATAGCTCGAACAAGGGCTATGGGATCAGGTTCTACTCTGTTTGCTGATAGTTTTTGATGGATATGTTTCTATAGTTCCTTCCATGGCAAAAAATTATTTCTTTATAAAATTTTGTCAATTATTATTCATCATGTCATGCAATCTTGAATCAAGTTCAAGTGGAGAATGGTAAATATTTATATAGTCATTATTTCTGACATGAATGTCCATTCAGTCAACCTTTACAAATTTGTTTCTGCAAGATTCTCCGTAGAAATGGTTAGAATCTTAAATTAAATAGACAGAAAAGTACAAGGGGAACTGAAGACGAACAGTTTGTTTGAAGACGAACGTTTCTTTGCGTTCAAAGGATCAGTGCATATCCATCCTTTGAATGCTGAATATATTCAAAGTGAAATAGCCTATCGGTTTTTAACTATCGAGTCCAGTCACCATAAAAGGTGTAAGTTTGCTAGTGGATTTGGATGGAAAAACAGTACAGACCCTGTTCAGAGGGCACGTCTATGAATCTCGTGTCTGGGTCTACGCGATTTGCTTATGCCGGTACGCTCGTTTGCCGCGTTCAGAGAGTTAAGATGCAGTTTCACACGATATAAAAAACCACAAAAACTGTTTATATTTAACTTGCTGCGCAACTGGTCGATAGAAAATGAACAAAAATCCAGATAAGATACGTAAAGTAAAACATTTTCAAGAATAATTGCTTTATTCCTCCATCAAACCCTATCTTCGAGACAATTCTAAAGAGTGGTCACAATATAGGGTTTGGTGGAGAAATTACGATTTTAGTATTTGAGTACGCACCTTTATCTGTTGCTCTGAATGAACTAACGTTATTTTTATATATTTTTGTATCAAAATACGATGAGTGTCAAACACTTCGGACCCTAATCAGACACTAATCTCATCTAGATCTAAACTGTTTGCAAATGTGATCACAAAATAGTCCACATCATGCTAGAGGCTACATGGGTGCAGTTATCTCTTGGTCTGCTATGGAATTATCGTTTGGAAACTTGTCTTCGGCTTAAATGTTTATTAGTATAGTTGTATTCCATGTCAAGTTTCAAACGGTTTGGTTACTGATAAAACATCGGCATATTAGGGGTCTTATCTGGACCCTAATTATTTACAAATGTCATAACATCTTCACACATCACGTGGTAAAAGTGTTGATGTGCTAACCATGTTTACTATATGGCAGAAAGAGATATTATCTTGACTTGTTAGAATGTCTCTAGTTCTCACGGTGTTAAACCTTTCCTTCATATAAAGGCTTTTTAACGCCTTTGCAAACATAGTAGACCCAGAGCAGATGGCTATTGTAGGAGTCGTTTGATCAGGGTCTGCTCTGTTTGCTTATAGATTTATATAGGGTTGGTTCTAAAGTATCTGCCATGATCAAACAATCCTGTATTCAATTACCATGACAAAAAGGCAGCTGACAAATACTCATTATGTCACGAATTCCTGTATAACTATGTACGAAGGAAATGCTTAAAATAGTATTTGTTAACTATGCTCGAGAAACCTGATCTGTCACAGCACGTTTCAATACTATCAGGTAGCATGAACTGGCGCAATAAAATTATGTGTGCCTAGTGGCCCTTAAATGAGGCCGATGCAAACGGTGTGGACCAAGATCATGTGGGATGCATCTAACCAGGGTCTACATTGTTCATTTCACAAATCATTTTCAAAAGTCAGGCCAGCAACTCTTTCAGAAACACACCTTTAAATACTGGCTAACAAAATACATTTCGCCGAATGTACTGACCGAATGATGCTTAACCCTTTACTCCATGATTGATGGAAGACATGATGACGCCGTGAATATTAATTAGATTATATTTTTTACAATTGCTTATTAACACATCAACCTTATGCCAAAGCAGAACATGTAGCATCAGATCTATATTATTCCATAGCAAACAGAACAGACCCTTATCAGACTTTTTTTTATAGGGGCCGTCTGATCTGGATCTACTCTACTCTGTTTGCAAAGGCAAATATAAGCGTATTTATGGAGTAAAGGGTGAAATCGGCCCAATACAGTCAAATCCCACTAAACCGAACTTTTCTTTTTATAAAGAATACTTAAGTTATTATCAGGCAGGTCGCTGCTACATGCGGAGAGAAAGCCATGCAAAAAGCTCCAAAATGAGCTTTTTACATGACTTTCACAATGCATTAAACAGCTACCTGTTTTAAAGCCTGATAATGGTTCTCACATGAGTGTTTGGAGTAGTGAGGTTTGTTGTTGTACGAATCCCTCTAAACCGGACGTTAAATTTAGTTCAAATATTAGTTTTGGAGACAGGTGACAGTTTAATGCAGGGTGAAAGTCATACAAAACGCTCCTCTAATTTTCATCCTGCATTAAGCAACCACTTGCATAACAATAATCTATTTTTGTCTCTACTAGAGTTCCGGTCTATAGGGGATTTACTGTATATCATTTCCCGTGAAAAGGGTTTTACAAACGTATAAATAATAATCATAAATAGGCTGTAAACATGTTAAAATTATAGTTTTAACTCTTTCGCCGTCATAGACGAAACTATGATCATCTTTGCAAACAGTTTTGATCCAGATGAGACACCGTGTAACTCGGTGTCTCATCTGGATCCAAACTGATTGATACTGTTTATAAAGAAGTTGAAGAAAACACCTCTTTGAAACCTGAATCACATGCTAATCTTAGCAAATGAAATGTATTATATATGCGCCGAAAGGGTTAAACTCAAAATGCTGAAAATAACATGTTAAAAACAATAAAAACGCAAAAGGGGGCACATATATTTTGATTAAATGCACGTGTTTTGCAAATAGAAACCTGATTTAAGACTTATCCCGCTACTCGTGATCTGGCTCGCATCTGCAAACAGTTTGGATCCAGATGAATAACTTGGCGTATATTCAGGATCCAAACTGTTTGACATTCGGTCAAAATTCTCCAGAGTTAGTTCCAAGTCAAAACTAGTCAATGTTGCACTATATCCAAATTTAAGCAGACATTATTTGCTTTACAGCGGGGTCGGGTTAAATCCTAAGTTTAGATATAGGATGTTGTAAAACTGTCGTCGTAAACTAATAAAGAAAAAACAAACGGAAGTCTACCTGCGTTGTCTTAATCACTGTCAATTTTGAGAATAATTATACACCTTATATTCCTGTAGGAGCCATCTGATCTGGATGCGATCTGTTTGCATATAGCCTACGTATGGTTCTAATACTTGTACCATTTATCATAGCTAGGTATTCACGTGTTTATATAACAATTTGAAACAATTCATGTTCATAATGGATAGAGTCTGCATTAATATGCATGGAGTAAAGGATTTAAACATTTAACCCTTTCCCTCATCTAAACGTGTTTTCACACATTTGCAAACAGAGTAGACCCAGGTCAGACGGCTCCTATAGGAGCCGACTGATCAGGGTCTGCTCTTGTTTGCTAGTGAAATTTGAAAGATATGTATCTTTACTTTCTAAAATGGCTACAACGTTCTGCCTTCCACATTTTATTTAGAAGTACATGTAGTTTGTCCATGAATATTCAGTAGGTATTGAAATTTGGAAAATGTAGAACAGCAAAAGGGTTACACTAGCACGAAACTGGTTTGCCGAGGAATGCATTTCATGTTGCAAATAAGTTGTCACCCTAATTTTAAGCGAACAGATAAATAATATATTTAGATCCGACGGCTCCTCTAGAGAGGGTCCTGATCAGGTCCTTCTTTTTTTTGCTTATGAAATTATAAAAGAACTGACTCCATAGTTTTTACCTATACCCTCAAAATACACGTGTACATTTGCCATTATAAAACAAAAACTAAAAAGTATCCATGATGTAGTTATTTCTTACATGCATATGTTAAAGTGATAGGGTTCAATAAAGTAATTAGCTCGTTTTTAGGTACTTGTACTTTGTATTAAAGGGACATATGCTCAATTTCAAGAAAAATGTTTCGTTTGAAAAAAACAAATAGAACTATATTTTGTTGAGAACATAGAATGAAATAGGCTCACAAAACAAAATGTTCAAGATCATATAATTTGGTCTGTTGTTTCACATTAAACCTTAAGCGTCAACATCGACTTTAAATCATTTAATTATTGCTGATATTTCATTAGCACAGTTTCAAACACTTCTATGTTCACGTTTACAATGGAAACAGTTGTGGTTTTATCAGCAACACACTCTGTTTGATTTTGTTTAAAAAACATTCCCCAAATGAGTATCATTAATTTGTATCTCGCTGTGAAAATATCTAGTCAACTCACATTTGTATATGTTGCAATTTTCATAACTTTCGATTGGATCTAGCTTTTGAGAAAGTCCTGATTAAGTGCCAAACAGTTTGGATCCTGATCAGAAGCCGAGTTATTCGGCATGTAGTCTAGATCTAAGCTGTTTGCAAATGCAAGTCATGTTATGAATTGAGAAGAAGGGCTACAAATACTTTGAGCGAATTCGCAAACTGATAAGAATTGGATACGAAGAGTTCCTCCGCGTTTCATCGCTTGACACCTCCAATCATGTAGTATTTGTGAGAAAAAAAGAACCGAAGAACATATTTTCAGGTCTGACAATAATCGGATGAAGCCTTTTGGTAGTCGGAAATTACTTATTATCACATTCCCTCATATTGACGCCTTTTGACGCCTCTGTAAAAGTCACTTTTTGAAACATTGTGATACATTGCATGCCCCATTGGAGAAAATGCTCCATTTATCATAATGGTTTCATAACTTAACAAATCTAAAAGTTTCCTTTTCTGTATAAATGCTCATTTTCAGTAGATTTATTAATAGATGTTGGATCTAAAATAATCTATGAGGGAATGGGTTATTGACGGGATGGATAGGGTGGATAAAACGTACATATGCATTTGTATATGCAGTGGGACCTCTCTAAATAACCCACATTAAAATAAAGATGAGTGTATAAAAATGCAGGTTATTGCTTAAAGTGATAGCCCCTACCTTAACACATATTTTCAATAACATCATAAAACTTGGTATTTGTTATAAAAGGGTTAAATGCAGAAGGACTTCTCTCACGCGACCACTTTCAGTATAAACACGAGTACAGTAAACCCTCTCTATAACGACCATTAAATTGTGTTATTTAATTGGCATTTAGGGCAGGTGGTTGCTTAAAGCAAGGTGAAAGTAAAACAGAACGCTCCTATAGGAGCGTTCTGTTTTACTTTTACCTTGCTGTAAGCAGCAACCTGCCTTTAACACAAAACACTTGATGTAATTTAGTGGTCGTTATAGAGCGGGTTTACTGTCGTTATTAAATGCAGAACAGGGGCAAAAGAGAAATCCCCTATCCAGGAGCTCACTACATACATGCAAATGCAAGTTTCGTCCAACATTACGTTAGCACCTGTGTGAACCATTTACATAATGAATGTTCATGTAAGAAATAGCGATATCATGGATTAATTAGATCATTATTTATTATAGATTTGAACACACGGCGTTTTGTTCATGGCAGAAACTGCAGAATCAGATATATATTGTTTCTTAAGTAAAAAGAGCAGTCCAGGAGAAGACAGGTCCTACAGGATCCGTCTGATCTGCCTCTTCTCTGTTTTCAAATGCGCCAAAATGTGTCTTTATCGAGTAAATGGTTCACCTCCATAAAAACAACAACAAAAACAAATAAACAAAATAAAAACTAGCCTTCTTTTCAGTGGTCACTATTTAGAAGTTTATATCTTATTTGTATTTTTATCCAGCAACTGACCTTGACCGGGACACAAATGATGACCAGCAATAAGTCGGCGGACGCCAGGCTGAGCAGAAAAAGGTTTGTGATACTGCGCATGCGCTGAACTCGTAAAATGGCAAAAATCACCAACAGGTTGCCCACTAGACCAAGAAGGCCGATGACGCTGTACAAAAGGGACATAGGGACCACCTCTTCCATTGGTAGATGCACGAGGTTCTCGTCATACGAATACGTATAGTTGCATAGGTAATAATAATCATAACTATCGTAGCAGTCGGTTGTAGTCGGAATGACATAAGTACTTTCAGTTGTCTCAACCGCATTCACAATTTCACTTGAAGTGTTTTGCACTAGCTGCCCCAATTCCATTCTGAATTTTCTTTTATTAAATTTCCACAAACTCCTAAAATTCCGATATAAGTCTACTTAAATAATAGATTGTTTACTACTGGGCAACTTTTCAGCATACGATATTTCAATTCGACTCGCTCTATTCATTTATCTATTTTTGTCATTTTTCAGTATTTCTCCAGTGAAGCACAGCGGTGTTTCCAATAAGATAGACGACAGAACAAATACTAATCCTAGTTGTGAGAAAGCTGTCACTGAATGAAAGGTTCCGCGAAGTGGCCCCAGCCTTTATAGAGACCGCAAGAATTCGATATTTGAGACGAAACCGTGGAGTCATAATCGCAGGCCAACAGTTGCATGTTGGGCTATGTCATTAGATCTAAGATAAATTCATGTAAACATTTATGAAGGAAAGGCCTAACATGAGATGTGATAGAGCGTGATATATGCTTCACTGCTGACGGGCCGCTGATGGCTTTATCATGCTAAATAGCAGAAAACTGGAGGTTGTTGTTTGATACGATCTCTGGCTTATGAATGATAAACGTTAAAGTTGATTTGAACACAATTCTTCTGTTTAAATCATCAACCAGTTTGTATAAAGTAATTAAAGTTACAAATTCAGTTAAAAAAAACAGTTTTCCCAGACTGACGGCTTGGATGCGTGATGATGTGCTAAATACAACTCACTCCTATATCTATGGATAGTAATTTTTCCAGTAAACGTGAAGGCAGTGGCACTTTGTGATAAAATACATGTTCAGTAATACCTCGCTGATACGGAATTTTAGTAAAGAAGAATTGAGAACCTTTTAGGTTGATGACTGCTTAATGCAGAGTGAAAGTCATACAGAAAGCTCCCAGAGGAGCTTTTTGTATGACTTTCATCCTGCATTAAGCTATCGCCTGTCTTAATGACCGATACTAATACTTATTCGGATACGTGTTCGGATTAGCGAGACTTTTCTGTATGTGGATTCAAATTGAAGTCACGAAGTGAAGCTAAATATATTTCTTATTCTCACATGTAGTATCTCACGTAACAAGTGTTTAGATTAGACAATACTGCACAAAACATGTCATAGTGACAGTCAGATTTGCGTCATATTATCATTTTTAACCATTTACTTAATGAAAATTCATGAAACATATAATGGAGGTATGGATATCAATAAATTAGATTAATGAGTTTTATCATAACAGAAGCGTTTGATTTTTTTATATCATAAGCAAACTGAGCAGAACCAGATCAGGCGACGCCTTTCTTGGTCTACTGAGTTTGCAACGGTGTATATAGGGAACTGTGTGTTATTCAGCATATAATTCGGATTTAGATAAGAAGTGTTCAGTAACACGTGTTTTAGGTTTCGAACTTTCGTGGTTGTACAGTATAGACATGTTTTAAGCTCTTGAAATATAAATTGAACGGTAATTTTGCGAACAATGGCTGCCCAGCAAGCAAACAGTTATAATACAATGTTGTGCCCAGGTCAGCTGTCTCTGTGTAGCAGTGCACAGGCATAGCGTCATATTCTGTATTTAGTCTACTGGCAAACTGTTGTCAGCAGAAAGTTTCGCTTATATCAGTTTCAATGAAGCGGGGATTTTATCATTATAAATACTTCCTGCGTGCCAAACAGTCTGGATCCTGATGTGACGCCGAGTTGTTTCTCTGCGTCTCATCTGATTCCAACCTGCTTGCATAGGATATTATGAGCTTGCCTATAGCATGCATAAGGTTAATGGCTAATTTACCGAAAAGAAATAAATGTTGTCTCTGCATGAATAAGTTATTCCTTCCTGCACAGTGAAGATTATCTCTGTCTATCTCCGTCTTCTGGTGTGTCCCTTACCATGTTGGACGAACGGCTGATGGCATTGGCATATTGTAAATCTGTCGACTAGGTACTGAACAACAAACGTATGTTGGCGTGTCTGATATACTCTCAGACTGCTCGCCAGCAGTTATGCAGGACATTTTGACTTTTATTTCAGCTTTTAAAATCCGAAAAGACAGTTCCATCCTTCAACACTGGGCAATTGTCTAGCCGAGAAAGTAAGTAGCTGCCCTTTTCATAGTTAGCTGCTGAAAGCGCCATTGCTTTACATCAGTAAGAGTCATATAGCACAACACTATCAGTGTTCCTAATTCACATGTATTTTACAACAATTCCTCAGAGTGTGTGTATGAATACTTATCACTGCATATTCGACTCTTAAACCTTTACTCATTGATTATTCGTATATGAAATAATGACATCGTACATATACTATAAAAGTACATATATTTTTGTATATACAGTATAACCTCTCTTAACCGGAATTCTAGTAGATAATAATTTAGATACTTTTAGGCAGGTGGCTGCTTAATGCAGGGTGAAAGTCATGCAGAAAGCTCCTCTAGGAGCTTTCTGCATGACTTTCACCCTGCATTAAGCTGCCACCTGTCTCCAAGACCGATATTCATACTAAATTTAACTGCCGGTTAAGAGAGGTTTTACTGTATATTATCAAACACTTGGAAACTTTTAGGCCTAATGGGCCGGGTGCTACCTGTGAGTTTGTTATTTAATTTATTGTCATTGAACTATATGTGTAATGCACACATCACAATAATAAAACATTATCTTATCTCTTATTAATTTGCTCATTTTTTTTAAAAATGGCACAGTAAAGCCATGACTGATTACCATGACAACTGTATAATTAGACCTACATATTCCATTACTAGCGAACATAGCTGACCCTGATCAGACTGCCCCTTAACCCTTATCTTGCTAAACTCGACTTCACAACCCTACAGAATTTATTTTCAATCGCATTTACACACAGCTTGACTTGAGTCAAGAGTGACTCGGCTTGTCATCAGGATCCACACTGTTTTGACACTCAGTCAATAGTTTCTCTATCGAATCGGAAGTAGTCAAACCTGCATCAGATCCAAATTTGAGCAGGTATTATATTTTAACAGCGATTTAAACCCCTTATTCCATGAATATTCATGTAGGAAATAATAACATCATGAATATTAATTAGACTATTTTTATAATATCACATGGACCAGAAATGTTTGACTATGGCAGAAACTGTAAGATTGTATCTATATTATATCCTAAACTAACAGAGCAGACTTTGGTTGATCAGACGGCTCCTAGGCGTAGGAAAGGATTTTTTATGGGAGTAAGTGGTTACGGGTTTAAAAATTAAACTATCAAGTTGGTGAGTATATTGTTTATCAGCAATTGTATTCTATATACACCTACTATACCGTACGATACTGGTACAAGGGAAGGAATTGGATCATTATCATGAACACAATTTTGATCCAGATGAGGCGCCAAGTCACTCGATGTCCCACCTGGGTCCAAGCTATTTAGTTCCATATTATATTTCTAATCCAAAGTTTGATACCTACCATATATTCATGGACTAAATAGTTATAATGAAATATGGAAGATAGAAAAGAAAGTAAAGGAGCAGATTTGTTACAGATGCGCGGAAACACGTTTATATGAAAGAAAGGGTTAACAGTTTCCCAAGAACTTGAATCGGAACTACAGTACAACCTCTCTATAACGGCCACTAAATTGCGTTAATTAGTTGGTGTTTAGGACAGGTAGTTGCTTAAAGCAAGGTGAAAGTAAAACAGAACGCTCCTATACTTCCACCTTGCTTTAAGCAGCCACCTGCCTTTAACACAAAATACTTGATGTAATGTAGTGGTCGTTATAGAGAGGTTTTACTGTAGCCAAAATTTGTGCGGATATTGTGTTTCACAGCGGAGTTAGAATCTCCGATAAACTATTTTCTTATTCTGTCAATGCAGAGTCAGATTAAGATTTTCTAATACAATATTTGATACAAACATATACCGTTAATATGATATACTGTTTTATTCCTTTACCACCAATTCAGTGGAAGAATGAATTACCTTTACAAGCCGTTTGCCAACTAACTCAAGTCTCTCATCAGGATCGAAACTGTTTGATACACTTCAGACGTTTTAGAGAAGAACAGTTGAAGAAAAGTTCGGCCTGAAACTTCAAGCAGACGGCATTGTTTGCCGACAATGCATATTTGGCACCGAAAGTGTTAAACAAAGCATACTCGAGGCGAGTGTTTTTTCCTCGGTTCACCAATATTACTACGTACAACCAAAACGTTCTGAAGTCAAAACCATGTTCTTTGTTAAGACTGTAATCGATTCCATATATGGTCATTTTTACGCCTACATACAAATCTCCTGCTGGCAACACTTACACGTTAGTGCTTTGTTCAATACTAATTGCACGTCCTAGATCCCCAACCAATCCTGAAACCTACGTAAGATGATCTATGTTCTTATATTCGTTGGTTTTCAAAGACATCATATCCTTTCTCGTATAATCACACCCATTGTCATGACGTCAGTGAAACACACACTACAATGTACTAACACTAGAAGCAAATATGTATGTAACTCTTAACCCATTACCTTATAGGCTTTTTTTTTTAGATACAATCTCTTTGAATAAATCTACAAAAAAGGAGCATTAACTAGTGAAAAGGAAAATAAATTTAGAATTGTGTAGTTTGAAACCATTGTGATAAATAGTGCATTTGCTCCTATAGGAGCAAATGCTCTCTTTATCACAATGGTTTCACAAAGTGACTTTTACAGAGGCGTCAAAAGTCGTCAATATGAGGGAATGGGTTAACTACATTCCCATTTAACATTTATACTAATATTCAGTTGTTGTAAACTTTAGCCATTTATCCGAGAGAGGTGTCATTTGAAGTCTTTACATACAGGGTAGATCCAGATCAGACATATCCTACAGGGGCTTTCTGATCAGGACCTGCTCTCTTTGCTTATGCAATTCTACAGTTTCTGAGATGGTCAAAAATATTCCCAAGTACACGCATTAATACTACTACTGCTGCTACTACTACTACTACTGCTACTACTACTACTACTACTACTACTACTACTACTACTACTACTACTACCGATACAACTACTACTACAACTACTTCAACAACTATTACTACTACAACAAACAACAACAACTACTACTACCACTACTTCTTTTAGTACAACAAACAACAACAACTACTACTACTACTACTACTACAACAACCACCGCTACTACAGTCACTGCCACTCCATTCACACCTGTAGTTATCAATATCTCATCACCCCAATTATCGTATGTTTACAATTATCTCATTTCTTTTGCATTACCCCTTGTCTTACTAAGAGCGACCTGACTCGCGTTCGCAAAAAAGGTTTGATCCAGATGAAAGACCGATTAACTCAACGTCTCATCAGGATCCGGTCTGTTAAAACACTCAGTCAATAGTTACGCAAGAGCTTGATCGAATGGGAAGAGTCAAAGTTTGCACTAGATCCAAATTTAAGCAGGTATATATTTTTACAGCGGAGTTCGGGTTCATTTAGACTGTAATCATAGTGTAGAGCGATGTCTGATGTTGTTAATGACAGTAACAATCATTTCAAAGAAATAAATCTGTCAAACCGCTCCTGCAGCTTATTAAAAACATGCACGCATGCAATATCCGTTTTATTGCAAGAGCTGCAAAACTGGCGATAAACCACTGGGAGAATTTGATAACGACGCAAAACACGTTCCATCTTACATGAGGGTCTCAATGGGCGGTGGTTTTGCCGGGTTTTGGGTTTAAGCCTTCGGATTTTTGCAATAAAATGGATTTAACAGATCCGCCAAAATGCTTGGAAATGCATTTTTGAATAGTTCTTATCTGATTCCCGCAAATGTTACGTGCACAACTTGGAATGATGAAGAAAACATAGTTTGACAGTTTTGTCTAAAAACTTTGTTATACCCATGTGAAAGTTTTACTGCCGCTTATTGAATGTATTTTATCTGTCTAATCTTGACAGCAATCTTGAAGATTGGGGATCAACACAGCAGCTAACTTCATTTATCTTATATGCATCTATATAAAAAAAATATTTGGTTAACCTTTATCTCACTGTGAAAAAAAAACTATTTATCTGATGCACAGTTTACTATAGTACAATTTGTATTGAGCGGCCATCAAAAAGAGGTCTAATTTTGGGTTTGTAAGACAGATGGATGCTTAATAGAGGAACTTTCTGCATTACTTGTGCCTTGTATTAAACAACCACCTGCTCTGTAAAACTCCTATGTTCAATAAATGAATGACCGCTTAAAACAGATTCTATTGTGCTTAGGTTTTGTTCATTAACCAAGTGCCAAATAGCTAGGATTTCTCATCTGGATACAGTCAGTAAGCAGATGCGAGTCAGGTTGTAAGTAACGGGATAAAGGGTTAATAATGAACTTATCAAATAAGGTAATATAAGGTAATAAAAACAAATGGGTTTACAAAGGCGGGGAACCACTGTGATTAACCCTTTCGCTGCCAATGCCGGATCTGTGATTACCTATGCAAACAGTTTGGATCCAGATGAGACGCCGAGTAATTCGGCGTCTCATCAGGATCCAAACTGTTTGCTATTGTTACTATGTTTTTGAAACAAAAATGAAGAAAATCAAAATAATGAAAATTTGTAGCAGACGACAAAGTTAGCAAACGACAGAGTTTGGCAGCGAAAGGGTTAATGGTGTGAATGTACCTGCCTGATAGAAGAAATCTTATGGAAGAAATAGACACGTAAAACTATTCAAAACATTCAAATTTGAAATTAGCTTATAAAGATTGGCTCTTTTATATTATGGGACGCCTGACTTGTATTTGCAATCAACCTGGATCCCGATGAGAAGCCGAGGAATTCGGTGTCTCATCAGGATCCAAACTGTTTGACATCTGGTTAATAGTTTCTCAAATCTACGAATGGGATGAAAGTAAAACTGACAACAGATCAGGGATTTTATAACGGCATGAACATAGTTACAGTTAGCCCTTTCCCTGTTCTATATTTATTATACTGGCACTACTGGCTCCCTGAGTATAGGGTTTGGTATAGAAATAAAGGAATTATTCCCGAAAATGTTTAAATTTACGCACCTTATCTGGAGGTCTGTAGCTAAAACCTTTTTAGACGACATTTTCAATAGCTTTCATCCTGCTTTCGTCTATCCTAAAAACTCCAGAATTTCTATACATGTAAATGGTTTCTTTGAGAGGTTTAACTATGTATTCAGGACATCGCACTCTTCATACCATACTCTCGGAATTCTCGATGGACCCCTAACTACCCCATCCTCCCACTCAAATCAATGTCAAAGTCAACTGCTTCCTTTCTCTGTACGCGCCGGGTTAAGAATGAGTTTTTGTTTCCCGCTAAGACTTAAGATCCAAGCTGTTTGACCATCTGTTAATATATAGAAACGAAAATAATTATAAGAGATCAAGGTTTTAGCAGAGTTTATTTTCAGAAGGTTATTACTGCACGATTTCTGTCTGTACTGAGAACTTTAACAATAATGACGTCATGAGCATTAAATAGCTGATTGTTAATAATAATATACGAATACAAACCTCTCTATAACGACCACTAAATTACATTAAATATTTTTTGTTAAAAGGCAGGTAGCTGCTTAAAACAAGGTGAAAGTAAAACAGAACGCTCCTGTAGGAGCGTTCTGTTTTACTTTCACCTTGTTTTAAGCAGCCACCTGTCCTAAATACCAATTAATTAATACAATTTAGTGTCCGTTATAGAGAGGTTTTACTGTATAGTCTGTAGTATCATATCATATACTATTCCCAAAAGCAAACAGAGCAGACCCTGATCAGAGAGCTACAACAGGAATTGTCTAATCTGAGTCTACTCGTCTTCAAAGGCGTTAAATGCGTATTTATAGAGTGAAGAATTCACAGATATTT
The DNA here is from genome assembly GCA_963576725.1 of Azorinus chamasolen. Classification (NCBI taxonomy): domain Eukaryota; kingdom Metazoa; phylum Mollusca; class Bivalvia; order Cardiida; family Solecurtidae; genus Azorinus; species Azorinus chamasolen. The sequence goes on from OY755243.1 coordinate 91,936,343, forward strand.
AATAGCTACCATTCGTCAAACTCCAACAATCTCCAACTAGCTTCGGCTCAAGCTCAAACAAACACGTAGAGATAGGTATCGAAATCAGATTTGCACGCAAGTAACTTGTTCCCATATAATTTAAGGAATATCCGTTCAGATTTTATTAAGGACACTATCCAATTGTCATGCTGATAAAACATATCAATCAAAATACTTGTAATGTCCCTGTTGACGATAGTCAGGGGTTATTATGTTTTGCACCTGTCCGTCCGTCCGTCTGTCCGTGTGTCTGTACGTGCATTTGGTTGTCACACTTTGTTTCATTGTCAAGCATCACCACGGGGGCATCGCTGTGTCTTACAAACACAATTTTCTAGCTTACATAAGCCATTGACATCGATGCAAACAGTGCAGACCCTAATCAGAGTGCCCTTTTATGGGCCCTCTGATCCGAGTCTAAACTGATTGTCCCATGTCCTTTTTACTGGCACTGGGGACCTATGGGTTCAAGTGGCTTCATAAACCTATTTAAACATGATTATACAATAGACCTACCTCATCCGTACAGTCAAATAAGTGCTATTACCTGCCATAAGGACAGGTGAAAACTTATTCAATAATGAAACTCACACAGAAAGCTTATATGGGAGATTTCTGTACATAATTGTGCATGACGTTCGTTCTCCATTGACCCTTTACTCCATAGAAACGCATTTCTACACATTTGCAAACAGAGTAGATCCAAATCAGACGATTCATATAGGAGCTGTCTGATCAGGGTCGGCTCTGTTTGCTTATAAAATAATATACATGTACGTATGATGTCATGACCAATATTCGCGTGATCACGTCCTATTATAAGAGGTAAACTAATATTAATGATACCATGATTTATGGCATGACTATTCTTGGAGTAAAATTACCTTGTGTACACAGTTCTTATTCATTATTTAACCATTTCCTTCCTATAATCGCATTTTCACGCATTTGCAAACAGATAAGAACCAGATCAGACGACTCCTATAAGAGCCATCAGATCAGGACCTGCTCTCTTTGCTTATGAAATTATAACAGCTCTGACTCTACAGCTTCTTAAAATACCAAACCTCCCTGTGTACATTCACCACTGTAAAACACTGAGCAAAAACATCATAATGTCATTATTTCTTTCATGACTATTGAACAGAAAAAAGGTTAAAGTTCGATTTATCGATGTGCTACTTATGCTGACAATTTTGTTTGTGTAACGTTTAACTATTTACTTATTTATATCTATTGAGCTTCATTTTCCCGTAAACATGTCAGTTAAGATTTCTGACGTAATATACATGTCGCAATATTATATAGTCGGTCTATACAGTTGCAAAATGAATTTACCATTTCAAATATTCAGTTCCCATTTGGTTTTACAGTACAACTTCTCTATAACGGCCACTTAATTATGTTAATTAGTTGGTATTTAGGGCAGGTGGCTGCTTAAAGCAAGGTGACAGCAAAACAGAACGCTCCTATAGGAAATTGTTCAAATTCGGATTTGGTGCAATATTGATTACTTTCGATTCAATCGAACCCTTGAGAAACTATTGACCGACTATCAAACAACCTGGATCCCACTGAGATGCCGAGTTACTCGGCATTCATCTGGATCCGATGTAACCTGGATCCCACTGAGACGCCGAGTTACTCGGCTTCTCATCTGGATCCAATGGGTTTGCAAATGCTGGTCACGTTGCGATTGGCGTGGTAATGGTAATTTTACGATACATGTTACCCAATCGATAGTCTTAATATGTACAACTTTGTTATCTCGATCTTCAAGCGACCATTCAAATCACTTTGAGATAACAGAGGATCGAGTCATCCGATTTCTTATCTTAAGAATTTCTCAAGTTCACAGCTTAATGCAGGTCAAAAGTAATGCTGAAATCTCATGCTGGATCTTTCAGCTTACTTTCAACCTGTATTATGCTGTCACATGTGTTTTCAGATATACGTATAGTTCGATTTCGAGTGCTGAGCCGTGACTGCACTTTTCTATTTATAGAAGTTGCAACCATTCTTATTTATGGGTAAGTGGACCATGGTTGTCACAAGAAGCTCGTAATAATCGTGTAATATTAGTATATACAGTAAAACCTCTCTATAACGGTCACTAAATTACATTTAGTATTTTGTGTTAAAGGCAGGTGGCTGCTTAAAGCAAGGTGAAAGTAAAACAGAACGCTCCTGTTGGAGCATTCTGTTTTACTTTCACCTTGCTTTAGGTAACCACCTGCCCTAAATACCACCTAAATAACACAATTTAGTGGCCGTTATAGAGAGGTTTACTGTATATGCTTATTACTTGTCTGTATAACCACAGGTAACACCGAACAAATACATGCTTTGTGACGCGTTTTACCTCTACGGGTGGACTGGTCCTAAAGGTCACAGCTCACGGGTCAAAATTGAACTATAGCGATACATTACTGATCATAATAGTCTTAAAAAGCAGGCAGTTGCTTAATGCAAGGCATGTGTAATACAGGCAGTTCCTATAAGAGGCTTTTGTATTACTTTTGACCTATATGAGTCGCCACCTTCGTTAAAGATCCAAACCTAGACCACTGTTTAAAGCCGAGGTTTACTGTTCATGTAGAATGAAAAACAGATTAGAAAATAATTCTTACACAAACTGAATATGTATCTCGCTAAATGAACCTTTTAATGCGTTAGTTCTCCGACAATGATTCACAAAAGTACTTATCAGCAGACAAATGGGCGTATTTAAACGCGTACAAAATTTATTATCATTTCAAGATTACAAGATTTGATTTACTAAAGTAGATTTACGATAAGATGTATGGAAACCCAATTCTATTTTAATAGGAACAGAAAGACGGCAAAATTGCTTGATATGATATTTTTATATTAAAAATATGTAAATATCACATGAAAATGGAAATAAAGAAATACAGTACAACCCCTCAAATGTGACCACCAAAATAGGTCTAATTCTAGGTCTTAAAGGCAGATGGTAGCTAAATGCAGGACGAAACATATGCAGAAAGCTCCTATTGAGATATGGACTGTGAAGTGTGAGCTATGAAATATGAATTGTGAAGTATGAACTGTGAGGTATGGAATGTGAAGTGCGATTAGTGACATACAGAGTATGAATTGTGATTTGTGACTTGTGAACAACATGGTATGCACTACTGTTGCGACCTGTTCACTAAGAGACGTGCACTTTGAAGTGATAACAATGGAGATATTCGTTTCAAACTTAATATTTCGATGCCAAACTATAATATAGCGATCTTGTACTTATATATTTTTCTAATGGCGGTAAGGAAGAGGGCTGATGTTGACTGTGATGCTAGGTACATTTCATCTTTAGAATTCCGATCTATAAAAAAAAAACAATTGGTCGGAAATTTCTGGTCGGAGAATATATATCACAGAAAAGAATGCCATTTTGCATATAATTTTGTTAATAGCTTTTAATCTGATTGACATACACCGACAATAATTATATAAGTGTGCCTGAATGAGTATGCTCTTAAACCAGTTGGTGCAGTACAAAATCATTCCAGGTTCTTCAGGAAACTCGTTGTTCAATGCTCATTGTTCAGTGTTAAGTGCTCGAAAGAGTAATGCCTTGAATGAAGTGCTGCGAACTATGAACCATAATGTGTGAAGTTTAAGGTACGACCTATGAGTTAAGAACTGTAATAGTTAGTAGTTTACTCTGATCTGTGAAGAATTAAGGGCTCACTGTGAATTGTCAAGTGTGATCAATGACGTGTGAACTGCGAATTGCAAGCTTTGAAGTCTGAACTGAAAGGTTTGGACTATGATCTATAAAATGTAATTGTCAGATATCATATTATGAATTATGAGATGTCAGATTCCGTTAAAAGACCGATGGTGACTTTTTTAATGCTTAAACAATTCATTTCACATCTTTAACATTACAATATCACTATTTAAGTAATAAATTCAACTATTTTAACTTTACGGGTTCAACTGTAGTCTACGTGTTTTTGTATAAGGTAAACTGTTTATGTTGTTTTGTGCGTTTCGTCAAGTTGTGTCTGGTAGTTGTACTGTTTCCTATTTGGTGGTATTTGGTTGTCGAGTCAGTTTGTGTGTGGCTCCCCGTGTGAAATCGGATTTCACGATTAAAACTTTATGAATTCAAGATTACAACTTCTTGTAAACATTATTTCGTGATTGATTTAAACTGTACAATTGTGCAGTTTAAACGTGTTTTTTTAAAGTGCTTAAAGTGCTTATTCAGAAATTTATCTCTGTGTTATTGTATCACGCCATATATTAAATGCCAATATTCACCAGCGACTTATCAATCTAAAAGATGTCACTTCTCTACCAACACTTATCTATTCACGTTTTTGATATACAGTAAACCCCCTCTAAACCGGAATTCTAGTAGAAAAGGATTTAGATATTTTTAGGCAGGTGGCTGCTTCATGCAGGGTGAAAGTAATGCAGAAAGCTCCTAGAGGAGCTTTCTGCATGACTTTCACCCTGCACGAAGCTGCCACCTGTCTCCTAGACCGATATTTATACAAAATTTAACGTCCGGTTTAGAGGGGAACCAGGCCAACCGTAGATTAATATTCGGATATTTAAATGTATTTTGTTTGTCCGGAGGACACATGAGTACTGTACATGGACAGTTCTGATTTGACTATTACAACGCTATGAAAAACATATAAGCTCGACTCATGTTTAGATCGGCTCAAATTTGACTACGCCAGATTCGATAAAAATAATGTGGACTCATATTTTGATCTGGTACAACTTTGACTATGCCCGAATTGAGGTATTCGATAACTTGGATCTTGATGAGATGTCGTATCCTACGACAATTGGCATTGAGGTTGTAAAACCTTTTCCTTGAGTCTGAGATCATTCTCAAGCATCTGACTAATTAGATACTTGGAACGAACTCTGAATCAGAAGTTTAATAATATTAGGCCCAGATCAAAGTGTAACTGTACCTGTGCCAAGGTCTCCGATTTTAACCCGTGAAAGTTCAAAATTAGTCATGACATCACATGGGCGTCATATACATTTATCCTCATGTTTCACTACAAAAATGTAATTCAAAGCAAAATAAATGATGCGGAACTTATTTTTGCAGGATGAATACGATTTGGAAGACTTCATTTTCGCCAAAGTGACGACCTGGCTAATGTTGACGGGTTAAATTTTTATACTGAACTCTTTTTTGTAGTAAAATATGTGTTTTAAGTCAATGACGTCATATGACGCCGACTTGACGCCATGAGTCTCCAGACACTGTTATTTTGATCTGAATATTTTGACCAAATTAACCTTGTTTGTTAAAACTATAATGCTGAAAGTTAGATGAGCCGTCTTCCTTATAGTGTGTGGTTTCATTTCTGATTCATGTTACTATTAAGTTACAATATGACCCCTGTGATCCCGGCAGACACCATATCCTTGCCGGGATACCATCTGTGATGAGACATTTTTCGATTTTGTAGGGTTCACATGGGTCTGATAGTGTCTACTACTGTTTATAGCTTGCTATTTCGTTTTCTCTGTTCATTTGTTTTTGTATCTTTTGAGTTTGAAATAAACTTGAAACTTGGAAACACACTATAAGTGTATATAAGATTTATTCTGTTTTTCAGGATATTTCTGATATATCAGGTCCGTGTTAGTGAAGTGAGAAGGAATGTCAGAGTGAGAACAAACTTTCTGCCAAAATACAAAATAATGAAATTATTTATAAAAAAAAAATAGGATCAGTGTGGAGATAACAAGTGTTGTGATACAATTGTGCAAAGAGATTTGGGAAAATTTGCTTTCATAGGAAGATATTTGGATTTGGAGCCTAAACAATAGACAACAATAGAAAAAATCTACCTGGATTTACCTGGATTTAGTTTTGACAGGTGAGAGGCATATTGATATTTTGAGACAGTCCCTAGAAGATAGACAGTTATTTCACTCACAATGAGTAACAAACCAGTGAAAGTAAAGGGAAATAGTGGCTCAGGAAAGCCTCCCCCACAAAAGAGGGCTATTACAGAGGTATCTCCTAATTCAAGTGTAGAAGAGATCTCCATAATCAATCATCATTTGGATGACCTTACAGATGATATACAGAAAATCAGGGAGGATCTCAAACAAATTATGAAAAAAGATGACATGAAAGATTTCATTCAGAAAACAATAAGTGAAACAATTAACGAATTAAATAAAAATATTGAAATGACAATAGCAGTTCAGGTAGAAGATGCCACAAAGTCTTTAAAAGACGAAATAAAGAACTTGGAAGAAGAAAACAGAGGTCTTAGAAAGGAAGTTAGGTCGATGGGAGAGTCTCTGTCAGTCTGTGACCAAAGATCAAAGCTTGCTCTAGCTCAGGCCAACTGTAACGAGCAATATTTTAGGAAAAACAATGTAAAGATTTTGGGCATATCAGAGAAAGAAGGGGAAAATGAGGCGAAGCTTATTGAAACAGTGTCGAGTGTGCTAGGAAGAGGAGGGGTTAGGCTAAATAAGGACAAAGTCACGGCAATACACAGGATACCTGGGAAAAAGGGCCAGCCAAAACCTGTACTGCTGAAATTTGTGAACAACAACGAAAAAGCCAAAGTCATGACGCACAGAAGGAAAATGAAGGAGATCGGAAACCGCCTAGTCGACGATGTTACAAAGCAAAATGTAGAACTCATGAAACGCCTTGAAGCATCTCCGGAAATCGAGTCTGCATGGTTTTTTAATGGACGTGTATATGGAAAGACCGGTAAGGATATTCGCCATCATTTTGACATTTTTGACATTATAAGTGATAAAGTAAAAGAGTCCAAGGATAGTGAGAAACGTGGAAAGTAAGACAGTATGAACTCTGATAGTGAATAAAAGTGGCAGTAAGGCAGTGTAAAAAACTATGGAAGGTAAATACTTTGCAATTATAGGCTTTGGCTGTACAGACAGACAGTGTATATGTACGATACATACGTTAATTCGTTAAGTGACCATAAAATTTGTTTAAACATTGTTTTTTTTAGACCTTTCCCTTATACGGAAAGAAAATTGCGTTTCTTTTTACAATCAGAGTAGACCCATGTCTGACGGTTCCTGTAGTAACAGTCTGATTGGGGTCTGCTCTGTTTTTTTCTTGGTTTTTCTATGGTAGGGCCTATAGATCTTATTCTATAGTTTTTGTCAACACAGATTATCATGTGTTAGAAACCCAGCTAATTGCTTTTCATGACGTCAAATATGTCATTATGCACAGGTAAATGGTTGAGAAAATGTGTACAGTGTACAGTGCTATGTACAAGTTTTCAACTTTAACCTCTTTTGCTGATTTTTAACGCTCCCCCCATATAAACGTTTTTTCACGCATTAACAAGCAGAGTAGACCCAGATCGGATGACTCCTAGAGGAGCCATCCGATCAGGGTCTGCTCTGTTTGTGCTGATGGAATTTTGATAGATCTGTTCCTTTACTTTCTAAAATGGATGCAATGTTCCATCTTCCTTTTTTCATTGTAACTTTTTTTGTCCAGGAATAGTCAGTAGGTACTGAAATTTGGAGTAAACACAGAACAGGGAAAGGGTTAAGAATGAAAAATGAAAAAAACCCGTCAGTATACTCAGTAGATCTGCGATGTTTTTATTTTTTAAATTGCTAGACCCAATTGACAATCAGTGCAGATCTAGATCAAAGGGCCACTCCTGGGGCCCTAAAGTCTGGGTCTGCACTGTTTGTTCACATGCAATTGAGTGCATATCCAATGTACCAAAGGACAAAACTTTCAAGACCGAATTATATATAAGATTGAACTCTTTTTTCCTGTGCACATGTACATGTATATGTGTGTATTTTATGTGTTTCATGTGTATGTACATGTGGGTGCGTGGGTATGTATATATTATCATCTGAAGCCGTCGGACACATGGATGTTTTGGCGATGGCAGAGACGGTATGGTCGTATATGTGATTATCATGTGTTAGAAACCCGGCTAATGGCTTTTCATGATGTCAATTATGTCATTTTGCACAGGTAAATGGTTGAGAAGATGTGTATAGTGTACAGTGCTCTGTACAAGTTTTTTCAACTTTAACCTCTTTCTTGCTGATTTTTGACGCTTTCCCTCATGTAAACGTGTTTTCACTCATTAGCAAACAGAGTAGACCCAGATCAGATGGCTCCTAGAGGAGCCATCCGATCAGGGTCTGCTCTGTTTGTGCTGATGGAATTTTGATAGATCTGTTCCTTTACTTTCTAAAAATGGATGCAATGTGCCATCTTCCTTTTTCATTGTAACTATTTTTGTCCAGGAATAGTCAGTAGGTACTGAAATTTGGAGTAAACACAGAACAGGGAAAGGGTTAGGAATGAAAAAGCCCGTCAGTATACTCAGTAGATCTGTGATATATATATTTTTTAAATTGCTAGACTCGATTGACAATCAGTGCAGATCTGGATCAAAGGGCCACTCCAGGGGCCCTAAAGTCTGGGTCTGCACTGTTTATTCACATCCAATTGAGTGCATATCCAATGTACCAAAGGATAAAACTTTCAAGACTGGACTGTATATGAGATTTAACTCTTTTTTCCAGTGCACATGTGCATGTATATGTGTGTATATTATGTGTTTCATGTGTGTGTATGTACATGTGGATGCGTAGGTATGTATATTATGTCATCTGAAGCCGTCGGACACATGGATGTTTTAGCCATGGCAGAGACGGTATGGTCGTATATGTGTTGTGTCCGGAAGCAAACAGAGCAGACCTTGATCATAACCCTCCTATAGGAGCCATTTGATCTGGTTCTGCTCTGCTTGCAAATATGTAGCTTGTTTCTTAGAGTGAAGGGTTAGAAATATGTCAGACATTATACTAATATATAGAGACAATTATAAGCAGAATAGATCCATATATTAAAGCTTGTTGGAGATTTGTGCCCCATAGTGATATAGGTCTGTTTATACAGAACGACACTATTGAAATGTTTCCTAGGAAAACATGTGTTTTGACGCTTTTAGTAGGAACAAAATCAGTGCGGATCCGGATCGGAGGGACCCAAAAATATCCCTAAGGATCTGGATCTGCAATGTTTTTGTCGCAAATTCCAGTTGGTGTATACATACTGAATAGGGTTAGTCCTTTCAATGAAAAATTACTTTACACTATGTATAACAAAATGCTAACTGCTCTATTTATGGTTGGCTCTTTGCATGCTAAATCACCTTTTGACATCTGTTACACTGGTCCTCTGCTGTATCAGTTGCCACATGCAGAAGGTTTTGTGTGTCTTTATTTTTGTTTACAAAAGTCGGTCCTAAATGAAAACCAGTCTGACCTTCGGGTCAAGTCCCATTTTATTGGTGGGTCTGATCTGGATCCAGACTGATTGTTGATAGATCAATAATGCGAAACCCTAAACTGGCATGCAGGGAGCTAAACATAGGTAGAGGCGTTTAGACAGTGTAAAACATATACATGTAGACCCATATACAGCGTGACCCCGCTAATGCTACCACCTAAAAGAGGTATAATTATGGGTGCTAGATGCAGGTGGTAGCTTAATGCAGGACAGAAGTAATGCGGAAAGCTCCTAGAGGAGCTTTCTGTATTGCGTTTGTCCTGCATTAAGCATCCACCTGCTTATAAAGACAGCTATGTTTATTTATTGAAAGGTTGCATTAGAGGGGTTATACTGTATATGATATTGATACCTCTTTGTGATATAGATCTGATCTACCAAATGACATTGTAAAAATATATGCCGATAATTAGGCATTTGCCGTTTCAATGCGGAATACTAAACAGTGCAGATCCTGATTAGGTAAAGTGCTGACACAGCAGATTGTTACTTTAATATAGTGTAATACTCTCCCAATTTGACCTAAGACTCATGCATATTCCGTCTATTATCGTCGGTAATCTCCGGATAAATTTACGGAGGTATAGGAATGCGCTATGATCATGCAGTCTTCGTGGAACATGCTTATTACCGGCTTTTTATTTTTGCTTTTTTTGTCACAAAGTATTACGGACAATCCCGGAAATTAATCGAGTCTCAGGTCAAATTGGGAAAGCAATAAATAGGGGGACTTGTTTTATCTTACAGTGTGGATATTTGTGTTGTTTTCAAATGTAAATGTTGACACTTTAAATATACATGTGTGTCAGTGTGCAATAACAGTTTGGACCCAGATCAGTTTAATAGTTTAAATTCGCTCATTTATTGACAGGCCTATATAATTATGAGTTATAGGTAGCAGTTTGAAAGGGTCTAGTTGATCCAATCCATGATTCTTTAATATTTTTGTGGTATTTATCCGGCTGTTGTATCTGTTTATGCTTTAATAGACATTTGAAGTGCTGATATATGGTATTGAACTTGGGTTGATATATGAGGGTGACTTGTTTTGTCTTACAGTGTGGATATTTGTGCTGTTTTCAAATACAAATGTTGACACTTTGAATATACACGTGTGTCAGTGTGCAATAACAGTTTGGACCCAGATCAGTTTGATAGTTTAAATTCGCTCATTTATTGACAGGCCTATATAACTATGAGTCATAGGTAGCAGTTTGGGAGGGTCTAGTGGATCCAATCCACGGGTCTTTAATATTTTTGTGGTATTTATCCAATTGTTGTATCTGTTTATGCTTAAATAGGCATTTGAAGTGCTGATATATGATATTGAACTTTTGGTGTAAAGTGCAGCCGTTTGAAGTTATACTTGTATCTAAGGTTATCTAAACCTTTATTCCATGAATGCTAATTTTCATGCTTTGGCAAACCGGGTAGACCTGGACCCGGCCGGCGTTTTTTTTTTCATAGATGTGTTTTGCAAACATCTGCAAACATAGTAGACCCAGATAGGAACCGTCTGATCGGGGTCTGCTCTGTTTGCAAATGGAATTTGATATGTTTGTTTCTTTGCTGTCTGAGATGGCTGCGGTGTGCAAATTTCATTAAATTGTTAAATGAGTATTCATGGACTAAAGGGTTAAGAGAATGGGTTATTAACCCTTTCCCTCATATAAACGTGTTTTCACGCATTTGCAAACAGAGAAGACCCAGTTTAGATGGCTCCTAGAGGAGCCGTCTGATCAGGGTCTGCTCTGTTTGCTATTGGAATCTAAAAGATCGGTATCTTTACTTTCTAAAAATGGCTACAATGTTCCACACTCCATAATTTCATAATAATTATTTTGCCATGAATATTTCAGTAGGTATTGAAATTCGGGATAGACATAGAACAGGGAAAGGGTTAATCAGAAGAAAAAATGATGAAGACTGATACCTATGCAGCACATAGTACTTTTCGGCAACATTAGAAACAAAATAGCCATTGATTGTGAAACAGTTTTGATCTCAAAATTTCTTTGGATTAAAGAATTGCCTGTTAATGATTTGAGAATACTTGGTATAAAAAAGGTGTACTTTGTAAGGGAATCTTGAATGACAGACAGTGTGGACCTTGGTCGGAGGGCTCCTCTAGGATCCTTCTGATCTGGGATTGCCTTATATACGGGTATCAGTTTGCAATAGTCCATTTCTAAAGTAGCTGGGTGTAGGTTACACGGTATCTGCTGGATCAAAAAACTGTCTGGAAACGCTTAAATTAATGATGGTGTGTTGTATAAATACTTGAAGCACTTCGGATGAGGTATTGCAGAAGTGTTGATTTGTAATGTAACAGTAAAAGGTTACATGTATATATTAAATATTTTATATCTGATATACTGTGTGTGCATGAGAGGATTGATGTGTATTGCGTGCTAAATATATATACTGTAAAATGATATATGCCGGTACCCTAACCCTTTCCCTGATACCAAGCCTTTTCAGGTTTTTACAAGCAGAATGGAACTAGAATAGATAGTCATCTGTTCTAGATCCACTCTGTATTGCTTATAATAAATTTGATTCAAATTTCTACCTATATCGAAATATGTGTGCACATGTCAAAAAAAAAATACCGGTTTGTATGATGTCATTATTTCTTACATGACTGTTCAACAGGGAAAATTTTGACTGTACAGTATCTGTTGGGTTTGGATTAACTGGTTTAAATATTGAGGTCTAGTTTCTGTAAGTATAGTGTATTGCCTTTGATGAGGCTTTTTGGGAAATGAATGTGGAGACGGTATCTCAGTGAGACCTAGAAAAGCGAATTGTTGGTGTTTTTCGGCATATTGGCATTTCAACGTAACGTGACGTTTTTACGAGTGTATGGGTAAATGTTTAATGTAGAATTACAGCTGATCCGTATTTGGATTTTTTAAATGTGGTGTGAAAAACTTAGTGACTTTGGCAGAATATCACTATTTCAAGTGGTAAATGTTGTTGTTTAGTTATCCTTTTTTTAATGCCTTGATAGGGGTTCTCTCAAAACTGTTAAATTATATGTTAAAGTATAAAATGATGATGCTATATGGAGACTAAAATTCTTTCAGTAAATTGCCAGGGCCTGGGCTCATTAGAAAAACGAAGAGATGTTTTTGACTACCTTAGAGCAAAGAAATGTAATATTTATTGCTTACAAGACGTACACTCTACAACCAATACTGAAAATCTTATCAGAATGCAATGGGGTTTTGAAGGAATTTTTAGCTCTGGTAACTCTAAATCCAGAGGTGTAGCAATACTTTTTCAAAAGGGAACTGATTTTAAGATACATGACTATATAACAGATGCACAGGGAAACTATATTATTGCTGACATATCTATAGATAATAATAGATTTACACTAGTGAATCTCTATGGACCAAATAATGATATTCCAATATTTTATGAGTCGTTAATGAATCAAGTCGAGAAATACAATAATGAAGGGCTCATAATGTGCGGTGATTTTAATTTGGTCCTAGACCCTAAACTAGATTATTATAATTACAAACATATCAATAATAAGAATGCTCGATTAAAAGTTTTAGAAATCAAAGAAATGTTTAATTTGATAGACCCATTTAGAGAGAAGTACCCTCAACTCAAGAGATTTACATGGAGAAAAAAACACCCTTTAAAACAAGCACGCCTAGACTTTTTTTTAATTTCTGAAAATTTACTAAGTTCTGTTGATAAATGCAATATTGAAAGTAGTTATAGGTCAGATCATTCCATGATCACTTTAAATCTCATTTTTAACCCATTTCAGAAAGGAAAACCATTATGGAAGCACAACAATTCACTTCTAAAAGATATAAAATATATAAAGGCCATAAATGATAAAATTGAGTATATAAAACAACAATATGCAGTTCCTGTTTATAACATGGAAAACCTAAAAAACATACCAAATGACCAAATCCAGTTTACAATAAATGATCAATTGTTTCTAGAAACATTACTAATGGAATTAAGGGGGGAAATTATATCATACTCTAGCTACAAAATAAAACAAAGGAACGCTTTGGAAAAGGAAACTGTTAAAAAAATTGAAAACATTGAAAATAACCTTACATCAGACAAAACAGGAGAATTAGATGAACTTAAAAAAATACTATTAGAAATTAGGAAGGAGAAAATGAAAGGTCATATTATAAGATCAAGAGTTAAAATAATTGAAGATGATGAAAAACCGACTTCATATTTCTGCAAACTTGAATCTCATAACTGTGTCAGTAAAATAATTCCAAGAGTTGAAAAAGAAGACGGAACTGTGATATCAAATCAGCATGAAATATTAGAGGAAGCAAAGTCCTATTATGAAAAACTTTACAGTAAAGATTTGTCTGAGGATACATATTTAGACCTGGATACAGAACTTAAAAACTGCACTTTCCATAAACTTAGTAACAATGAATCTTTTTCCCTAGATGGATTTCTCTCATATGAAGAAATCACAAAGTCGCTAAGAGGTATGTCAAATAACCGTAGTCCTGGGTCAGATGGATTCACCCCTGAATTTTTTAAAGTATTTTGGAAAAATATAGGACAATTTGTTTTAAGATCTATAAACTATGGGTACAAGATGGGCGAATTATCTGTTACACAAAAAGAGGGAATTATTACTTGCATACCAAAAGAAAATAAACCACGACAATTCTTAAAAAATTATAGACCTATATCATTGTTGAACTGTATATACAAGATAGCGTCAGGCGCAATTTCCATCAGACTTAAACAAGTTTTAGATAAACTAATTCATGAAGATCAAACAGGATTTATGGCAGGGAGATTCTTGGGTCAAAATACAAGGCAGATTTATGATATTATGCAATATACAGAAGAACATAATATACCTGGATTAATTTTACTAGTTGACTTTGAAAAGGCTTTCGATTCTATTTCCTGGAATTTTATACAGAATGTATTAAGATTTTTTAACTTCGGTGACTCTTTCATTAAATGGTTTACTCTATTGTATAGGAATGCTAGGCTATCAGTTAACCAGGGTGGTCATTTATCAAATTTCTTCACAATAAGTCGAGGCTGCAGGCAAGGGGATCCAATATCAGCATATATATTTTTATTATGTGCAGAAATATTAGCTATAAGATTAAGAAATAACACAAGTATTAAAGGTATTACAATCAATGGAACAGAATACAAGTTATCCCAATATGCAGATGATCTATCTGCTATATTAGATGGATCTAGTTTATCTCTAAATGAAACATTAAATGAATTGCACAGATTTTCAAAATATTCTGGTTTAAAAGTCAACTTTGAAAAAACACATGTAATATGGATAGGATGCAAAAAGTACAGTACTGACTCAATTAAAACAAAGTGGAAACTTTCATGGGGAGTAAATAGATTTAAATTGTTAGGGATTATTTTTGATGTGGATCTTTCAAACATGGTTATGCTCAACTATACTGAAAAAATACAAAAACTAAAAGCTCTGATATTAAATTGGAATCGTAGGTATTTGACGCCTATGGGGAAAATCACGGTAATTAAAACACTACTTCTTCCCCTACTTAATCACCTCATTATGGCACTACCAAATCCTCCTGAAGAAGTCTTAAAGGAAATAAATTTACTGTTCTTTGGCTTTATTTGGCAAGGGAGTGCAAAGGTAAAAAAAGCAGTGTTAGTTAAACAATATATTGAAGGGGGTCTTAAAATGATAAACTTAATTTGCTTTATTGAAGGTTTAAAATCAACTTGGTTGAGAAGATTAATAACAAGTTATGGTAAATGGAACAAAATTTTAGAATGTAGTATTGACTATGGTAAAGTTTTATCTCTAGGATCTGAGTATCTAAAGAAATGTGAGAAAGAAATATCGAATCCGTTTTGGCAAGATGTCATAAAAGCATTCCATAAAATACAAACATCATACACTCCTGTAAACGCAGCGGAATTAATGACATCACCACTATTCTATAACAAAGATATTCAAATAGGTGGAAAGTGTGTGTTTTACAAATCATTTTTTATAAAAGGGGTATCACAAATAAATGATCTTATCACAGCTGAAGGAAACTTCTACAATTATCAATCGTTTTGTGAAATATATGATATTCATATTGACTTTGTAAAATTTTATGGTCTTATAAATGTTATAAAAATATTTTTAAATAAGTTTAGCTTTACAGTAACACTGCAGAAAATGCAGAATCCATTATTCCCATTAAATGTATTAATACTTCTGAAACAATCGAAAGGTTCAGCTCATTTATATAACATACTGAATAAAAATAATGAAAAACCAACTGCAGTGACAAGATGGAACCAATTGTTTCAGATAGAAGATAATGATTGGAAAGAAATTTACAATGCCATATTTAAATACAACTTTAGTACAGAAATACGGTGGTTTCAGTATCGAATAAACCATAGAATTCTTCCAACACAGAAATACCTTTTTAATATCAAAATCTCAGACAATCCTAATTGCAGAGTTTGTGGTGAAGTAGAAACAATTCAACATATGCTATGGTCATGTCCAGAAACAGAATTATTTTTAACAAAAGTCCAGCAGTGGTTGAAATTAGCAGAGTATATCAATTGTATAAATGAGAAGAAATACTTATTCAATTTAAGCAATTCCTATTCAATGGCTGACATGACTATTCTACTAGAAACAAAGTACTATATATATTTGACCAAAATAAGGGAAGGAAAATTCTCACTACTATCATTAAAAAACAAAATAATAGCAAAATATACAGCTCTGAAATACATAGCAACAAGGGATAATTATCTTGAACAGTTTGATCAAACATGGTCAAAATATTATTATCTTTTAATGGAATAAAATTCCTCCACATAATTACAATAGCTAAAAAGTAATATGGCTTTGGCAATTTTCATAATTTCTTGTATAGATATAGACATTTTATATGAAAAAGAAAACATGAAATCGAAAAATTATTGAAATGAGAGAACCCCATCAAGCATTTTTAGGATTTAGGATTCTTTTTTTTTTTTTTTATTATTATTATTATTATCAAATGCATAAAACTCCCCTTCAAAAATGTGGTTGTATAAATATCAATTATACTGTTTTCTCAAAAAAAAAAAAAAAAAAAAAAAAAAAAAAAAAAAAAGTTACAATATGACCCCTGTGATCCCGGCAGACACCATATCCTTGCCGGGATACCATCTGTGATGAGACATTTTTCGATTTTGTAGGGTTCACATGGGTCTGATAGTGTCTACTACTGTTTATAGCTTGCTATTTCGTTTTCTCTGTTCATTTGTTTTTGTATCTTTTGAGTTTGAAATAAACTTGAAACTTGGAAACACACTATAAGTGTATATAAGATTTATTCTGTTTTTCCAATTTTGTGCAATAAAATGTACTTTAGTAATTTTTATTTCAAATTGAAACTTTATTTCAAAACGGATATGAATCGAAAGTCGCACAATGAAATAAACTTCAACTCGTTTTGAAATAATTATTTCAAACTCCAACGTTTTTTCAAAACGGGTTGCTACAGTGTATGCACGCCCCATAACCCGTTTAACCCCCAGTGACTATTGTCACTGACCGTTCCATGGCGTTACGTCCATATTTCCTCTATTATTTGTTTGTTTTGTCTTTGTGCGTCTCTTTTGTCTTTTGATAAACATGTACATTTGCTTTGCTTTCTTGTCATGGTGCTGTTCGGGCTGCTGTGTGCTTCGTATGTGTTGTTTCCTGCATGACGCATATGTGTACTTTGCACGAAGTATATTGAAAGCATATTGAAAGACGTTACCAAAATAGCTACAAACCAGTGTTTTCGGCATGCGATGTAAATAAAACAAAGTATAATATCACATGCAACAGACAAAGTATTTAGATAGCATTAGATAAGATAAGTGTAAACTGACAAAAACAAAAATATTACCCATTTAGATGCATCAATACACAATGATCTTATAATCTGAAGCTATTATGCTATTATTAGTACTTCACTGAAGCATTCATTTCTTATACAGGCTCAATATATCCATCTTTGCCATTTTTAACATTTTGTATCGTTTGATATATCCGCGCTCCTACCGCGTACTTTTACATTTCGTCACCAAATGATGCAAATTGTCCCCCTAAAATTGGCGCCAATGACTACATTTATAGTGCGCTCGGGGAGTTCTTTAAATGCATAATGCACACTGTAAAACCATTTAGTCTGGAACTCTTTTTGGCGCCAAATAATGTTCTTCTGTCATCCACATCGTCTGTTTTAAGTTCCTAACATACTACGGTAAGTATTGTGTCGAACAGTATTGATCTTGATAAAACTCAGAGTAAGTTTGCGTTTTACTGGATCCAAACTGTTTGCAATTTTTTATCAGAACAAAGCATCGAGTAGCTTTCTGATGACCCCGGTGTTAATGTACATTTGTAGTTCAACCATTTACCTTCGGAATAGTCATGTAATAAATAAATAAATGACAGTGCGAATATATATTATAAATAAAATATAAATATAGGCTAGTTTTAGATACAACCTCTTTGAAATAATCTACTGATAAGGAGCATTAATTTGAGAAAAGGAACATTTTAGAATTTTATAGTTCGAAATCATTATCACAATGGTTTCACAAAGTGACTTATATAGAGTCGTCAAACGTGGTCAATATGAGGGAAAGGGTTAAACAACGCATCCACTCATCATATGACTCTCAATTGAGTTGTCTTACAAATGGAACGCAATTACTTTCTACAATGGTTATTATTTCATGATGCATTACCATTTGATTTTACATGATAAGTGCATTGCCTATGATAAGTGCATTGCCTATGATAATTGCATTTACCGAACAAATGTTCTTGTATGTCTTCTGCATCGCTAACAGACTTGACTTAACCAAGTTGATATGTTTAGCCCCTTGAATACTATCCGCGCATCTGTGTTAGTTGCCACAGTGTTCAGAATTATTTGAACCTAAATGTGCAGAAGGTCCTTGTGGTAGTAAACTGTAAGACATAACGCACTCTCTTCTCTGGATATGGCAATTTTATTTGTTTTATTGTTATTGCGTCTGTTATGCTATGATTACCAAATGTGGGGAAACAGTCCTTCAGGGAGCGTTAAACACAAAGGGCACCGACCAAAACATCATCGAATAGGAAACAACACAACTGCCAGACAAAACGCGAAGAAATGCACAAAATATACAACATTTAGCATATGTATAGTAGACCATAGGATAAAAGCAGCAGTACCGCCTTGGGTCAGTCATTCCATTCATCATGATGTTGATATTGTTTTCATACGTCGGATTTATTACATTGTGACCACATTATTGGATGTTTTGTTTTGAAACGTACTGCACATGTGCGCTGATTGCATTTTAAGATTGGACAAATGCACTAAAGACAGACAATGCATGCACTTGACAACAAACAGAAAAAGTAGCTTGAATCATTTTTAGTGACGGCAATACTATTTATGACATGTATCACTTGCGTAAATGTAGGTGTTGTTTGCGACATATATATATATACATAATCAAAACTGTCAACTGCTTGAATGTGTAATGTTGGGTACAAAAGTGTGTTTTATTTAAATGTCAGATGTATATCTATAATACAACTTATTTGTACAAACGTCCAATTAAGTATGCAAAAGGTCCATTGTATATACCTAATAATATACCTTTATAATCTGCGTCAGATTTAAAAATATCAATCATGAACATATCTACCGTGTGTTTACGTTACTGGCGTCAGATAAACATGCCTGTCATACATGGTTACTGTTCCACCAAACACATAAACAACAGTACAACGGCAGCGTTTGGATACACACGACAAACTATCTCCTGGCTGTCTGATTTCCCTGCAGAATGACTAGACTAGTGTTTAACTTATGGTTAATGACTACCCAAATCATTATTCCATCCACGCCAAAGCGGTGATACTTCTTGACGTTCATTACGTCTTCGAAAGACACGGTTACGTCCGTCGGCGTGGGAAATCTTAAACCGGGAGTCGTCACTAAAGACTACGGTATGCTATTTGTCGTCTACGGTTGTTCTGGACGCATTGCCAATGTTCCGGGTGGTTACGTTCATGCAGTACCATGACGCGGCAAGGTCTCCTACAAATAATCCCGCACTTTATTACCCGTCGTCTCACTGTCGGCTTATAGTCATACTACGAAGGCATATGACCACTGATGACGCCGATTCCGCAGTTATGAAGCGTTCTGTCGGGCGGACGTCGCGCCAGGAGAACCAGGTTTAGATTTGTCAAGTTAAGTTCCAGTGGTGTTTACAACCTTAACTAAACGCATTATGGTTGACCTTGAAACATAAAAACTTCCAGCGACATGATGTTGGAAACATCCAACCATCAAACCCCAGCATTTCCAAAATCATTGCGTGTTCTTTATTATTTAGCCTTGGTATTTCACAAACCACAGGTATCCTACATTTCTGGAGAATTCCACAGATTAAACATGTACTCAATTAATCAATATAGTAACCAAGTGACAAAGGCGCACTGGACGCACGACTAAAGTGTCCAGTGACGTATGGCACGGGATCAACGCTTTAGTACTGCGACGTTTTTCAAATGCATTGTGTGAGTTTAGGCAATACACATGGTAGGGCAATGTTTTTAATAAAACTTAAGAAATAATTAAAAATATAATTTTGGAAATTAAATTATATATATACAAAATAGAATAAAAGTCAGGCACACAATTTGAAATGCACGCTCGCACGCGACATTCATACATTTTTCCCAGCCGGTTCCAAAATTAGGGTACTGTGACATTAATAAGATGACGTAGCTAAATGTTAAGCAACGTATTGCATGCATTGCATGAACATATTTAATGGGGGATGTAGTTAACAAAAACCGAAAATGACTAGGACATAAGTTTGCAAGACAGAATGATTAATGATCTTTGCAATTTTGTGGGGGAGAAATAAGTACAGTAATTCTCGATACTACGAAATGTTAGTAATAAGAAACGTATGTCTTTGTAGGCAGGTTACTGCTTAATGTAGTGTGAAAGTCACGCAGAAATTGCAAGTTCATGCTAGTTCATGTACAACTACTAAATTGTCTATACTTTTGGCTTCTTGTTTAACGAAGGTAAAGGAACATGTAAGGTTCTACTGTGATAAGACTTATGCATATTCTGGAATAAATCTCTTCTGGTTTATTAAGAACTCTTCAGAAGTCTTAAACAAACTTAATACGTTTATTTACACTGTTTGTCTTTTAGGGTGGGGATGGAATAAGTGTAAGGTTGGGCGCCCATAAACCGGTTTAACCCCCAGTGACTTTTGTCACTGACCGTTCCAAGGCGGTACTTCCATCTTCCTCCTATTGTATGTTTGTTTTGTCTTTGTGCGTCTCTTGTTGTTTTTATAGTGATGTACATTTGCTGTTTCCTTGTGTTGCTGTTCGGGCGACTGTTTGTTCTGTATGTGGTGTTTCCTGCATGACTCATTTTTGTACTTCTAGAGGAGCTTTATGCTTGACTTTCTTCCTGTATTAAGCTGCCACCTGCAATCAATGCTGGTGCCCATTTGAGTGCTCGAAGTATCGAGTGTCCTTACTATCGGGTGTTCGTAGTATTGAGTTTTTACTGTAATTAACATGCATCTGTTGTTTTCGAGAATGATGCAAACTGAGATATTTTCGGAGTTTTAACTTTTGCTATCATTGGTTGATTACCATATTCATGGGTGTTAATTGATATCAAGTAAACACAACAAATTATCTGTAAAATTATATTTTGTTCTTTCATATTACTGGTCGTTTATAATACTATCATCGTTTTCACGTAATCCATTCCCCTCAATAATGTCATAGAAATGTACACCGCTATCTGAAACACATAATTCCCCACACTTCGGTAGCCGAATAAACTTTAACCATTGTCCTCATTAATATTGAGAGAATTTATGAATGTATGAAAATAAAGTAGCTGAAATGTTTAATTGCAAACAATGTGACTTTTGACGATTGGCAGAAACTGTACACTCAGATTATAATACTTCACATGCAAACAGATCAGACCTTCTCAGACGTTTCCAATTGACCTGGGTTTGTGCTGGTTTGCAACCAGGAAAGGTACCGGATAAAGAGGCAAGTACGTTTTGTAGGGTATTTTTGTTTACTTCAGTTGTTATTTCTTATTGGATGTTATGTGCGTCCATAATCGTTCACATAATTTAAACCAGTGATTGGTTTTCATAAATAGATGTTTGTGATTATAACCCCACAAACTTGTTTGAAGGGGTATACGGGAATCACCCTGTCCGGCGGTCGGTCGGATGGTCGGTCCGCATTTGAACCTATCGGTTGGTCCGTCCGTCCGTCCGTCCGCAACTGAACATGAATAGTTGGTGTCGCAAACGTCTCCTTCATTTTGAAAGTTATTGAAGTTATACTTGGTATACATAATAACCATGAATTGCAGATGTGCAAGACACGATTTGTACATGTTTTAAGCGAGGCATTGCAGAATTATCTCCCCTTGAACTGTGAGCATTTTTGCCATGTGTGCCTGTAGCATGGGTAATTGGGTGTCGCGAACTCCTCCTTCAATTTGAAAGTTATTGAAGTTGTAGTTAGTATACATAATAACCATGCATAGCAGATGTGCAAGACAAATTTTGTATGTGTTTTAAGTCAGGCATTGCAGAATGATCTACCCTTGAACATTGAGTATCTTTTGTTCTTTGTGCCTGTAGATGGGTAGTTGGTGTCACAAACTTCTCCTTCAGTTTGAAAGTTATTGAAGTTATGCTTGGTATACAAAATAGCCATAAACAGCAAATGTGCAAAACACAGTTTTATGTGTTCAGTGACAGGTATGTCAGAATTATCTCCTCTTCAACTTTGAGTATATTTTACCATTTGTTCCTGTAGCATGGGTAGTTAGTGTCGCAAACTCCTCCTTCAGTTTGAAAGTTATTGAAGTTGTATTTGGTATACATAATAACCATGAATGATAGATGTTCA
Organism: Azorinus chamasolen; assembly: GCA_963576725.1. Classification (NCBI taxonomy): domain Eukaryota; kingdom Metazoa; phylum Mollusca; class Bivalvia; order Cardiida; family Solecurtidae; genus Azorinus; species Azorinus chamasolen. The sequence continues at coordinate 91,958,713 of OY755243.1, forward strand.
AGACGCAATTTTCATGCGCTTAGCGCTTGGCACTGCAGAATTATATCCCCTTGAACTTTGAGTATTTTTGTCATAATGGCATAAAACATGGGGAGTTGATGTCGCAAACTCCTCCATCAATTTGAAAGTTATTGAATTAATACTTGCCATACTCAATAAACACGAATAACAGCTATGCAAAAATTCGTATGTTTAGTTGCAGGCATTACATAATTATCTCCACTTGAACTTTGAGTATTTTTGTGTTTGTGTTAAAAACTTGGTTTTGCAATCAAAGCTGCCGTGCGGGGGTATTCATAACCTTTAGTGATAGTTCTAGTTTTCACTGATCATCTGAAGTTTGACTTGAGTATTTCAAATCACATTTCAAGTGAGTGAATCTATAATTCATGAACATATGGATTTTCTGTCTAACTGTACAAAGCTTCTTCCGTCCTATATAGCTGAAATTGAACTTGAATATTTAAAACCTCTGGTTTTTTAGGCCATAGTTTTTGTTGTCAACAAATTTGAAAATAAGTATCAGGTTGATGGAAAACCCATTTGTTATTTACATAATCGAGTTAGGATTTGAAATACATTGAAATACATTTAACAGTCACACGTTGAGATATGACAAAATAATACTATATTTTGAAAAAAATACTATACTTCTTTAAATCAATGAGTATAACCCTTAACACACACATGACATTGCACCTAAATTCTGAAAGATGTAGAGTAATATGGGGCTATGTCGTAAATACAAACATAGTATCGACTCAATACTCTCCAACGTTTTTATCAATTCATCAAACAATTTAACCAAATCTAAAACTAAAGCACAAAATCCGTATTATTACGTTACTCATGTTCTGGAAATATACTTTATGCTAAGACTGATTTATTTGACATTGAAAACAATATTGGTTTATACAAGTATGCAAGCTCTGATTATATAACACACACTAATTATATTATCAATACATTATTTTTATTGGATATCATCATAAACGCACTTAAATAGATAAAATAATATGACTAGAAACAAATTTGCTTTAGGTATATTTTGTTGACCTGGCCTGACTGATTAAGTTAGAAAACTGTTTATCTTTATTCATGCTTACTGGTTAATTGTGCTATAATTTTGAGCGATGAGTTAAGTTTAAACTAATTTAATTAATACACAGTACTGGGTAAAACAAATGTTCATCGATCCCAATGACTGAAATCAAATACGTACATTATATGTATTATATAACGATAAGCGAATGTATACAATATTTTGATGAATGTATAGAATTTGCTTTTCAGATTTGACAAGAATATTTAAACTGACAATAGTTATACTAACTGTAGAAATACGTGTATGACTGAACTTGTTTGACTTAACTTTAACATATGGGCGGAATGTTTAACATTCCTGTCATGACTTCCCATAAATTGATGATACTTTAAACAGCACTATTGATGTATAACTTAGTGATTTAGAAAAGGAAACACATAGCAATATAGAAATAGCTGGTCGTATCCTATTTGCTTATGCATAAAACTGATTCAATAGTCTTTTTGCCAAGGCCAGAAATTTATGTGTACATTTGCAATTTACAATGCATCAAAATTATTATTCATACACACACACACTCTTACAGGAGTATAGTTTAAACATATTTAATGCATTATAATGAGCTACACGTTTTTACAACATTATAATACCCCCTTTCCAGGTAATACAAATATAGTCATGGCAACAAACAAACGGTTATGGATAATGTGTATGTACAATAATACATGGGTAGAGGTTTACATATAAGTGCATATACTTATTCGTCATTATCCTAACAATAACGACAATGTATCAAAACCACATTACAAATATTAACTGTAATTGCAATATAATCTATATAATAAACGTTTTGAAGGGACTAACTTAAGAAGAGAGTGGTTTGAAACAAACACTTAAATATAAAATCTATCGGAGATTCGGATGTGCATACCAGTGTACTGTCTTGAAACTTGTATAATTATGTCAGGAGCAAAGCCAGGCTTTCCGTAGAGTAACAAGTGCAAATTAATTCCTAAAAGAAACAGTAATACATGAAAAATAACTCGTGCTTGATTGTATAAGGGACATTCGAAAACAGTAATGATCTGTATTTTCAAATGCATTTCCACAATTGCAGCTCGGATCCTCTGACAAGTTACACCTGTATAAATATATCCTGAACGTGAGAAATCCTTCGAAAGCAAAAGAAGCAATGCAAAAAGAGAAAATTGCAGACTCGTTTTTATTGAGTCTGTTCATGAATAGTAATTAAAAAGTGCAACACTACTCACGCCCCCTAGCAACAGCTTCATAATTTAAAACACTACAATGATAGTGTAGTCAATTGTGTATGATGTTATATTTCCTGTCAACTGAATAGTGGCATGGTAATTTGATTCGCCTCGATGTTCTGGCACTCTTGAATCGAGTCAGAGTGTCAACATTTCGAATTTCGTTATCGAGACCATTCCAGATGGAATTAAAGATCTATCGCTTAGCAATAATCGAACGTTTGGTATGATATAGTAATTTTAATTCCGTAGGGAATAATTGGAAATACTGGTGACTGGTAGTAAGTTTTGTATGTATGGAAGGACTAAGTTGTGATGAATCTTGTGAAACAGAATTAATTTTCTTCTTTCGCGTCGAAGTTCTAGTGATTTGAGCTCCGATTCAAAATAAACAGATTCTAAACTAGCATGAATTGGTCACATGTTATTCTTGCAGCTTCTAATTGAACACTACACTTTCTATTCTATGTTTATCTCTTTCGGTACAACCGCTCCACAGTTCATATGCATATTCAAGTACTGGTAAAATGAAACATGTGTAGATTCTCAAAAGTACGGTTTTGTTTACACGAGTTTTCATGGAGTAAAGGGTTAACAATGAGTATCATTTACATGAAATAAAACAAGTGTAATATTAGATCGTCTTTGAAGAATATTAAACATACACAAAATGTTCTCATATTTACATTAAGTTATATGCTTTAAAAAAAAGGATCATTAGCTGCCTTTTTCGTATGCTAAACTTCTTGTCCAACGATATAATTTGAATATCATGCCTCATATCTCGGCGTGCTATCACAATTTACTGTATCATGATTCAAATAGAAAATGTCTCCGGTGATTGAAACACCCACTGCTATTGCAACTTCTGCTACGACTATGACTATTACTACTACTAGTAGTACTACTACTGTAACGTGTGCCGGGCTAATGACCGAGTTATATATAAATTTTCCTTGGGGACTACCTGTCCGGTTGATTAGTAACATAAACTATTGTAGTAATATATACACGCGAACAAACTAAAACTAAATGAACGAACTAGTGATTAAAACACACAACTGTTAATCAATATATACAAAGGGGTAGTGTGAGCGTGAAGCTATACACTTTTACAAGTCTACCTATTTAAGCAGAGCCAATAAAGCGAGGCTTCCTCGACTCTAACTCGTCTAGGTATATCTAGTCTAGGTCTATCTAGCCTAGACCTATCTAGCCCTTCTAGGTATATCTAGCCTAGGCCTATCTAGCCTAGACCTGTCTAGCCCTTCTAGGTATATCTAGCCTAGACCTATCCAGTCTAGGTCTATCTAGCCTAGACCTATCTAGCCTAGACCTATCTAGTGTAGGTATATCTAGCGTAGACCTATCTAGCCCCTCTAGGTATATCTAGCCTAGGCCTATCTAGCCTAGACCTGTCTAGCCCTTCTAGGTATATCTAGCCTAGACCTATCTAGTCTAGGTCTATCTAGCCTAGACCTATCTAGCCTAGACCTATCTAGCCTTTCTAGATATATCTAGCGTAGACCTATCTAGTCTAGGTATATCTAGCGTAGACCTATCTAGCGGGAGACTATACTGCCAACAACCCGGGCTGCACGACGCAGGCTTTATTCCGACCTCTCAATGAAGCGAGGCTCCCGAGAGAGGATAAGGAAATTACCCACGTCTTAAGTACCCAAAGTTCCCAGTCAATACAGTCAATGCCAGAATAGAGAACCCTTTTACTCAGTGTAGAGCCGATGTTGCACTGACGGAGATATTCAGCATTCTCCCAGATTTTAGCGAAACTGCTGCTTATATAGGGACTTGTCACGTGGTTCGTAAAGCTACGCCTACTAATGCAAGTGTCCTCTAGCGGACGACGGAATATGCCGACCTTAAACGAAAACTATCGAGTGAAATAAACAACTTCCGTTATCAAGGGCAACGGGCAACACTCTCAAGCAAAACAGCGAACTATGCACATATCTTATCAAATAGGTGTATTTGGAAACAAAGTGCATATAGACCATTAAATGTAAACATGTTATCGTGTATCAACTGGTTTACTAACCTGATTATTCCAAATAGATGTTAAGTTTGCCCACGTGCTATGATTCCGGAAGTTGACACTTTCACTTTGTAACAAGGGAAGTAACCCTAAAAGTATGCTATAATAATCAAAACTCTGAGAGAGCAGTGATGCATGGTTTTCGTCACACTACCCACGCCTTCGATTTGAATGCGTCTCGCATTCGGATAAAGTCCTAATTATTCATTCCTACATCTTAGGAATAACCAAAAAAAAATAAACAAACTACATGTATATCATATCAACAAAATATATTCATAACTGAACACATCAATCTCTACCTGAGTATTTCCGATAAAACAAAAAGAAACACATTTTTATCGCAACAATAAAATTCTCTGCCTGAGATCCATTTTGAAGTTTAGGCTAACTTGCTTTAACAAATATTTAAGTCATGATAACTTTGAAAAACTGACAAAAACTTAGGAGTATCTAATCTCCAGGAGGAACTGTCCTTCCTCGTCCATAACCACATTCACATCCTGCATATCAATTCTTCCTCCTCCAACTATCTCACCGAGGTTGAACCTTTGGGTATCAAGCTTTCGACAGCTCACCCTGGATGAGTACAACTCTTCACCATCCACTTCCTCCACGACAATGTCTCTTCTTTTCCTCTGTCCTTCAATATTGTTACGACAGGTAACTCTCACTTCCTTAACCTTTTTAGCCACCTTTGGCACAGGTTCCTCATGTCTAGCTGACTTTTCAACAGCCCTTTGTTCTCCCAAGCCGCTGCATGAAGGACTAGACTCGTCTTGTGCAGCCACCACACTTGGTGTAGACAGTTTCCTTTTTGGTGCTGTCACAGGCGAGGGAGCAGTCCTTTTACATACCACGCGACCTACCAACAGATCCTCCTCTTTCTCTATTTCTACCACCTTTTCTTCACCTCCGGAGAGCTCATAATCAGACTCATCTTGCCAATCACTCTCATTGCCTGCCTCGGCCTTATCCTTGCTCCTGACAGATTCGATCTCCTTAGATCCACTCTCCTCGATATTGTCAGGATGCATTCTTCTAGCATGTTGCAGGTAATACTTCTTGTTGCTGAATGTCTTTTGGCAGATGTCGCACCCTACATAACTCATCACGCAAATGTCAATGTGATGCTTATATTCCTCAGGAGATGTCAGCGTCTCCTTACACTTTGGACACAGGAACTTGGCCGTTCTCTCTGTCATCTTTGTCTTTGGCATCTCTGTGTTACTGAAAAGAGAGGAAACGTAATCACTTAACCATTCAGGCTTACGTCGTTCTCGTCTACTTTGCCGAAAATTTACCTGATAGTCTGGTGTGTAGGGTCTCTCTACTTCGTGCTCAGGTTCTTGTAACTGCTCTACAAGCTCCTCACCAGGTAGAATTTGAGCTTTGCACTTTCGGATTCGATCACAGTGGATCACCTGGGGATTACCTGAACGACCGCACAGTACCTTGTACAGCACATCGGAGATTCTCTCTTTCACCTCATAGGGCCCTCTCCAGTAGGATGTCAGCTTAGATGAGCATCCGACTTTCTTTACCGGAAAGAAAACATAAACTTTCTCACCTACCTCAAAGGAATCAAATGACAGTTTACTGTCATGATAGTGTTTCTGCCGTTTCATTGCCTCTCCAGTGTTTTCTCGGACTATCTTGTGAGCCAACTCCATTCTTTCCTGGAGCTCCCAGACCCACTGGTTTAGAGGGACCTGCTTAATAGCTGGTGGCATCTCGTACATCAGATCAAGTGGGCAGTTAGTCTCTCGGCCAAGCATGCACATGTTAGGAGTAAAACCAGTAGTCTCATGCTCAGCGGACCTATAGGCCATCATTACCATCTGAAGATGCTCGTCCCAGTCGGTATGGTGCTCATTGACAAATGCGCTGAGCATGGCCACCAAGGTCTTATTAAACCGCTCTACCATGCCATCAGATTGAGCATGATACGGTGTTGTTCTGGTTTTCTCGATTTGAAGCATGCGGCACATTTCAGCAAACAGTTGACTTTCAAACTGGCGCCCCTGATCTGAGTGTATTCGACTAGGGACTCCAAACCTAGATATGACTTGTTCTATCAAGATAGTTGCCACCGTTCGTGCTTCCATGTTAGGCATTGCATGGCATTCCATCCATTTGGTGAAATAATCACCAATGACAAGGATATACCTATTGCCTTTCTCGGTCTGAGGAAAGTCTCCCAGAATATCAATGGCAATCCTTTCCATAGGGAAGCCACTTCTTACTATTTCCATTGGTGCTCGTTTCGTTTTTGTCGGGTCTTTTCGTTTTGTGCACGCTTGGCAGCCGCTGATGTAAGTTTTAACATCATTCTGCATTCCCGGCCAGTAATAGCCAAGTCTGATTCGACTAAGAGTTTTTGTCACACCGAGGTGTCCAGAAGCTTTGATGTCATGTGAGGTCTTTAGAACCTCTCTCCTATTTGACATCGGTACAATACCTTGCCAGTTAACTATGCTAGTGCCGGAATTTTCCCAGCGCCGGACAAATAATGCCCTCTCGTATTTCTAGCCTGTCCCACTGACAAAGTAATGCTTTCAAGAAAAAGCTTTCACAGCCTACCGTCTTCCGAGCAGGTCTCTCTCCTTCTTTAAGCCACTGTCGAAGCTTTGTCAAATCTTGGTCTTTTTCTTGGGCTTCCTTGAGGTTGGTGCAATCATTGTTTGATTTCACATCAACCTGGTTCACTTTGTAACCTCCAGCAGACTGCTGGCCTGACATCCCGCATTGCTTGCAGGGTTTTCTGCTGAGTGCATCTGCATTTCCGTGTCTCCTTCCAGGCCGATGTTGAATTTTCATATCATAAGCTGACAATACCTCTAACCATCTGGCTAGCTGGCCTTCAGGGTTCTTAAACTGCATTAGCCAGCGTAGAGATCCATGATCAGTCCTTACAGTGAACTGTTTTCCATAGAGGTAATGTCGAAAGTACTTTACGAAGTGTACTAGTGCATACAACTCCTTCCTTGTGACACAGTACCTTCTTTCTGATTTTGTCAAAGATTTGCTGGCATAAGCTATTACTCGCTCATGCCCATCTTGTACCTGGGAGAGAACTGCCCCAATTCCAAAGTCGCTGGCGTCAGTATCCAGTATGAATTCTTTAGTGAAATCGGGATGTGCGAGAATAGGGTCCGCACACAAACTCTGTTTGAGCTGCTCAAATGCACGTTGGCATTCGTTTGTCCATTCAAATTTCACCCCTTTCTCTGTCAGTCGATGTAACGGTTTTGCAATTGTGGCAAACCCACAGATAAATCTACGATAGTAGCTGCAAAGACCCAAAAAGGATCTTACTTCAGTTACATTCTTTGGCTCTATCCAGTCACGCACAGTTTGCGTCTTCTGTGGATCTGTTTTCACGCCTTCAGATGTCACAACGTGTCCAAGATAGAAGACTTCCTTACAGAATAACTGGCATTTTCTTGGTTTAAGCTTTAGTCCTGCCTCTTGCAGTCTATCGAAGACCTTATCCAGATTGGATATCATGTCTTCAAATGTCCGTCCATGGACGATTACATCATCCAGGTATATTAAACAAATTTGCCAGTTTAGGCCTGCCAGCACCGATTCCATCAACCTCTCAAAGGTTGCAGGGGCATTACACAGCCCAAATGGCATGACCTTGAACTCAAAGAGACCTCGTCTTGAGTTAAAGGCAGTCTTTCGTCGGTCTGCTTCCTCCAGTTCCACCTGCCAATACCCGGCATTCAAATCTATGCAAGAGAACCACTGCGCACCAGCCAGTTGCTCCAAGGAGTCATCAATCCTCGGCAGGGGGTAGGAGTCTTTGACTGTTACATCATTCAGTTTGCGATAGTCTACGCAGAAGCGTTTGCTACCATCTTTCTTTGTCACGAGGACAATGCCACTACTCCAAGGGCTTTTTGAAGGCTGTATTACCTTCTTTGATAGCATATCATCTATCTGTTTGTCTATTTCAGAGTTCATGTGTACAGGGGGTCTGCGCAAAGGTTGTTTAATTGGATGCGCGTCACCCGTGTCAATTCTATGTCTCACTATGCCAGTTCTTCCTAGATCCTCATCAGTCTCTGAGAAGACTGAAGAATACTTCATCAAGAGTTTTCTAACTTCCTCGCATTGCTTTGGAGACATGCCCTCGACAGTCCGCTCATATAAGTTTTTAAGGTGGGCAGGCATAGGATTGGAAATGGGCACGAACGACCTACATCTACTTTCATCAACAGGGCTCAGTTGGCCTATTTGGGTGCCCTTTTGAAGTATTTGGTCTTCCTCAGATACATTCAAGAGTCTTACAGGTACAGAAGTATTTCCGTGTACCAATGATCTAGCCAGCAACCCTTTTCCTGACTGTAACATTCTTTCAGACGGCTCTACAAGGTAGAGATTACTACTCTTGAACATCATGGGGATCTGACCTTGAACAACTATTTCTGACCTTGCGGGGATAGTAACATCATTGGCTATAGAGATCCTATAGCATCCGATAGAACCTTCACAGTTCAAGCTTGTTTCCTTGCCCTGTACATGCAGAGTCTTTTTAGCTACGTCTACGCTACACTCATAACGTTCCAGAAAGTCTAACCCCATCATCAGGTCATTTTCTACAGTTGCTACTACTACATCGGTCTCATAAGTGTCTCCATTTATTCCTAACATAATTTTTGTTCGTCCTCTTACCTCGAGAGGGGTACCTGAGGCCGCGACCAGAGTCCTATTATACTCTGTCAACATGCCCTGTTTGCTCTGTGGAGATGCATCCCATACTCGAGATGACAGCACAGTTAAAGTTGCACCAGTATCAACCAAACAATTCAGAGATTGATCTCCGAACTGTACTGGGAGCATTAAGCCAGAGCCGATAGAATTGGCTTTAGAAGATTCCGTTTCCTTTTTCATGTTTTCATCATGTTTCTTTGAAACTTGGTCACGGGATCTTCTAGTCTGACTTTTGTTTTTAGGACACTTGGCCTGGAGGTGAAATTTTGAGCCACATCTATAGCAGGTCCTTATAGGCTTCTGCTGTTCAAACCTCCCGCTATTTTCAGCTCTTTTGTCTTGCTGCATAGCATTGAATTTTTCTTCCAGCCTATCTAGGCTGGCTTGTAACTTCAACAAGGTAACCTCATCAGGTTTATCTGGCATTATTGTTTGAGACATAAGCTCTGCAGAGCCAATGATACCTTGATTCTGCAACTTAGCATTTTCTGCCCTATTAAAGGCTTCCAACTCAACTGCATGGCGAACAGCATCATTAAGGCTAACAGGTCTAGCCTGTTTTATTCTCAAACGCATGTCGACGCTTATCAAAGAGTCTACAAATTGCTCTTTGGCCAATGTTTCCTTGAGGTCTGCAGGAGCAGATGGGTAGGCTAGATTGGTTAAGCGTCTTATGTCTTGACCTAGCTCAGAAAGTGTTTCTGAGGCTTTTTGGCGCCTTTCTCTCAGCTGTACTCTGTATAGTTCTGTTTGGTTGGGAGGGGCGAAACGTTCTTCCAAAGCCTTAGTCAATGAGTCGTAGTCCTTTGAATTAGAGGACAGATTTCCGAATACACCCTGTGCTTGTCCACGCAGGGACACAGCTAGGTACAGACCCTTTTCGGTGTAGCTCCATGCATTGATCTCAGCACATGTCTCGAAGTGTGCTTTAAAATCAAGCCAAGAGCTGGTCCCATCGTAAGTCGCAGCTTTGACCATAGCTGATCTGGCTTTGGTAGACTGTTGGTGTGCATGATTTTCTCTAGGCTCATCAAGCCTAGATCTATCTACTGTAGATGACCCTACATTAGGTGGGTCTACTGTAGATTGGTCTATTCTAGGTAGATCTACTCTAGACCTATCTAGTCTAGACGGGTCTACCCTAGATATATCTACCCTAGACTGGCCTGTTCTAGATATGTCTTGTCTAGATGGGTCTACCACCGGTAACCCTCCTCTAGCCTGCATCTCTGTATATTGGGTTTGCTTAGAGGTATTTGGAAATGTGACTCTAGGCTTGGGTGTACTAGTCATTTCGCTAGGCAGTTCTGTCTTAAAACGATGCCTTCCTTCTGCTTGACTGGAAGGATTTATGTTTGCACTTTGTAGCTGGCGTTCTAAATCGTTGATCTCACATTGCATCTTCAGCAACTCATTGTCTTTCTCTAGCTCCTCTAAGTGGCGCCAGAGAAAGTCTACATCTGGATCATTACTTTTCTCGGCCATGGTATTAATAACGAGACTGTGGGTCTGACAATGGAGATTTTGTCATGCGTATCCCACCGCTGCCACCAAAGTTGTAACGTGTGCCGGGCTAATGACCGAGTTATATATAAATTTTCCTTGGGGACTACCTGTCCGGTTGATTAGTAACATAAACTATTGTAGTAATATATACACGCGAACAAACTAAAACTAAATGAACGAACTAGTGATTAAAACACACAACTGTTAATCAATATATACAAAGGGGTAGTGTGAGCGTGAAGCTATACACTTTTACAAGTCTACCTATTTAAGCAGAGCCAATAAAGCGAGGCTTCCTCGACTCTAACTCGTCTAGGTATATCTAGTCTAGGTCTATCTAGCCTAGACCTATCTAGCCCTTCTAGGTATATCTAGCCTAGGCCTATCTAGCCTAGACCTGTCTAGCCCTTCTAGGTATATCTAGCCTAGGCCTATCTAGCCTAGACCTGTCTAGCCCTTCTAGGTATATCTAGCCTAGACCTATCTAGTCTAGGTCTATCTAGCCTAGACCTATCTAGCCTTTCTAGATATATCTAGCGTAGACCTATCTAGTCTAGGTATATCTAGCGTAGACCTATCTAGCGGGAGACTATACTGCCAACAACCCGGGCTGCACGACGCAGGCTTTATTCCGACCTCTCAATGAAGCGAGGCTCCCGAGAGAGGATAAGGAAATTACCCACGTCTTAAGTACCCAAAGTTCCCAGTCAATACAGTCAATGCCAGAATAGAGAACCCTTTTACTCAGTGTAGAGCCGATGTTGCACTGACGGAGATATTCAGCATTCTCCCAGATTTTAGCGAAACTGCTGCTTATATAGGGACTTGTCACGTGGTTCGTAAAGCTACGCCTACTAATGCAAGTGTCCTCTAGCGGACGACGGAATATGCCGACCTTAAACGAAAACTATCGAGTGAAATAAACAACTTCCGTTATCAAGGGCAACGGGCAACACTCTCAAGCAAAACAGCGAACTATGCACAGATCTTATCAAATAGGTGTATTTGGAAACAAAGTGCATATAGACCATTAAATGTAAACATGTTATCGTGTATCAACTGGTTTACTAACCTGATTATTCCAAATAGATGTTAAGTTTGCCCACGTGCTATGATTCCGGAAGTTGACACTTTCACTTTGTAACAAGGGAAGTAACCCTAAAAGTATGCTATAATAATCAAAACTCTGAGAGAGCAGTGATGCATGGTTTTCGTCACACTACTATTACTTCTGCTACTGTTACTACTACTACTGCTAATACTACTACTACTACTACTAGTACTACTACTACTACTACTACTACTACTACTACTTTTATTAGGTCTACTATTTTTTGTTACTTATGTTCCATATTAAGAAACAATCAAATATGCAAATCCTGCCTCGATCTATTTCATAAAAAGAAACAAAGAACCTGATATATTAAAAAACGGAGATAAACCGTCAGGGTATTTTGACAACTTTATAATGACGTTCAGCCTTGGATGCTGATCTAATATATTTACTCATAGATAATATGCAAATAAGCATTCGTATAATAAGCATGTAAAAAGGGTTTTGCAGACAGGACAACAGATGGACATGTATGTACAGATTTATTAAAAAATGGAACCACGTTAAGGAAGTTTGGGAATCTGATAGAACAATGGGGAACACAAATGCGTGACAAATCACCACATACATGCACACACACAACATGCATTGCTAGATATAATTATGGGATCATGTTACCCACGGCTTTGATAGTTCCTTATCATTAATATATCTGTATCTGTATATATACGTCGTAGAATCCTATAAGGCTTTTACACGACGGGTGAGAAGAGTCGCCGTTATTATTGGCAATGATGTATATGTAACATAAATCTCACATCTAGTTAATAATTATATACAAACTATTTAATGACAAATATTCAATATAAGTTAACAGTTTACTGGTTTTACACAGTCCCTAATGAATATTCATGCGTGAGATGATCTCTTCATGAATATTCATTAACTTGGTTTTTATAACCTTAAATATCAAGATAAATTTAGACTTTGAGAAAATCTGTAGGCTCATATCTTTAACATTCCATAAGTGTACCGTTCAGACCCTGGTCTGGGTCTTCTCATTTACAAGGGCTTTTAAGACTATAAGGTGAAGGGTTCAAAATAGCTATTCATAAAATGCCTCGGAAAAGAAAACCTGAAAGAGAAATACAAAAGTTAGCATCTGAACTATATATGTCTTAACCTTTCACGGTTGAAGACCCCGTATCAGGGAAATACAAATATGAGCTATTGACATTTGGTGATCGTATCACTTGACACAAACACTGTATAAATACTACTGCTTTTCCGTTACTACTTTCTAGAAGTATAAATGGCAGTTCCCATGAGAGAATTGTGCAAAACATAACATGAAGGAAGGCATGTTTTAATTTCAGACTATTAACTAAATTTATAGATCGCGAGAATGTGGGTTTATCTTCGACATGCATATTGATAACATAGTTCCGGTACTGTCTTCCCACCCGTGACGTAAATTATTCATCGGTTTCAGAAGCAAAAAGGTCAATATCATTTAGCTAAATGGTAATGTGCATACACTAATACCATGCATATGTAATATTAACTTTAGTCTGCTAACCGCGACCTAACTGACATTTGCAAACAGATTGGATTCAGAAGAGACGCCGAGTAACTCGGCGCCTCATCTGGATCCAAGCTGTTTGACACTCTGTCAATAGTATCTCAAAAGCTTGGACGAATCAGAAGTAAGTGACGGCGGCAACAGCTCGGAGGTTATGCATACCTCATTTACATAGCATGTTAAAGGTTGAAAGGGGACATCATTCTATAATACAGTATATCCCCTATAAGGCGATCACCACACTGAGGTATAACTATGCGTCTTAAAGGAAGGTGATATGAAGGCTTAACCCATTCTCTCATATTGACGACTTTTGACGACTCTGTAAAAATGACTTTGTGAAACCATTGTGATAAATAGAGCATTTGCTCCTATAGGAGCAAATGCTCTATTTATCACAATGGTTTCAAACTACAAAATCGTAAAATTTTCCTTTTCTCTAATTAATGCTCCTTTTCGGTTGATTAATTCAAATAGGTTGTTATAAACTAGCCTATGAGGTAATGGGTTAAAGGAAGGTGATATGAAGGCTTAATGAAGGACGACAGTTATGCAGAAATCTTCCGGGAGTTTTCTATCTTACTTTAGACCTGCATTAAGCAAATGCCTGTTTTCAAGACATCTGTATTCTTAACGTGGTTGCTTCAGTGTAGTTTGTTCTATTATTACAATTGCATGGGTGTAAACAGAGTCAAACGCTTCTTCCGTAGCCGCTACTATTACTTTCACTAGAGCTACCACAAGTGTTACCTCTCGTCCCACTAGTGCTGCTAAAACAACTATCACCACGACTACTTCTACAACAATCATCTTAGAAGGTAGAGCGTTGGATTTCAGAGTGGGAACTCGCATGTTCAATCCCCGGTCGCTACATACCGAACATGCATAAAAAATTATGAAAATAAGGCAGGCGACGCCACGCCAAAACAAAACCGCGCAAAAATCTTAGAAGAACAGTTTACGTTTACATGAAATTCGTTCGAAATGTAAGCAGCATCTGTCTTGTTAGAGATTGGCATTATGAAGAGAGTGCTCTAAACTGTGACTGGTGGACCCAGTGTTACAGCATTCTTACGTTGCACCTTCCATATCCACCACCTAGACCACTTCTGCTACTTTTTAACCTTTTACACCATGAATATATAATTATGTAATAAAAAACGATATTATGAATATGAATTAGATTATATTGTGTGGTTGTGCATGAATGCAGGAAAGTTTGGCCATGACGGAAACTGTAGAATCATATCTTTATTATATATATATTCTGAAAATTGGTGATCCTTCGAAAGCAAAAGTAGAAATGCAAAAAGAGAAAATTGAAGACCCTGTTTTATTGAGTCTGTTCATGAGTAGTATTTAAAAGTGCAACACCACTCACGCCCCCTATCATCGGCTTAAGCAGTATTCAAATTTCAAAACTAATAATATCAAAACTAATGATCCCGAAGGACCAGAAAATATAACAACACTTAGAATGAAGTACGGGGTGACTTTTTACGACCGCCACACAAGCACTTAACACATGCTGTTGTGAAGTACATATATTCTAAAAATGGGTGATCCTTCGAAAGCAAAAGTAGAAACGCAAAAAGAGAACATTGCAGACTCGGTTTTATTGAATAAACAGACAGCAGATCCTAATCAGAGGGTTCCTATAGGAGCCTTCTGATCTAGGTCTACTCTGTTTGCAGAGGCATAAAAAGGCGTAATTTTGGAATAAAGGGTAAAAGCTATAATGCTATAATGCTTATTGCAACAAATGCTACTCTATTCATCTCTGTGCATGCAAATATTGCCGCATTCAATTAGAGTACAGGCACTGGAGTTGTTCTGGACTGTTGCGTAGTGTAGAAAAGATGTCACCTGTCTTAAATAACGGTAAAACGTTTTATAAGCTATGAATATGTCAAAATTATCCATGTAAACTCTCTTTTACTGCAAGTGTTGTAAATTCACTGTCATGATTTTGTCACCGTTGTCTTATCCACTTAAAAGTCTTAATGGGTAGTGGTGTTGTCAGTTTGTTTTGTAAGGCATTTGTAAATGGCTTTTAGCAATGAAAGCATTTTTTAAATATGTCAAAATACTTTGAAATGCAGTTTTGAAAATTGCTTGTCCACTTATTGTACAATATATAGCACATAACCTTTCTAATGTCGACGAAACCATATGTTGACAGTTTTATCTGCAAACTCGGTTATACACATGTGAAAAAATTACCGGCTTATATATTATTGAATGTATTTATATTGTCTAATCTTGACAGCAATCTTGAAGTTTAGAGATCAGCACAGCGCCTAACTTTATTTATCTGATATGCGGCTATACAGAACCAGCACTATAAATGAATTTATCAAATGAGGCGGTGTGATATACATGCAACATAGTATACAATGCGAATGATGCAAGGAAATATTTATTTCTGCTTCAACTTTATCAAACGTTTAACCCTTTACTCCATGAATACTCATGTGAGAAATAATGACATTTTATTTTTTACAATAGTTTGTGGACACAGGAATATTTGGCCATGGCAAAAACTGTACAAGCATATCTATATTATGTCATAACACACAACCTCCCCCGCACACAGAGACACATTACACACAACCTCCCCCGCACACAGAGACACATTCCATCCCAACTTTGTCACATTCAACGCTAGGAATAAGACAACTATATATGTACCTTTATATTTTCTGTCTCAATGCTCCAGGGTCCCTTTTTATGAATGATCGTACGACATCACTTATATTATCGTTAGTCCTAGTTTGCGACATTCCCTTCTGTTAACATAATCAAAACTTTCGCACATTCTATCATGCAACAATTAAGGCTAACTGCGTTAGACAGAATTTATCCTAAGTTCTGACATACATGTACGACGATCGCGACTTTCATCTGGATCCAAACTGTTTGCAATGCGAGTTTGCAAGTTGTGAATAGAGGAATAAGAGTTAAAGAAGCGACAACTTGTTATAATTGAGCTGTTCAGATACTTGATTCACAAAAACGCACACGAACAGACATTCAGGCGTGAAAGCGCATGCCATATTTAATTTGATTACATTATTTGAATGACTAACGTTGATTTCAGATCAGATCTATACCGAAGTAAATCCACTTTAGCAATTGTTTTTGGGATCAAATACCTTGGCCATCTGCAATTAGTGTAGATCCTGATTAGAAAGCTCATACAGGTCCCTTCAGATCATGATCTGCACTATGCGTAATAAAACATCTTCTGTAATCACGAATATGATCCATAAATACGGCTTTCTACGCATTTGCAAACAGGGTAGAGCCAGATCAGACATCTCCTTTGGAGCGGTCTGATCAGGGTCTGTTCTGTTTGCTTTTGATATAATACAGATCTGATTCTCCAATTTCTGTCATGATATTATGTTAATTTGTTTATAGAGCCAATGTAAACAAATCAGTGAATTAATAATGACGGAGTAAAGGGTTAACAGATAAAGAACTTAACTATTATAATTCAGATTAAAATAAATTCATATGAAAAGAAACGCGATGATTGTGGTTTTATGGATTCATACTTTCTGTTACAATAACATGAATCTTCCATATTTGTAAGAAGAAAACATATTTTAATCAGAATGTGTAGTAGATCTATTACACTGCATTTCCTCTGTATATTTTCTTACTTTGGTTCAATAAAATAAATGTATCAATAGATACTTGCTGCAACTTATTCATATACAGTAGAACCTGGCATAAGCGGCGGCTATTTATTAATTGAACATAAGATTATTAAAAATCACGTGTTTGCTAAATGCAGGGCAACATAAATGCAAGAAGCTCCTATAGGAGATGTCTGCATTACGTTTCCCCCTGCATTAAACTACCACCTGTATTATAGATCCGTAATTATACCTCTTTTTATTGGTCGCTTTAGGAAGTACTGAATAAGTAATGTGAAATAACAGTTGCAATGTTACACGTGATGTAAATGCTTACTAAATTGACCCGTATCACGGTATTGGGCGGTAATGCATTTACCAGTACGAAATCATGGTCAGAATGAATTAATCAAGGCACCTCTAGACATGTTTGGTAGCGTTGTAGACGCCTTTAACAATTTAAATCACCAACGATTTAATGCGCAAGAACACGATAACGCATTAAAGACAGCATGAGCTGACACTAACTGTTGCGATCTCTACATATGTTATGGACTACTGCAGAGAATTGCACGTGATAATAAGTGTTATAATGTGCAAATTGTAGGCTGTGATAATACATCTTGTTGGTGCATTCATTATGTTACTACGCCGAAATAAATTCTACTAAAAAGTTCTGATATCGTGTATCAATTAAACCGATAGTGTCTGTGTAACTCCTACACAAAAAAGCAACTATAAAAGGTTTATCCGATTTAGAAACTGTTTAATCTCACATCTGCAAAGATCTTGATTGTTTTAAAGTAAAACCGATCAAACAAAATGCTACGCAGGTGGTTGCTTAATGTAAGGCAAACGTTATACAGAAAATTCCTATAGGAGCTTTCTGTATTACTTGTTATATGCATTACGCCATCAAGGTTTACAGAACATGTATACGTTTCTTATACCAGATGAATATGTAGCTCGCTAAATAAACTGCTTAATGTGGCATTTATATTCTGAAAAATGATTCACAAAAAATACTTATCAGCAGACACATAGGCGTATAAATGCGTACAAACCTTATTATGATAACAATATTTGATTTACTAAAGTAGATTTCCGATAACATTTTCAAACGAAACGAAAGGCGGTTACATCGTTTGATATGAGTTTTCGTTTGTATTTTAATTTTCGTCATATTACATAAATATTTTTTATCACATATATATAAGAGGAGAAAACTCACAATGTAAAGACAGCCAACACGAAAGTTGTATAGGGCCAATGATTTTAAAATAACCATATTAAATACAGTAAAACCTTCTATAACGACCACTAAATTACATAAAGTGTTTTGTGTTAAAGGCAGGTGGATGCTTAAAGCAATGTGAAAGTAAAACAGAACGCTCCTATAGGAGCGTTCTGTTTTACTTTCACCGTGCTTTAAGCAACCGCCTGCCCAAGAAAAACAACTAATTAACACAATTTAGTGGTCGTTATAGAGAGGTTTTACTGTAGTTGTAGTATGTGAGATAGCGATATAAACAAATAAAAAGTATGTTTGACTATACAGTTGAGATGTCTGTGATTTAACAAGCGAAACTGTAGAGTACAGTAAAACCTCTCTATAACGACCACTAACTTACATCAAGTATTTTGTGCTAAAAGCAGGTGGCTGCTTAAAGCAAGGTGAAAGTAAAACAGAACGCTCCTATATGAGCGATCTGTTTTACTTACACCTTGCTTTAAGCAGCCACCTGCCCTAAATACCAACTAATTAACACAATTTAGTGGTCGTTATAGAGAGGTTTTTACTGTACTCTTGTTTGTTCTAGGCAAGTCGAACTAGAGTAAGAGATACATGTTTACAAGTGGTAAAGTGGTAAATAACGTTTGTGTCTCTGATAGTGTTGCATCTTCTGCTTAACAGTAGCTAAACGCAGGTCAAAAGTAATGCAGAAAGCTCTTATAAGAACATTTTGTATTACCTTTTCCTGTCGTGCATAAAACAACCTCCTGCTTTTTTAAGACTTCTATGTTCAAAAACGCTTAGAACAGGTTCTACTGTACGTTATTGTAACTTCATAAATACACTATTTTACGAGTTTTACAGTTTCAGCGGGTTTATTAACCCTTCGCTTGCTGAATTTTAAAATACATTTCTCCTTCTTTACCCATGCCCTGTTGTATAATTACATATATCTTCACTGTGTACAAGTATTTCGCTGTGCAATCACTGCTGTGGAGTGCATTGGTTGCACAATCTACTTGTAAATAGTTGCAGACCCTGATGAGACAGCTCCTGCAGAAGCTGTCTCATCTGGGTCTTCACTATTTACAGGTAGGTATATTGACCTGAATAGCAAGCGAAGGGTCGAAAAAAAGGATCGCAGCTTACAACAGGTTCTACTGTACATTATTGTAACTTAAAAAAAATCACTATTTTACGAGTTTTACAGTTTCAGCGGGTTTATTAAGATTTTTGTTGCGATATATATATCGATGTGTTATTAAATAACAGAGCTACAGATAAAGTTGCGTACCCAAATACTGAATTCGTCATTTCTCCACCAAATCGTATACTGTGACCACTCTTTAGAATTGTCTATTCGAGACGATTCTAAAGAGTGGTCTCAGTATAGGGTTTGGCGGAGAAATAAAGCAGTTATTCGGGAAAATGTTTTATTTTATGCATCTTATCTGGAGCTCTGTACATTTAGATAGATAATTATACATCTTGTCATAGAGTAAATTCCAAATTCAGCAGCGAATTATCAATCTAATGGATGCTTCTGTACCGAAGTTTGTTTATTCATGTTATTAATATACATGGGCGGTCACGAAGAACCCGTAGATTAATATTTTGATATTCAAATGTTTTTGCTGGATGACATTGATAAATGAGTACTGAACATGGAACATTCTGATTGAACCATTACCCCGTTGTGAAAAACAAATTAATCTCGACTTAGTTTTTTCTTTGATCTCGTGTTAATGTGAGTACGCCCGATTCGATGAAAACAATAATGTCGACCCATGTGTTTTTAATCTGGTGCAAATTTTAATACGAGCGAAACAATGAAGAAAGTATGTCAACGCAGTTTTTGTTCTGGTGTAAATTTTACTGCCCACAACTCAATTAAACTTTAAACAACCGTTTGACTGAGTGTTCAACAACTTTGAGCCAGACGAGATGCTGTATCGTACCATCTGTGTCCATTATGTTAACCTTTAGCCTGCTATGAAAATAAAGCCTATGTAAGTTCCGATCTGTTGCCGTTGTTCTTCTGATTCGTTCAATATGAACAGAGTGTAATCAGCTTGGATATTATTAGACACCGAGTTACTCGGCGTCTCATCTCGATCCAATCTGTTTTAAGATGTCAGTTAAGTAATGCTTAGCAGGCTAAGGGTTAATAATGTCAATATGGTGAATGTTTTATCTATATCATCTGTATCAATACGTTTCTACATGTTGATATACGCCTTAATTAACCAAGCACGCCAAGTATTTTTATCAGCGGTTCGTGAGAGATTCTGACATTGGTTGGAAAATATATCTTAATCATCGGACGGAAGTTGATAATTCCAAACATACCCAGCGCATTAAATTTCTACAAAATGACAAGATAATTTTGTTCCTAATATACAAATCGGTTTGCCGGGTGATTTACTAGTGCGAGTAGTGTAACTAGGTAACTAAATCTGTAACATAATTACAATTGATTTTACAGAAAATATACCTAAATGCTGACACAGTGTATGTTATTAAAACAAACACTCTTCATGTCAAAACACGATATATTTGACAATATATCCTCTCGAAAGGTATACTCTTTCATATTGAATTAACACATTCCCTCATACTGACGCCTTTTGATGCTTCTGTAAAAATCACTGATTGAAACTATTGTGATAAATAGGAGCAAATACTCTTATTATCACAATGGTTTCGAAACTACACAATTCTAAAATTTCCTTTTCTCTAGTATATGGTCCTTTTCGGTAGATTTATTCAAAGAGGTTAGCCTTTGAGGGAATGGGTTAACTTATATCAATAAACAGTGGTCGATCATTCCACTTTGATATTGTAGCATTCAAAAATTTGATACAATTATAAATATACTTAGCTGGCATCCGACCACTAAATGCTCATATGTACAATTATCATATGTCTTCTAACCTCATATAGAAATATGCTTCAGATAAACACGAATGCAAATATATCATAACGTATATACGGTTACATATATTACACGTATTGACAGCAATTCACAGTAAACCTTTCTAATTCGAACACTCAAATGAAAATAATTATCGGTGTTTAAGGCAGGTGGCAGCTTAGTGCGGGGTGAAATTCTGAAAGCCACGAAGAAAGCTTCTCTTAGAGCTTTCTGCATGACCCTCTATACGATTAGCAGTCATCTGTCTAAAACGTTTTAAATTCGTCTTTACTAAAAGTTAGAAAAATAGAGGGTTTCGTTCTGTGTATCAGGTTTATCGTGGCTCCAACAGTAAATGATTGTTTTACTGTGTATTCTACACATTGATAGGAATGACATGACGTGGTATTGCATTTGATGGTTGGGCATAGTTCATTTCAAAGTTCACATAATGCATATATGTAGGCATTGAATAATAAGAATAGTGTACTTTGTGAATAAAAATAAATGTATGATTCATGCAGGAAGCACCACATTAAAAAGACACAGTCGTCCGAACAACACCAGGACCAAAGGAGAAAGTAAATTTACAAGCCTATCAAAAGACAAAACAAAACGCACAAAGATATAACAAACACAAACTAGGGGAGCGATGGATATTCCATCTTGGAGCGGTCAGTGACAAGTGTCATTTTGGGTTTAAAGAGGCTTAGTGACGTCCAACCTCACACTTATTCCATTTCCACCCTAAACGTATACGTTCCCCAGTTCCCCCTAATCTACAACAGTCGCGGTGGCAAATATTGTAATATAGATTCAAGTATTATTTATTTATTCGAGACCAGCATTTTCAGAATATGGGATTCATTTGCTTTAAAAGTATATCATTAAAACTATCGTTCTTCTGCTACAATGCCTTTGCTATGAAGATAATATATTATAACCATAACATAAACAGCCTATTATAAACTTAACTATTATATCTTCGACATTGTTTGTATATTAGCGACACAAATTGGGAGTCGTTCTCTAATTAGCTCATTTAGATTTATTTAAGTACATGTACACTGAAGCATGGGGCATGGGACAATCAAACAAGTAAATTCAGTAGAAAGGGCCATATGCAAATTTGCAAACGAAATTTTATTTGTACGACATTCAGCCAATTTCAACCGAACGTTATAATACCAGAATGATGAATATGTAATCATATATTATTTACAACATGTTATGGATCCTAAATAAGGTGACATGATGTTGCATGCTATTGAAGAAATACCAATACTGAAAAATGGACATCTTCAGTAATGATTAGGTTGAAACGGTTGGCATATTGCAGATGTTTGATTAATAAGATGGTGGTAATAACAAAACAAACTAGACAGTTATTGTGTGTAATAGTTGACTGGAAAAGGGCTAATATCTATAGAAACAATTTCATTTAAATTCAGGAATATCTAGAATTGTTAAATAGATAACTTTGAATGAAATTGTATCATCTTACAGACTAGAAATAAAAGCTGACATGTGGGAAATAAAAAAGAACAAACACAATATATAAGACATGTAATATCGATAAGATATCGGTACTATGTATATTTGCCGCCTATTTCAGCACTGGGTAAAGGAGAATGTTGAACTATATAGAGGATCTTACATGAGTGTTCGTTACTAAAGCTCGTGTCATATTATTATAATAAACCCGTTTCATAAAAAACAATTTGTAATGAACACGCATGTAAGATTCTTTTTATCACATAAGCCTTAATATGCCATATAAAATTAAACAGGCTATAGCTGATAACTGTTTCGGTCATTGCTTATAAACAGCGTAGTAATTCAACAGAAGTCACACATGGAGAGCTACGATTGGCTAACGCTTAAATGAGGACTACGCTTGGCTAACAATTGCTAATTTGCATGAAATATGCACTACTGCATTTTCGTGAATTACGGCACTCTGTTAGGACACTCCCACAAGGCAGATTATGCGATAAAATAGTTTATGAAATATAACTTTTCTTTTTTCCTGTCAGTTTTAGGACACACTGCCCAACAATTCGGAAGGCTAGTATAAACAGCCCAACATGGTCTCTTAACCGTTAATGTTGGTATATTTTTAACGTTTTCGCGTCGTTTTGATACCAGGTCGAACTGTTTAAGTATAAATATATTTTTAATAATATAAACTATGCTTTTGCTCAAAAGTTACTATGATTATATTATTGTAAATCTATTGTCCAAGCCATAGCTACTGGTACATTATAGAGTTAATGTCTAGATTTTATACCCCTGAGTAAACAATGTCTGCTCAAAAATTGATCTTGTGCAACATTGACTACTTCAACTAATTTTCTGAGAAACTATTGACCGAAATGCAAAAAAAAACTTGGTATCGCCGGGTCTCATCTTGATGCTAGCTGTTTGCAAATGCAAGTGAGATCGCGGATAACGGGATCAGGTTTAATAATTCTAAAACTGAAATTTAATCATGAGAACTCATTACTGATTTGACAAAAGAAGCAAATTTTGCACCAGACATATTTAATGACGTTACTAGAAAACCTTTTATAGAATAGACAGAATTTTTCGGTGTGCGATATAAATAAAAAAAGTAATATCACATGTAGCAGACAATGTATTTAGATAACATTACTCATATATGATGCGTCGACACAAAAAAGTTTTAATCTGCAACTACATAAGCTTAGAGTACCAGTCAATATATCAATGAAACATTCACTTTCTATACATGCTCAATATTTCATTCAATTTTATATTTGCTATTTTTAACATTTTGCATTTTTGAACAATAATAAAGATGATAGATTCGCGTCCCTACCTCGCATGTTATATTTCATGACTAAATGATACACACCGTCCTCCACAATGGCGCCAATGACTACATTTATAGTCCGCTCGGGGAGTTCTTTAAATGCATAATGCACACTGTAATATCGTTTAGTCTTTAACATTTTTTAGTGCAAAATTATTTTCCTCTGCGAACGTTGTCGTCTGCTTTAATTTTCAGAATAGACTTTTCATCTATTTATTCTCTTTAACGGTAAGTGATGTGTCCTGATAAAACGCCAAGTTAGTCTGCGAGTTAGTTAATCTGGATTCAAACTGTTTGCAAAGCTAATATTTTCGCCTATTGCAGCAAACCCTTGAGCCGCAGTCCGATGACCTCAACAGTGAAATAGTTAACCTTTTACCTCAGGAATATTCATGTAAAATTAACGAGAGTATAAATATCAATTTGTTTAAATGGTGGAATAATGAACAAGAAAACTTGTGATGATGACAATAAATGTTGAATCAGATCAATAATATTTATTAGGCGAACAGAGACGATCGTCAGCAGATGACTCCTACGTTATTCGTCTAATCTTAATGAATTCGAGTTATAGAGGCTTTAAAAGGCGTATATAAGAGGTACACTGTTAGAACAAAATCAATGTAACACAATTAGTTCAGCAATTGTTTTAATTTTCGCTTCATAACCATTTAATATTTCTTTTAGAAACTAAGATAAGTGTGTATGAAAGTGATAATCCCTACAATAAACGCATGTTTTCAATAATATTACAAACATTTGGACCTTGGTGTGTTTAATCACTATTATATATCGACAAGTGCCCTTGTGATACACAATAAACTGTTATCGTCCATAGTTGTCTTTATTATACAACACAATATTATCGGCCTACGTCGAACAGTTATGCGTAATACATTGTCGAATAACACCGGGTCTTCGATATTAAACCTATGAACATGTTGTCTACTTCAGCGTTTATTCGATTGGTTTCGATTGGTTTTATTCGATTGGTTTTCTGGCAAATGATTTATATACTGTTTAGGCATTTTAAACGTGTTGCGAGTCGAGACTATAACAGAACACAATGACTTGTTCGTCTTCCGTATTTCTCATTTGAGGTAGCCAATTCGACATATTTAACACTTTACACGTGAGGCACTCATGAATTGGCATTTATAAATAGTGTAGGTCCAGAGTCAATTGAATATGATTAACACATTTATAAATAGTGTAGATCCAGAGTAGATTGGATATAATTAACACATTAAATTTTATAAATAGTGTAGATCCAGATCAGTGTGTTACTAGAGCAGATCCTTAATCAGAGACTGCACTGTCATCTAGCAAGGGTAAACCTTTATGACCGAGTTGAATCTACAGTTAATCATTGACTGTTTGGCTACTGACCGTTCCAATGCGGTACTTCTACTTTCAGCCTATGATAAACTTTGCTATTTAATATGCTTAATGTTTTGCTGTCTTGATATGCGTCCCGTTAGGTTTTGTCTTGTGGTTGTGCCACTTCTTGTTTGATGATGTTTGGTGCCGTGTCCTTTCGTATGTGGCTCTCCCTGTTTTACTGTTTTGTTCCTATATTTGCTATTCTACTCTCAATATTAATCCTTGGTATGTGTAAGTTGTCACAAAACCGAGTGCGTAATGGTACAGAAGGTCACTGTAATAGTAAATGTAAAAAATAAGCAGCCTCTTTCTTTTCTGGATATGGCAGTTTTGTATCTTTTATCATTACAGTGTCTGATGTGCTATTGCAATCAACGCAATAGCATACGTTGTTGATATTGTTTCCGTTCGGTGCTAAAGTCCTTTACATAGCGACCACACATGTAAAGGAAGTTTGTATGTTCTATTGCTTTGAACCGTTTTACATATGTGTCTAGTCTGTCTAGAGCTGATTTCAGTTAGAGCCAGGACAGCAGTACACTATACAGACAAAGCAAGCATTAACAGAATAAAGTAGTATGAACCAGTCTCAATGACAGCAATTTTATTTATGACTTGTGTCTGTTACGTAAATGTAGGTGGTATTTATGAGGTATATATGCTAAATCAAATCAATCTACTTCAAAGTCCATTTGTATGTATTAAAGCGTGTCTTCATTAAACATTCAGATTTATATTTATAACACAACTTTTTGTACAAATGTCCATTTAAAGTATTTTGACTAAATATGTTTATGATCTTTGTCAGATTTATAAAAGTAAATCATATACATATCTTTTGTTTGGTTAGTAAAGTCAGAGAGTACAAGGAAAGATAAACATGCCTATTATAAATGGTTATTGTTCTGCCAAACACATAAACTACTTCACATTTGAATGTAACGTTTTCAGATCGACAATGACGTTTGTTTACAAGTTGAAATTGACATTAAATCAATTAAAAAAAATCATGTGTGAACAATATAATCGTTGCGAACAGCCTTCTATTAAACTCTTCCGATCATACAGAACATTTGATTGAGAACAAAAACATGTTCTTAATGTTACATTTCTATTTGTACTCTAAACTAATGTATCACGTAAGATCTTTAAAGCTTGTACACTTTTCAAATACTCCCCTGTGTACTGTAAAATAGGCTTTACATCCTGTTCACATTTTGTCTTAATCAACTTTAAGCTAAAATGAGTTTATAACCTTTTTCATCTAAGCCATAAATGTATGAATGAACACAAGCAACTGTCTTATTTAGATTTAGAATTAAAAATGTATATATAGATAAAACCAAACCAGCTACTTACGAATATTTCGACCATACTCGACACCACATACAAGCAGAACAGTCCAAACATAATGATCAACATTATGGTTTTTGGCAAAGTCGAAAGGATTTCTTTCACCTTCTCAAATTAGTATATGGACCGTCCTATCATTATTGCCATCGGTCCTACCAAAATGATGTGAAGATCTCTTTCCATTAATTGGAAACAAATAGGTCTACCTATCGAAGGACGAAAGGACGGATCGAAAATCCAAACGTCCAACTGACATATATGTACAAAACAATAATAACAATAATAAAGAATTGCTGTGCTCGAAAGGCTGAAGGTCTCTTGTTAGATATGCTATCTTAATATGCGTTATGAACAGCCCCTTTATCAGCTGATTGATTTGTCTGCAACAAATTCAAACAAAAGCGTATCTTCTTCATCTTGGTAAAAAAATGCAATACCGTTACAGTGTTTTCGCTGTCAAATACTTGATAAATATGTCGTCTGTTTCAAGATTCGTTTTGTTAATTTTCTCCCATTTGGTTAATTTTTCCCATTTTGTTTAAAAAAAACCATTACCCCAGAAGCAGACACTTTGGATCCTGATGTAGCAGCTATATAGGGTTTGCTGAGACAGTATACTACAGTAAAACCTCTCTATAACGGCCACTAAATTGTGTTAATTAGTTGGTATTTAGGGCAGGTGACTGCTTAAAGCAAGGTGAAAGTAAAACAGAACGCGTTCTGTTTGTCTTTCACCTTGCTTTAAGCAGTCACCTGCCTTTATTACAAAATGCTTAATGTAATTCAGTGGCCGTTATAGAGAGGTTTTGCTGTACTTTAATTTCCTAGTTACACATCTTATCCACAACCATGTAGGTTTTCCTGGGCCCTGGTGACTCCGACCTTTGTTTCCCCGTAACTTCGAAGTTCGATCCCGAGTTACTCTGTGTCTTATCTGGAACAAAGTTGTGTGCAAAGGTAATCACAGCTGCGACATTGGAAGTGAACGAGTTAAGCAACTTTTTCTGTGAAAATATCATTTGATGGGAGCTGTAGTAAGCCAAACTGGAAAATGAGGAGGACATGAAGTTGAACGATATTATGATTTATGGTCATTGTACTGGTTTTTGCGAGAGAAATTAGTAATGAACATGCATTTTTTATTTTCGGAAATGATGCACATTGCGATCCATTCAGAATTTCATCTGTGCATTTATTGGATGAATTCCATATTCATGGATGCTAATTGGTAAAAGTAAACACCACAGTTGTTTTATGTTCGTTAATATCACTGAGCGCTCATAAATACATGTACTACCTTATTTTCACACAAACCAGTTGAATACGAATCACACCCAAACGCACACGTTTTTTTCCCGATAGCCATTGGACTCGGCGCTCTTCTTTGGCCGAATAACCTCTAACATTTTCCCTTATGAATATTGGTATAATGAAAATGTGAATGCATGAATATATAAAGCCGTCTAACCTATGTATGATTTGGTTGCAAAAAGGCGTGCAAAAACGCTTCTATCAGCTAAAGGGTTGATTACTTTTAGAAGGCTATTCACGTTTAATTTAAATCAATTGTTTATACCTTATTGGCGGTGCTGTACGACCGAAATTATTTACATTAAACCAGGTTTGATGTTCATACATCGTCAGAAGTCTGTGATTTTCACTGGTGTCAAAATTGTGCATTTGAATTTTGAACTTCAATCTTCCAAAACAAATTTCACGGAGCGATTGTATAATTAGTGAATATATCGATTTCCTGTCTAACTCTGCAAAGACCCTCGTTACGTTCTGACATATATAGCTGATTATGTAAATTGAACTTTGAATAATTACGTCCTCCAATTCAAAGTTTTATATCTTAATTCCTTTTCATATCCGCTTCAATAAATTTGAAAATAAATATTAGGTTGATGGAAAATCTATTCCGTTATTTACATAATCGAATTAGGATCTGAAGCACATTTAAAAAATACGCGTTGAAATATGACAAAGTAATCTGTATTTGGAGCTGGTTATCTTTATCAAAAGCGAAATACTATAACCATATTTCATTAAGTAAGTCAGTATCGCCCTAAACACAAATGATGTTGCTAAAAGAAGGATGCAGATCAATACGTGGCTAGTGCACGTAAATACAAACATATTTTCGACTAAATATTCTCCATATCATTAATTAATTCGTCAAACAATCTAACCATATACATTTTGAAAACATTATAAAAATCGTATGCTTTACTGTATTTATGTTCTAATAATATACTTTATGCTAAGACTAATTTGTTTGACATTTATGGAATTAATTTATGTCTGTGAATCCGCTTATATAACATATACAGACATTATTAAAAATCCTTTATTGGGTATTTATTTGGTTTTTCATTATTAAACGCAGACAAACATGTATTTGCTTGAGGCATTGGTGTTTTACCTGACTGTTGCAGTTCGATAATGGTGATATGTTTTTAAGTTTTATGTAATGTTAGTTGTGTCGTAAAAAAGACAAACTTTGTCATATAGGGCATGAGCGTGTGGCTCTGTTTGTTCTGTATGTGGTGTTTCCTGCATGACTCATATTTGTACTTTTACTCCTGTTATACCCTGTATCTACACGAATTTCGAAAGGCATGTAGCTGAAGGTACCCATATTTCATTTATAGTGTTATGTCCTCACCATAAGGAATGCATATTGTGTAAATCATTGCTCGTGTCAAGAAATGTGTCTATGACATGCTATCATTGCAACTTCCACAGTGAACACGTTGTCCACAATTACTACTTTTAAAGCTATAATGTTTATTGCAATAAATACAACACCATCCACCTCTGAGCTAGCAATGTTTTCGTTCATATAGGGTAGGTTATATCATTTGATTTGCGTTGGACAGTTGTCAGTTTGTGCCAACTGCGTTTAATGATAGCAACAATCATTTTAGAACTATAAATTTGTCTAAGTCAGGCAATATCTCTTTCACCGCAAATAATGCACAAATGTTTCACAACCCGCATGACGGTCGTAAAGGATGGCGGTGTTGTCCGTTTAGTGTGTTTTTAACTGTTTAGGCGTTTGAATTTTGATTATTGCAATGGAATGATTTTCCCATCCCTGCAACGTTTGCGCAAATAACATGTAGAGATGATGAGGAAAACGTTTGTTAACAGTTTATCTATAAATTGTGTTACACCCACGCGAACACTTTACTTAACCTTATATAATGTGGTTGTTGTTGTCTTATCTTGGCCATTTTGCACCTTAAAAATTAACACAGCAACGGGGCAAAGTGTTAATCATTATCTTAATCATTAAACCGCTATAGAAAAATAATTTCAAATTTTGACCTGATGAAAGTTTGATTACTTTAGATTTGGATAAGCGTTTTAGGAAAATAATGACCAAAATGTCATACAGCACCGATGTGACGCAGCGTTACTGGGCGTCTCATCTGCATCCAGTTTGTTTGCAAATGCGAACCAGGTCGCGGATGTCGAGAACTATTGTCACGAACGAACATGTGTATATAAAATCCACACAACGTATGTCAAAGAAAAAGTAGTAAAGTCAAGCAGGCAAAGTCACATACAAGACGCAACCACCACCAAAACATCGATAGATAACTACAACTACACAAGATGACCACAGAAAACATTAACATCACACAAGTACTAGAGATAAACATTCCTTACATGAACAAAAGTACAAAAACACAAGACAAACAAAAGTAAGGGAGACAAAGAGAGTACCGCCTTGGCACGGCCAGTAGCAAAATCACCACTGGGGGTTTAAACCGGTTTACGGACGTCCTAACCCCACACTTATCTCAAAGTCACCCTAGCTTAACAAATAGCGTAAATAAAGGTATCCCCGTCGGACTTTCCCACAACATAGAAGACGGTAAGCCAGTAACGAATTAAATATACAGATAAAAATGATATTAATTAGTTTAAATTTGAAAGGTTATTTAACTTGAGTATAGAATGATAAAAATATACATTAATAGTTTAGAAAATTTAGATATAAATTTCCTAGTGTCTTTTAAGTTGATAACACACTGAGTGAGACAAGAGCAAATCGACAACGAAGCTTTCGACATAGAAAATTTATAATTTAATTGTAAATGAAATATGAAAACATCAGTACCCAAATATACAATTAGAATGACATGCTAGCCATGCCATGCCATTACAAACACCACGTACACATATTTATCCCTCACTCTCCATCCCAGCTGTGTCACACTCAATGAAGACAACTATATACAACTAACGTTTTGCTTCAAAACTCAAGGGTTCCTTTTATGAAAGGTCTTGCAACCAAAGTTAAGACAATCGTATATGGTATAATTTATGACACACTGTAGCATGCAACAATTTAGACAACCAAACATTTCTTAGTATGCTTAGAACAGTACCTTATGCACATGGCTTCTTAACCTCAGATTATCAACACATTTTACATTTTCTATGGATAACTTTGGTTTGGAGAATTACCACTGATATCTTTGCACACAGTGACTGAATCATTACAAATATGCAAGCAAATAAAACGTCAATATTATATTATATATGGCGAACATGGCAGATGTGTAAAATCCAACATCCGTCAAACGAACCGCCGTAAGGCAAAATATCAGCGGTAACATGACATGTTCAACGATTCTGGTTTTAAATAGCTTCTTAAACTAAACCTTCTGAATTTATTCCATGTTTGCATAACGCCGGAAAATTACATTAAATATTTATCAACATTTAAACGTATTTACTGCACAATCTAGTTCAAACATAGTCCCAAATTAAGAGCTACATGCAATGCTGTTTAATGTTATTTGGAATTCGTTTTTCTGATAACATATGATGATGTTGTTCCGATTACCTTAATTTGTGAATGCTGCAGAACGAACTCAGATTATTTCAAGCACTATTATTTTTCATTATCTGACGATGTATTTGACACCACATGCATATACGACTATTTAACCCTAATACGAAACTTTCATAAATACATGTAATGCATGTTACACTGATTAACCAATTTGTGCCCAGTGTTCCTTAAAAATGACATAGAATGACATAGGCAGTGTGAACAGATTATTGAGGGCTCGATTAGGGTCTGCAATCGTTGCTGAACCTATCGATAGCAGCAAATATGTTGTATGCTGTACCCTAGTTCTCAACATGAATAATGACTAGGTTCCAATATATGATCTGGATGGATTTGCCTTAAAAGATATGGGAAAAATAGGTTTAGTAAAACATTCATATAACATCACCATCAAAACAAAACAGTGCTATAAATATTGATTAACCCTTCGCTTGCTATTCACGTCAATATACCTACCTGTAAATAGTGAAGACACAGATGAGACAGCTCTTGCAGGAGCTGTCTCCTCAGGGTCTGCACTATTTACGAGTTGATTGTGCAACCAGTGCACTCCAGAGCAGTGATTCCACAGCAAAATACGTGTACACAGTGAAGATATATGTAATTATACACCAGGGCATGGGCAAATAAGGAGAAATGTTTTTTCTTTGTCACCCTTCCTTTTGTTTGCCTTGCGTCTTTGTGCTTGTGGTTTGTTCATGTTGTGGAACGTTTGTCCCTGTTTCTTGTGTGTCTTTTGGTGTTTTCTGTGTTCATTTCGTGTGTGTGTGTGTGCGTTTGGGTGTGTGGTTGTGTGTGTGTGTGTCATGTTGTCTATCGGTGTTTTGGTGGTGGTTGCGTCTTGCATGTGGCTTTGCCTGCTTGACTTTACTACTTTTCCATTTTAAACGATTAATTCTTACCCAGCTGTGAAACAATACTGTCTGCTTACCTTTGGATCTGGTGCAAGTTTGACTTCAGAAACTTCCAATTTGATCAAGCTTTTCGGAAACTGACCGAGTGCCAAACAGCTTGGATCCTGGTGAAACGATGTGTCATTCGGCGCCTCGTCAAGATCTAAGCTGTTAGCAGGACAGGGACCAAAGAAACCAAACCAACCTTTATATTTTCATTCAGTATTACTCAGTGTATAGTCCATACGTCTATATTGTTTACGTCATGTTAGGTTGATAATATGGCATACTCGGATTGCGTCGACAGCACGTTTAACAACACGTGTATTAGTTATTGGCAAATCGTGTAGACCCCTATTAAATGACTGTTATGCGTGCTCTTTGATTGGGGTATTATCGTTTGTCTAAAAATCATATTCTGCATTATATAATGTTGTCTTGATATTTTTCATCATAAATACGAGTATTCATGCTGAAAGGAGTCAACTATTATAGTTTTGCACACTGTAGGTTGATAGCAATAGAAACAATCAAATGTGTTCATATGTTTTTATGAAAGCAAAGTTTCTTTTACGCAATATATGATAGAAAGAAGAAAGGTCAATGGTAACTGAAGTATTTCTTTTTACAGAAAACATGAATGGAGAGGGAACTACTAAACATTATAAGAACATTTTATCTTAGAATATATAGATGTACTGTTTATTCTCCGTAGTGTTTCGTATGTATATCGCTTGGTACAACGTACATATATCATACAAATATTAGTGAGGCCATCTAGATAGTAGATTTTCATACGAGTATATAACTGGCACTAGATCGAAACAGACTATAGTTTATTTATAGCACCTAGTACATTAATACACCATGTTAAATAAGGCTGAACGCATCCATTCCGTACCGACCTTTTTTGTTTTTTAAAATAACCCACAGATAGACAGATATAAAGGTGCGACGTAATTCTACCGAAAAGACTTCGTAGAAACCGCGAAACACTCTGCGGCCAAATGTCGAGGAAATTGGACATGGTTATGAGAAACTGGGGTTATTTTTACTTCTATCTCGTGCCAGTTTCCGTTTAAATCGACCTTCACCGGTGTCCGTTGACAGTTTCATTGGACGATAAGAAAGGTGTGTCAATCTATTTTTTCCCGTTATCTAAAACTATTACACGACACTTACAGAAACACAATCCACAGCGTTTGGAATGGAAGGACACAATACATGTATAATCATAACAGGACAGGATTTAACAGCCAACTGTTAGTAAATATTACAATTATTGTTTTCATTAAGGGTTCGCAGTAAATGAAATTTACTGTCATTTGCAGTTTGTAGTCATACCATAAAATCACAATAATCCAGAATATTTAATAACCATTGCACAACTGCATTGCATTGGAAATATTTGGAAACAGTTTCATTTATGATTTGTCTCTTTGTAACCGAAATCGTTGTAACCGAAATCGTAAATATTCGATTCTTAGCTTGAAAGGCAGTTATCAACACGTCAGATAATATCTGCTAGGGGTTAGACGAGGTCACCGGAAGGCGACACGGGATTAAAGAAACGTAAATCGGCGAAAACGTTAAATTGTCGAAACAAATTTCCGAATTCTGCGAGAAATGTTCGTTTCTGGACAAAATGTCAACTTTACGACCGAATTAGATATGTTTTCTATTGAATAAAAATGTATTACTGTAATATCTTGGTTTTGTTATGATCGTCAAAATTGAGTAGGTATTGGCAGCCTTATTTACCATCATGTATTAATGTACTAGACATTATAAATAAACATTTTCGACCTAGTGCCATATATTGTAAATAGATGATCTTACATGAGTGTTCATTACAAATTGTTTTCATGAAACGAGTTTATGATAATAATATGACACAAGCTTTAGCGAATGTCATATTCATTATTGTAAACGAGTGTCATGAAAACAATTTGTAATGAACACGACAGGAAGATTCTTTTTATCACATCAGCCTTAAAAATGCCATAGAAAATGAAGCAGGTTATAGCTGACGGCTGTTTCGGCCATTGCTTTCAAACAGCGTAGTAATACAACGGACGACGCACGTGCGGCGCTATGATTGGCTAACGATTGCTGATTTGCATAAAAATGCACGCGATTTACGGTACTCTGTTACGGCACTCCTACAAGGCAGATTATGTGATAATATGAAGACGCAAACATCACTAAAACATCGATAGATAGCATGACACACACGTACACGCACGTACACACACACACACAACACCCACGCACATCCACGAGATGAACACAGAAAACATTAACAGCACACAAGTACTTGAGATAAACATAAATGAACAAAAGCACAAGTACAAAGACACAATACAAACAAAAGTAAAGGTGACAAAGAGAGTACCGTCTTGGCATGGTCAGTAGCAAAATCACCACTGGGGATTTAAACCAGTTCACGGACGTCCTAACCTCATAACATATAACATATGCAGTATCATCTGCAGTATTATACATGCTTTATACGTCTGATAAATTGACTCATATCATGGCATTGTGCGGTAAGACACTCTTGGTCAACATCAATTAAATTAAGTCAGCTCTAAACATGTATGGTAACTCTTTAGACGCCTTGAACAATTTAAACACCGATGATGTAATGAGTAAGTATACGATAACGCATGAAAGACGCTTACATGATTGGCACTGTGACAACTGTTCCGATCTCAACAAATATAATAGACTACTAAGGTGAACTGAAAGTAGTAATAAATGTTATAAAGTACAAATTACATGCCGAGATAAAAAACTTCTATTTTTGTCGTACCCTTTATTACTTTTCTACAGTTACTCTGTTTGCAGCTCAATCATTGAGTACACTAGCGATAGGTGGATACAGTATGTTCAATTAAATGTTTTTTTTGTTATACATGCACTTTACCACTGTATTTGCTGTCGCGGTTGTTGTAGATTAGTCGGAGAGGGGATACGTTTATTTACACTGTTTGTCTTTTAGGATGGGGATGGAATAAGGGTGAGGTTGGGCGCCCATAAACCGGTTTAAACCCCCGGTGACTTTTGTCACTGACCGTTCCAAGGCGGTACTTCCATCTTCCTCCTATTGAATGTTTGTTTTGTCTTTGTGCGTCTCTTGTTGTTTTTTCTACCCATGTACATTTGCTGTTTCCTTGTGTTGCTGTTCGGGCGAGTGTTTGTTCTGTATGTGGTATTTCCTGCATGACTCATTTTTGTACTTCTAGTGGGAACATTTATTTTGTTACTACGTCGAACATGATTCTACTAAAGAAATCTAATATCGTATAGAAATTTAACTATGTCTCTATGTGCAACTCCTACGCAATATGCAACTATAAAATTGGTAACTGTTTAATCTCAAATATGAGTATTTTTCTGCAGCAAAAACTGATATAACAAAATGCTACGCTGGCGAATGTTCTTTGACTACTTCTTTCAAATTTCCAGACGGTAATTATTCACTGCTTCGTGTCTTTCTGTTCTTTTACCGATCATACTCAGTACATACCAGGTTATGTATTAAGTGTACTTGAACAAAGGTCTCAACTTCAAAGTTATTCTGTACAAACTGATATTAAACTCGTCTTGGAAATGCCATTAAGCTCGCCAGAGATTCGCTTAATAACATTTTTCTGGACGAGTTTAATATAAGTTTGTATAAAATGACAACTCGCAACATAACTTATATTTATGCCATAAGAATTCGTGGTTAAAAGACAATGCCAAGCATCTGCATTACCTATTTAAACGAATGCATACTACCAATAATCTGCAATAATCTGCAGTATTCATTTCTAGTCATGGGAATTTAGAATCATCCATTTAAAAACCAATTGTGAAATAAAAGTACAAATATGAGTCATGCAGGAAACATAACATACAGAACAAACAGCCGCCCGAGCAGCAACACAAGAAAATGCATGCCAAACGTATGATGATGTAAGTGGCGGGAGAGAGTGATGTATGTTACTTGCATATCCTGCAAGACATATATTAAATAAACAATGTCTGGTAAAAACAATATAATGAAATCATATAGATATAAAAAAATATATAAATACTTGAATAGCTCTGATCTAATACTTCAGCCACTAACGGTCGTTTTCAAAGATTATCATATCAAAATAGACGTCCAATTGTTGTTACATGCATTCAGCCATAAAATCATAGAGAACAATGGCTGAATGCATGCAATAAAGATGTGCAGTGTAGTTTGATATGATAATCTTTGAAAAATGCCCTCAGTGGTGGAAACATTAGATCAGAACTAATCAAATATTTACGTATTATATTAATTCCCTTTTTGGAATATTATCTTCAATATAAAAAAAATGTTTTAAACTGTGGAAACTACAAAAAATGAAACCCGATAGTGTGATTAAAAGACAAAAGGTATTGAGGAAAGGAAAAATAGAGTCTATGTCTGGTTCAGTGAATAAATTAACATGGTATGTATGCATAAACATTATTTATTTCAGAAAATACTCTTAAGTATTATTTATAAAATGATCAATTGGCAATACTTAGAATAATTGATTTTTTGTAATAGTCTAGCGAGGAGAAAATAGCAGACTACATGTACTTGTTATGGCGTATGAACATGCTCTCGGTTTACAGCAGTAAGAAATGGTTACATATATTCGAGATACGGGTCACCTGAACCGTTAACCTAATACAGATTCATTTTAGACATTTGCAAACTGAGTATACCTAGATCAGGGTCTACTCTAGTTGTTTATGGAATAATATAGATCTGTAGAACTTCCAAAGCGTCCGAATAGCGGCGCTGTGTTCGAACCTATTATAGTCCCGGGAAAATAAATAAAATATTGATTTAGGTAGAACAAATATACAAAGGTAGTAATCAGGGGTTGGTGCAAAAATAAGGAACATAGATACGATAGGTAAACTAAGCAGTATATCCAGACTAACTCATTTCGAGAGAGGGGCACTACATATTGATTGGTAGACAAATGGCATACTTTTAGTATTTGACTTACGCCTTTTATCTGTAACTCTGTAATAACTGCATCGTTTTGAAAGAGTATACTCACCAGTTCTAAAGCAAAATAATAATGCTGTATGTATGATATATGACTCAATGTGTCTCATTTTAATCATATTTCAAAAACATGTTTTGACCAATCAATTTGATGTATAATCGGCCATTAGTATGTAACATTAAGCCCTTTTAACACAAAACACGTGGCATAATGATTGTAGCATATGTGTTTAGAGCAACACATTTCTGTATATTATGATGTATCCATTAAAACATACATATCAATCAATCATTCATACGTATTCGACTGGCCCTGTATCTATAAGCAACGAAAACGAATACAATATACATTGAGCATCGAAAAAAAAAATCATGTATCGCGGGTTGAAAACCGTTGAGACGCAAGGTAAAGTTAATCCATAAACTATAAATTGATTGGATGAATTTAATAAGTGGGAGACGTTTATGTGACGGAATAGCAAGGAAAAGCCCAGTCGAATACGGCTATTCACTCGTATTGTCTTCTGCAAAAATCTATCGTCTGCATAAATGTTTAGTTTTGAAAAGGTTTTTCCTGCTTGTTTTTCCAAAATATAATTATCCATTATCGACGTCTCATTAGGACCCAAACATTCTTACTTGTCAGGGGAGAAGTATGTCCTAATGGTCGTAGTCATGGTACACAAAATGCTTAGATAGGTGTAGAGCACTGGAGATATTTGGTCTTAATCTGTTAAGAAAGTAAGTACATCGAAGAATGTCACTTGTGTATACTTCTGAGAGATTTATCCTTTTGTATTATCTAACATCATAAGATGTCCTCGTAAAAATAAACTAATAAAATAAAAATCCCGATATTGCCGACTTGATTCGCATTACAAACAGCTTCAATCCAGATGAGACCCGAGTAATGCAAGATGTTTGACATTCTGTCAATAGTTTGTCAACGCTGCATGGAATCGGAAGTAGTTAAATTGCACCAGATTAAAATCTCAGCAGGAAATTTACAGTAAAGCCTCGATAGTTGGAATACTTATAATTATCGATATTTATGTCAGGTGGCAGCACATAGAAAGCTCATCTGCATGCTCTATATGACCTATTTGATGTCGCAGTGCCGTAAAACCCAACTCACTCACTAAATCATTATGTACTAAACTTTCGAATTGTCGAATGGTCTTCACAGAGGGGTAAGAATTGATCTGCGAGTGTGTGTCTCCAGTTGTGCGTTTCCAGTCTGTAATAAGACGAGACCCTCGCTGTTTGTAATAGTTACTAATAAACTAGTCTATATGATTGTCATAAGAGCTGAGTGTTACCAAAAGTTTCGTCTTCAGAGATGCCCCTTCATTCAAAGAGACGTTTAGCAAGGAAACAAATTATTATTTCCAGAATACATCTATCTTATGTCGGAATTTCCGCCCACGTTGATATCCACCACCCTATTCATCACCCCATTGAATTTACCTTGTAATATACCTTTGTGACCTATAACACATATTATTGCACAACTACTATCTACGACAACCTGTAATAAAATGTGTTGCTTCATTTTATCATTTAGGGTTCCCTTCGTGTATAACAAATCATAAACGACAAAACATTCAAATTGTACGATTACTGTTTAATGGTAGATTTCCATTTACTTTAATATCTGTCTAGTTCAATATTATACCTCGCTCCCAAAGCGCAACTACATCATTAGGACGATGCAACACCAAGGCTGTGATTTAATGCCGATTTCTTCATGCGGTGTGCAATGATTAACAGGTTGGAAGCATTCGAAGTTTCAAACCTCATTCCCATCGACACATTGATTTAATAAACGGATGACGAAGAATTGAATTTACCTAATGTTTTATGAGTTGTCTGTCAAAACAACAAATCTCAGAGATACCTGAACGGATTTTATTATTTCAATAGCATTATTATGATGGTTTCAACAAAATAATTTTTATTTCTGAAGCAACATTGATTTCCATTTCATTCATTTTGTTACGTAGGTATAGGAGAACAGTAAAACCTCTCTATAACGACCACTAAATTGCGATAATTATTTGGTATTTAGGGCAGGTGGTCGCTTAAAGCATGGTGAAAGTAAAACAGAACGCTCCTATAGACTCCTTTTACCTTGCTTTAAGCAGCCACCTGCCTTTAACACTGAATATTTGATGTAATTTAGTGGCCATTGTAGAGAGGTTTTACTGTATTTATGTTCACATTTGATGGATATGATATTATAGACTGGTGAACCTCGTTTTATATTTAATTGCAATAATGAGATCAGACGAAACAATCACCCATCCATAAATGTGCAAAATATCAAATGACTTCACGATTATGTCCAATTATTACAGTAAAACCTCTCTAAACCGAATTCTAGTAGAGAAGAATTTAGATACTTTTAGGCAGATGGCTGCTTAATGCAGGTAGAAAGTAATGCGAAAAGCTCATAGAGAAACGCTATGCATGACTTTCACCCTACATTAAGCTGCCAACTGTCTCCAAGACAACTGTTCATACTACATTGAACGTCCGAGGGGTTTTACTGTACGGATAAAAGCTGCATGAACCTTAGCGTGCGTCTTATTCAAGAACATTTGTATGTGTTTTGTATAAGCCTACAACCTGAATATTGATCAGTTGTATCCTTAATTAACACCTAGTCTTACCGGTATCTGATTGCAATGGTAATTCCAAATTAGCTGGTAACATACTAACATTTAATCCTTTGAATGCGGGACACGAATGCGGATGTCGTTTGCAAACAGTGTATACCTAGACCAGGGTCTGTGGTGTTCGTCATTCAAATTCCTCTAACAAGTTTATGCCTTTTATATTGAGATCACATTATAGTTAACCCTTACAGTGCGGGACCCGAGTCACTAATGTCCTTTGCAAACAGTGTAGGGGAGCCTAGGGGTCCTAGGGGAGCCCTCTCATCAGGGTCTACACTGTTTGTCATGTTACACTTTTCTTTAGAAAACACCCTTAAATATTCACCTATTGACCTATCTGAATTTTGGAATATTCCATTTGAAAATTCAGCGTTGTAAGGGTTAAACACGGATGTGTTATTCCTCTCTGAAAATTCAACTACTCTTAGACAACGGGTATATAAATTACCATCACGGAAAGCTCTTAACACTCACTCACCTGTGAAAGTATAATGTCGGCTCAAATATAAATATGCTGCCATTTTATCTTAAGGGAAACTACTGACGGAGCGTATAACAGAGTGGATCCTGATGGACCCTGATCAGACGTCGACATATCCGGCGCTTCATCTGGATCCACCAAGTTGTTTGCAATTGCTACTGGTGTCGCAAATAACGGGACCAGGGTTAGCACATTCCAGACATTAAAGCAAACATTAAAGGTCAAATCTGCCTTCACATGAACGCGTTTGACTTGGAAACAGAATAAGCTACATTACCAGATAGCAGGACGTTAGTATAGCAATGGTTTGGTAATAAAGATAGCAGTATGTTAGGGTGGTAATTAATTGGTAATGCAGATAGCAGGACGTTAGTTTAGCAATGGGCTGTTAAAGAAGATAGCAGGACCTTAGTGTAGTAATTGTTTGGTAATGGATATAGCAGGACGTTAGTGTAGCAATGGTCTGGCAATATCGGTGGCTTGAAGTAAGTGTAGCAATGGTCTGGTAATAAGCAGGATGTTAGTGTAGTAATGATTTGGTAATGAAGACAGCAGGAGGTTAGTGTAGCAGTGGTTTGGTAATGAAGACAGCAAGACGTTAGTGTAGTAATAATCTAGAAATTAAGGTCATTGGACGTTAGTATAGCAAGGTCTGGTATGAGGATATATTTCCTGTAATCTCTAGCATGCTGAGTAAAGTTAGTCCTGGTTTCTTTATTAAATAAAAACATAGATATTGGTTTCCAGCATGCAGTGCGAATGTCACAGTGTTAGTATTAAGATGGGATTCTTCTCATACTTTTGGGATGGTGAAAGATATTCGCTCGCTTCAAGTTAAAGGTTAGTAATGAGTTCATGTTTCTATAACCCGTTGGATGATCGACACCAGTGTACTGATATTTTCAAACATTGAAAATTAAGATAAGAAGACTCCTAAATGAGCCCTCTGATCAAGGTCTGCACTGTTTATCATTTGAACATCGATTGCAATGTTTTCCTACTGATTACAAGGTAGACCCTTTCCTACTTAAAGCATATAAGCATGTTCACACATCTGTAGTCCAGTAAACCTCTTGTCCAGTGCCTTACAACGTATGTCATTACGCGTGGTGAACAAATGGCAATGCATATTATATTTCGTTGATAACAAATATGGTCTAAATCGTTAGACGAAAATAGTACCACTTCTCAAAAATACTATTTCAATGCCCATGTGTTTTTTTGTTTGCAGAGTACTTATTTAAAGGACAGCATTTAACGAGGTGCAACTAACCATAATAACTATCCTGTATTATGGACATATTAATCTGAGACATTTCGCAAAATGCAATCTGAATATGGAAGTACATTCAATATGATTTTGAACATGATACGCTTTTTATATTCGCCAAGCAGTTTCAAATTATAATTCAAGCAAGAAGAAAATTAAATGCAATCAAATACGGAACCGTATTTCGAAATAATAAGTTGAGCATAAATCCATTTGATGTTTTCCATTCACGGTATAAAATATTACCAATATTTGACATGTGTAAGTTTCAGATTATAGTAAATAATTAAAAGCGATTACAGTAGAGGAAACCATGACTTAATTTGAAGGCAGAATAACCAACATTAAACGTAAACAGGCAATTTTCTCTTTTTGCATTGCTACTTTTGCTGTCGACGGATCACCTACTTTCATAATATATTTACTCGCATTTGCAAATAAGTTTGATCCAGATACGACACAGTGTAACTTGGCGTCTCATCGGGATCAAAACTGTTTGACACTCGGTCAATAATTTCTCAAACGCTTGTTTGATCAATCGGAAATAGTCAAAATAGCACCAGGTCCAACTGTGAGAAGGTATTTTCCACAGCGGGATATTATTGAATAATCAAATAAGGATAGGCCATTTCATATTCCAGTCTTCATCATTCAAGATAAATTTCAGGATAAAACCATCTTTATGCAGCTGGTTAATACAGGGTGTATATACAATGTACGTGTATATTTCCATGGCGTTCGATTCTGCTAACCCTTACGCAGCTTTTAAAACAATGCTTGCTAAAACTTTTGATTTGGTGCAATTTTGATTATATCAAGCTTTTGAGAATATATTGATCTAGGGTCAGTTCGAGTGCGGTTGCATGTAGCTGGAGTATGTGTGGGGTTGTTAAATATGCCAAGGCGGAATACAAGTTATTTACACCACGTGTATATCAACACTTTCCTACATTTTGATATATGTCTGAGAAGATGCGGTTTCCGCAGGTGTATTTTTATCACGGGCCATGACAGATTCTGACGTTTGTTTGAAAATATGTCTTAATCATCGTGCGGAAGTTGATTATTTCCAAAATAATCGGAGCACTAGATATCCACAAATGACATATAGTACATTTTGCGTCGAGAACAAAGTTAAGTTTGTTCTCGCGCGTGTTGTAATGCTTGAAAATCCACAAAAAGCTATTGCATTCTATACGAATGCAGTACGTAATTACTGTACGTAATTGTTGACAAAATGTTTGTCATTAAACAATGATATCAGAGTCGACAGGAAAATATTGAAAATGTACATTAGCATTGCACGTTAAAATAATCTAACTTTAATTAAAACAATGTAATTTTCATATATCCGTGCCTCAATAAAGGACTTATCAAAACAGTGTATACCCAGATCAGATGATTCCTGAATGAGTCCTCTGATAAGGGTCTGCACTGTCCAGACAATTTGGCCGAGAGATAGTAATTGTTGAATAGTATTAGTTACACTGAAATTTGGCAGGGTGTACGGGCTGGTATGACAAATTTCAATTCTTCGGATTATTCCGTAAATCTAGGTAGAGGTTATCCGAATGAGGCGTACTTGACCAAGTACGTACTTGAAGCGGTTGGTGAATACGATTTTCAAGTCTGTCTTGAAAAAGACACATTTGAAGTACATACTTGGTCTTAGGATTCAAGTCCAAGTACGTGTTG
Organism: Azorinus chamasolen; assembly: GCA_963576725.1. NCBI lineage: Eukaryota > Metazoa > Mollusca > Bivalvia > Cardiida > Solecurtidae > Azorinus > Azorinus chamasolen. The sequence goes on from OY755243.1 coordinate 92,002,226, forward strand.
GTGAATTCCAGCCCGGGTTAGATCCCGTATTTCCTGATTCATGAAACTATTTTACTATCTCCGTCTCGTATAAGAGGCTTCTGTGAATATCGTGATATTGTTCAACCAACAATGTCTGCCCTCATAAACTACTGAAAAACCTCTCTATAACGACCACTAAATTACACAAAGTAGTTTGTGTTAAAGGCAGGTGGCTGCTTAAAGCAAAGTGAAAGTAAAACAGAACGCTCCTATAGGACCGTTCTGTTTCACTTTCGTCTTGCTTTAAGCAACCACCTGCTCTAAATACCAGCTAATTAACACAATGTGGTGGTCGTTATAGAGAGGTTTTACTGTATAATCAACTGAATAATAATTCCCGTTATCAATGCAAATATCTCTTATTTTTTTCTAATGCATAAATACAACACTGATTAAATCGTATGTAAAATAGCGGTTACTGTGTATGTAAATGGCATACTTACGCTTAAACCAGCGTTTGTTTTTTGTCGTCAAATGTGTTTAAAATGTTATTGGTATTGGGATCAAATTCTTTAGAGTGCATTAAAAGAGTTATAAAAAGTTTTTAAAAAGTCAGATATGTATCATGAAACTGATTCTTTGTAAGCGAATATACGAGTATACATGTACATACATTCTATTTCTGACAAGCTCCTCTTTAAGGTCTGACACATATGAACGATTATGTAAATTGCACATTCAATATTGCCTTTTCCTCTTATTTTCAACTCGTATCGTAACTAATGCGAATATGATTTGCAAGATGGTTGATTATAACTCAAATCAGAATTTGAAGCACTTGTGGAAACGCACATGCTGCTTTGATTTGAGTTTGGTGTAATGCTGGTCATGCAAAGCTAGACGTACATGTTTGCGTGCAAAATATGATCAATATTTGTCAGACTAAGGTTTCAGGGAAGCAATCTCATCACTTGCCAGTTACCACTATTCATTAAACCGGTCAGTCATTCAACTATATAACTGTTTTTGATATTTTAATGCAAATGTTAATTTATTTGACATTGTATTAAATAAAGTCTGGTTTATATAGCTAACGATTTATTATATCTAATCGGAAACAAAATATCAAGAGATTATTATTGATTGGGTTAAATATCGCAATGACGAACTAAAATACAGTTGAACTACGATATCTCGAACTTCAAGGGACTATATAAATTAGTTCGAGATAACAGAAGGTCGAGTTATCCGATTTGTAATCTGGACAATTTCTCAAGTGCAATGCTTAATGCAGGTCTACAGTAATGCTGAAAGCTCCTGCATGAGCTTTCAGCATTACTGTAGAACTGCATTAAGCTGTGAAATGTGTTCCTAGATATGCGTAGTGATACATTGTAGAGCAATTCTGTATTGTAAGATTTTGGAAGGACCGAACATTTAGTTATAGTTATCCCGAAGTTCGAGTAATCCGAGTTCGAGATAAATTGATCCGATTCGTAAAACATTTGATAACCCGTTGATTACGACGAACATGTGTACTGATTTTGCAAACTGTACTCCTAGTAAAACCATCTGATCAGAGTTTATACTGTTTGTCATTAAGAATCATCTGGCAAAATACACCTTTAGTTTAGATGTGTTTAAAATATTTATACTTTCTCCCAGATTGAGCTATTTGTCTACTAATAAAACAAAGTTCAGTTTATTTCGTACAAACCATTTAAATGGTTAATATTCGACATAGTGTCTCCAATTAGTGTTCTACGATAGACTTCAGTCAGTATGCAGTTCTTAAATGCATTAGAGTATTTAAAGCAAAATAGTGATCAGAGGGGTCCTTTGGGAGCCCTTTATCTGGTCTACACTGTTTGCAATTGCCAGGAAATTTGTTTCACGCATTCAATTAGCATGAGTACTATTACTACTACTTCTTCTACACTACCACTACTATTATACTACTGCTGCTACTACTACTACTACTACTACTATTACTATCGCCATACACCCGCTGCAATAACTACAAATATTCAGCTTACAACAAATACAACTGATACTACAACTCTGTGGTTCTTGTTGACTTGCAAATGATATTTGATGTACATGGAATAAGCAGAAGACACATATCAATGTGTTAAACAAAGTCACACACAGGCCATATCTACTTTCTTATAAAGACCAAAACGAAATCAATATACCATTAGGGAATTTTGAAAACGTTGAACACATAGTAACGTTAATCCCACAGGGCGACATTGCAGTGATAGTGTTCAGATATATACACGCACATTTTGTTTCTATTTGCCGTCACGTATAGCCGTCTGATTTCTATTTGCTGACACGTATAGCCGTCTGATTTCTATTTGACGTCACGTATAGCCGTCTGATTTCTATTTGCTGACACGTATAGCCGTCAGGTTTCCACTCGTTTCCATGTATAGACGTCTGATTTCTATTTGCCGTAACGTATAGCCGTCTGATTTCTATTTGCTGACACGTATAGCCGTCTGATTTCTATTTGCCGTCACGTATAGCCGTCTGATTTCTATTTGCCGTCACGTATAGCCGTCTGATTTCTATTTGCTGACACGTATAGCCGTCTGGTTTCTATTTGCTGCCACGCATAGCCGTCTGGTTTCTATTTGCAGCCACGCATAGCCGTCTGGTTTCTATTTACTGACACGTATAGCTGTTTGCAAAATTATTGTCATGCAAGATGTTAGTTTTGGAAAGGTAGGAGGTTTACAGCTTTATGAAACAAACGTTTGAAACAAATATCTATTATTTTTACACTGTTATTGTGAATGCGTTTTGTCTCTAATCTTGACAGAAATTAATGTCTGGAAATTAACGCAGAAGGAACTCTTCTCTGATGAACTACATTGGGAATATGCAGTAAGATAGCATGGTATAGACATGCAACTGTCATGAAAGTGAATCAGGCAAAGAGGTAACCTTTGTGTAACGACTATACAAACTTACTATCTTCCCACTACCTCTTGTTTGTTATGTTTTGTGCGTCTTTTTTGTCCTTTGATAGGCTTATCATCTACTGTTCTTCCTTTGTGTCATGTTGCTATTCGGGCGAATGTGTATTTTGTATGTGGTGTTTCCTGCTGTCTCAAACATTTACTTTTATCCGTATAATAGTTGAATAAAATACGCAAATACAGAATGTATGTAAAGCTATAACAACGTTATAATATATTCAAATGAACAGATATTACTCATATGCAATATTATAGACACTCTAACATGTAACCATTATTCAGACTATTTTTTCATATAAAGTAATACCGCTAGTTCTTTTGTTGACCACAAATAAATATCTAGATTTAATATACAGTTCCGTTATAGATAATATCTAAAGTGTCAAATATGTCACTACAACCTTCTGCCAAAGAAACCAAAATAAACCAGTAGTCAAATAACTTGGTAAATACTAAATTCATCATTTCTCGAAGTTGGACAATATCTAACTGACTCCATCTGATTCTCAGATTAGTTTGGGAAATTGCCAAATCAAAAGTTCAATTTGCTCGTAAATCAATCAAATGATATGAAACGCCCTCATACAATTAGTAATAACGTTCAAGTGGACCTCCAGACAGTTTCAAACACTGGCTCCCAGTGATACTATTATTGGAACGTTCACAGTAAAGCAAGTGTTTTTAAAGTTACTCGAGTATTCTAGAAATTCTGCATTCAATGGTTTTGTTCGAATCCTGATGTACATTATTGCCTCGTGCATTCCCGGAAACGTTATGTTTGTATGTAATTTGTAAAAAGAACGTTAGCCACCATGTGTCCCCTAAATAAGCATAGTCAATAAAACACGCTTTTAAATTCCTTAACCTGCTTTGAACGAAATACATGAAGTTTGCTCAAATTAGGATATGGTGCCAATTTGGCCACTTTCGAAATTGAGAAACTACAGTAAAACATCTCTATAACGGACACTAAATTGTATTTAGGGCAGGTGGTTGCTTAAAGCAAGGTGAAAGTAAAACAGAACGCTCCTATAGGATCGTTCTGTTTTACTTTCACCTTGTTTTAAGCAGCCACCTGCCTTTAACACAAACTACTTGATGTAATTTAGTGGCCGTTATAGAGAGGATTTACTGTATAAACCGAATGTCAAACACCATGGATCCTGATGAGACGCTGAGTAACTCGGCTGTTGCTGTTCATGCGACTGTTTGTTTTGTATGTGGTGTTTCCTGTATGACTCATACATGCACGTTCAAAACAACTCCAACTAAGCTTCTCTGCAAGAAGAGCTCAAAGTGCCTCGAGAAATATTGTCTCGAGCTTTGATCTAGAAAATACCCTTAGGTGAAGTTATTTAAGTCCAACAATTTGTCGCCGTCCCACTAAATGTGCTGTGACCCTAGTGGTCGTCTATCCATGCCCCGATGTTATAAAATGTTTTGCTTCAGTCTGAGATCATTCTCAAGCATTTGATAAGCCAGATTCGGAGCTTGCACAGAATCTGACCAATCAGATACTTGATAAACGCTGGGCCCTGCCAATGCCTCAAACATATATCAGCACTTAAACCATGTCGCGAAAGAACTACAGTAAAACCTCTCTATAACGGCCATTAAATTATATCAAGTGTTTTGTGTCACCGGCAGGTGGCTTCCTAAAGCACGGTGAAAGTAAAACAGAACGCACCTTGCTTTATGCAGCCACCTACTCTAAATACCAACTAATTAACACAAGTTAGTGGCCGTTATAAAGAGGTTGTAGTTCCCAGCCATGGGGCGTTTAAAGTGCATTAAAAATCAACATACCGTATCCCTTTACATACCTCTTTAGACCATGGAGAGTTTAATGTGCATATATGATTAACAGACTGGATCGCTTTTAAAAACCTCCTTAGATATTTGGGTGTTTAGGTGCCTATATAGTTAGCAGACTGGACAATCAGACTAGGGAAGTGATGATAGACTATACATGTAAGCGTGAACTACATTAAACAATAATACTTTTTAATGTACCTATAGTAAAGTGTTTTAAATCTGTTTGCTGTTGATATAATATAGATCTGATTCTGCCTGCACTTTTTGCTATGGCCAACACATATTGTGCTCACATACAGCTATAATAGTACATTTGATTTCCACATAGTCATTATTCTTACATACATATTCATAAGGACAGAGGTAAAATGGCAATCGGAGGATTTAGAATCAACACACATATTTTTAGCGGGGTGGAAAAAGGGACTTTAAATCTATACATTAAATATTACGGGAGGTATTTTATCTTATCACATGTAGGTGAAATCGGATTTATTACTCTTTGATTCCATCGATACATTATATATATGACCGCTTTATTGCCACAATTGAACCTAGTTGCATTAAATGGAGTAACAAGTAAGTGGGAAGCAGAGCTTATTTGTAGTACATTTCTCTCTCATCTAAGATGGTAATTGTAGACGGTGTCCGTTGGATTACTCGAGATATACGTTGACATTTAGTTTATTACAAAACCGTGACAATCCCACTCAACGTAGTTCCCAATAAGAGTATCAAGTACTATCAAAATATATTGCCTGTCAAAAACACATTTTTCTAATGCCAAGCCTGCTAATTTCGATATGATTTGAAAACCGACAAACCTTATCAAATATCAGGGTTATGTCATAACCTGATTTATCATTTCGTTTTGATCGTCCTAGAGCCAATACCAGGCCGTATTAAGTGGAATGTTGGAGGAATCACGTTTATTTTTCAACCCTCCAAATTACGGGTAATCAGGTTACAAACTTAATATTGAAATGAAGAATTAAGTCAGCTTTGACATTCCAGTGTTGCATTTTATTTCATTACCTGCATAAGATAATCTCATAGTAGAATTCAATATGTTCATGAATGTTTGCTAGGCAAATTACTCTTGAACATTCAGTCTGTTTGTTTTTGTAAACATTGATTCTTACAAGTCATCTCAAATAGTATCCACTGTATCTCCAAAACTATTCTAGCTCCATTATTCGCCGAAGTGTGCACAGTCACATGCAATGAGACACATATACTTTTAAGCGCCAAATTAATGTTGCCTTCTTTAAGTGTCAGAATGGACTTTCTTAATTGTAAATACTGTGTCAAACAGTTTACAGCCTTACGAATTACTCCGGGTCTCGTCTGATTCCAAACTATTTCACATGTAGTCACGTGTTCGCCTATTGCAGCAAGCACTGCGAGTCGCGTTACTGATGACAGGTGTGTGTTAATATGACTGGTAGATCCTACTTTTGGTTGTCTATCGACAGTAATAGAAAACATATTTAAACACTTTAGATATGGGGAACCAATAGAATGTCATTTGCAAACAATGCAGACCCAGATCAGAGTTTTTCCAGAAAAGGTCCGCAATGTTTGTCATGAAACATCTCTCATAAACTGTAGTATTTCATACTGAATAGACGTACAAATATGAGTCGTGCAGGAAACACCACATACAGTACCAACAACAGCCCGAACAGCAACACAAGAAAACACAGCAAATGTACATAGCTACTAAAAACATAAAGAGACTCACAAGGACAAAACAAACAAATAGTAGGGGAAGATTGTAGTACCGCCTTGGAACGGTCAGTGACAAAAGTCACTGGTGGTTTAAACCGGTTTAGGGGCGCCCACCTTCAAGTCTACCTTTCAACAGTGATAGACAATGCCACATTCAAAATTTAGCATTGAAGAGGTAAATCGTTTCAGTTGTTATAGTGTTTTTGAGTATAACCATTTCGAAAGGATTGGTAAATATTTGCGTTATCATGAATTTATGTGTTTTAAGTGTCGGTTTCTTAATTCAGTATTGGGTTTGAATTCCTTTGAGAGATAGCACGGCCATGACTCATTTTTGTATTAAAGACGGCATGTTTCTAAATTACCGGGGGAAAATAAACCTCCATACATAACACTTTAGATTCATATAAGAATTGCATTATATAACTTCGACGAATCTATATTTTCTCAAATACTTTTGGTGTAACCTATGTTGATGCCGTTTGAATAGTGTACGTCTGTAAAATGGAAAACAATGTGAAACTGAAAATAATATTGGTTAAATTATGTTAAATTATTATTATTTATTTCTGTTTGTTTCTTATCAAACATATTCGAACATCTCTTCTTACAAGGCATACTGCCTAAATATTAAATACATATGGAAGACACGTGTAGGCTGGATATTTGTTTTAATTTAGCATTCAAATAGACTTCGACTAGACCTGTGAAAAGAAACCATATCTCTGTTGTATCTGTTCGTTCCCTTGTAATTATTCGACATAAATGTTTTCGCATATATGATGTGTAGTATTAGTATACAACGAAAACATTCATTCATTAACCCATTACCTCATAGGCTATTTTTAGATACAACCTCTTTGAATAAATCTACCGAAAAGGAGCATTAACTAGAGAAAAGGAACATTTTAGATTTTTGTAGTTTGAAGCCATTGTGATAAAAAGAGCATTTGCATTTTATAGGTTTAAAAGTATGGTCAGTGACGAAGGGTTTAAAGGTACATGTATGAGTCATAGAAGAAAAAAACCGATGCAAATATAAAATTAGGATGGCGAAAGGAAAAGTGTCTTGGAATGGTCAGTGACGAAATTACTACCGAGGGTTTAAAAGTACATGTATGAGAAAACACCACAAACAAAACACACAATCACCCGAACAGCACGCCGACAAAAAAGGGAATGTACACTTATTTCCATCTAGATTAGGATGATTGACTATACTGAAGTAAAGAAGTAAAAGTCATCCGTTTGTCATAGCTTTTGAATAACTAAATATCTTGTTAATGCTTGGAAATGTTTTTATCTGCAAATTTTGTCGTATTCAAGAAAGTCTTACCACAGTAAAACGGTTTCGATCCTTCCCGAATATGAATATGTGAAAACATTGGCAAATGGTTTGTTTTGGATGGGACGACGTGTAACTCTGCATTTATTTAGAGCGAATCCGTTGGACATTTTGGCACTGCAATGGGATATAGCCCAAAGATGTTGAAACGGTATTTGTCACCTGTCAAAATGACAAAGAATTTGAACAGGATCGTAATACGCTTTTAATATGAGAATGTCGAAATAACACGAATAGGGTCGATATTAATAACTAACGAAATAAACACGTTTGATGTGAAGTAACACCTCGTATAGCAGACACTTTGATTCATAAGTTAGGTGTCTGGCAAGCATAAAGTCCAACCTCGTTTTGACATATTTTAGTTTGTTTATGATTTGGAATGTACACAACATGCACTATACGTTAAGCCATGCGGGCCAATGCTTATATAATACGTTTTGTGCATTTTTAACCAAACTCCATCGAAATCCTCGGACACACATAACAAGATATGACGCCATACCTTACACAAGATAAAAACAAGAAATAACGTTATAAAAGTACCGCATTGGTTGGACTGGTTCTAGGACACTGCGATATTGTATTGGGTGGTTTGGAGTGAAGGGCACTGTGACCATTGAACAAGTCATGTAGCGCAAGAAAGAATGTGAAAGTAAAGCAACCTTAAAACACTGGGTCACAAAACATAAAATGCGCGCACACGCATCCCACACACATCAATAAACATGAGTGCACGCATACTTACACCGTCTTTCACTATTATAAAGATTATATTACTATGTGTTTTTGAAAAACTATATCGTTTTAAAATTACATAATAATAAATTATAATTAAAATCGAATATCATGCATTTAAAATTAGCATAACCCTACCGTGACCTCAACCACTTGCTAACTATGCAAGATGGGCAATGCATCAAAGCCATAAACAGCTTGACATATTGTACCATTGCAAAGAAAATCGATTAACCATCTTGACCTTCATAAAAACTGGGAAACACGTTTCAACATTGTTTTTGAATCAGTGTTGAATTCTTATATATGCTTGCATATAGCGATATTATAGTAGAAACAGACTGTTGAAACAGATCTACACAAAATTCAAATGCACGAGTATACGCCAAAAGTCCATGTTGTGACGTATTTCAACGTATTTGTAGAAAACATGGAAAAGTTAGGATGCGCTTGTATAATACATGTACGCGTATTACGAATACGTTCAAACGCTGGTCAATGCGCTGCAGATGTTAGGAATATGACAGAATTAAAATGAATTATATTTAATTCGGAATGACGTTATCAATAAGCTAAAAAAACAAATCCCTACATTTTATTATCGAAATCATAAACTAAGAAAATCACTAAAATTTAAGCTTAAGGCGCTCCTGCGACACGGTATTTCACATCCTGAATTGTATGGTGATGTGATTTACAAACTTCGTAAAATTATTGGACATACCCATTTTCTCACTTTGTTCGCTAAAGACGTTAAAAAATCATTATAAAGGGATATGATCCTATGATATTACAACATACTGCATGCCTGGTTGTCAACCCTTTTACAGTTGACAATCACGTTGCCTTCTTTGCATATACGCCGACAAGAAAGGTTACGTACTCTATGAAGGCGACCTCTTAAATCCGAAAACGGAAGGAGGACGTCGGATATTTGTACTCATTTTATCTCGTTTTTGTCATACCCTTTATTACTTTCTACAGTTACTCTGCTTGCACCTCAATCATTGAGTACACTGGCGATAGATGGATACTGTTGTTTCACTTAAATATGTTTTCGTTTGACATGCACTTTACTACTGTATTTGCCATCGCGGTGATTGTAGATTAGTCGGAGAGGGGATGCGTTTACTTACACTGTTTGTCTTTTAGGGTTTTAACCCCAGTGACATTTTTCACTGACCGTTCCAAGGCGGTACTTCCGCCGGTTGTTTGTTGTATCTGTGCGTCTCTGTGTCTTTTATATTCATATACATTTGCTGTTTTTCTTCGTGGTGCGGTTTGGGCGGTTGTCTTTTTTGTATGCGGTGACTCCTGTATGACGCATTTTACATGCACTTTTATATCAGATGTTGGAGAGGGGATACGTTTACTTACACTGTTTGTCTTTTAGGGTTTTAACCCCAGTGACATTTTTCACTGACCGTTCCAAGGCGGTACTTCCATCTTCCGCCGGTTGTTTGTTGTATCTGTGCGTCTCTTTGTGTCTTTTATATTCATATACATTTGCTGATTTTCTTCGTGGTGCGGTTTGGGCGGTTGTCTGTTTTGTATGCGGTGATTCCTGCATGACGCATACATGCACTTTTATATCATATGCCTTGCTCGGAATATTTCAACATTTCAGATTTGTCTACCAGAGCCACATTTAATATATTGCAGCTAAGTTAGTCATCATTTATGTACCTTTTATCTCAATGTATTTAGTTAGATGCAAAAGAATATATAATTTCAGTGTCAAATACTTTATATTCTGATCAGACGCCGATTTGGTCTACAGTATACATGTATGCAGATATAGTAACCATTTGGTCAATACCATGATAACGATATGTGCTTACAGACAAAAGGAGAATGGCAAAAAGTAAGGAAATATGCCAATTTCCTTGCAGCATTTAGTTGTAAAGGAGGAGATTCTTAAAACTGTACCTTTACCCGCCAACCATCGAATACAGCTCTCATTTATACTGACAATATCCAAAGCTAACTGCTTTTCTTGGTGCTATTATCCAATTGGACCATATAGAGTCTGAAAAGGTATATACATGCAAGTGTATTCTGGTTATATAATAATAACATATTAATTAGATATCGAGGGCTGAGTGCAAAACTATTGCAACTACAAATTATTGGGCAAATCAATGACGACCTTTGCAAACAATTTAGATACACACAAAACGCTAAGTTGCTCAGCGTCTTACCAGGATCCAAACTGTTCGATACAATGACATTGAATGTGCGAAAATATGTTCCTGAATCAAATAATCTCCACTGACGTTTAACCTTTTTACCATATGTTAATTTTAATGAATATTCATGCAATTAAGTACATTTAATCATGTAATCCTTAGGAGCTGTCCGAATATGGGTATTGGTCTAGGCCATTTGAAAAAGGGTTCTTACTAAAGTGCGTTTTGACTCAGACATGTACTACAGGTAAATTTTATAACCTACATGAAACACAAAATAGCGTGTATAGTTTATTGCATAGCCTATAACTCCTATATTCTGTTAGGTTATCTCGTCCAAATTAGAACTTGAAATACATCTTTTATTCATGACGGAGGGTCCTGCAAAAGGAATATATCCTGATGACAACCTTTGAGATTTACTGGTAGAGCAAACAGTGCAGATCCTGGTCAGAGGGCTTAATAACCATCTGATCTGTGGCTACACCGTTGCCTTTGTATCACGGGTGTTTATGGGTTAAACCATAGTGTACTGCAGGTACATCAATAATATCTGCATACATGCATAATACAATGCCGATGTGCGTTTTCATTCATGAACAGAAATGACACATACGGCATTATATTAACCCTTTCAATACTGACTCTTCAGAATGGAATGGCCAATCAACACTGATATATATACCGTTTGACAAGTTTACCCGTTGAAGTTTCGTCAAACATCTACTCTTGGAATAGTAACAAATTATTTCTGCATGGAAGGTGACACTTTTTATCTAAAATTAGAATGTAAATGTAACAAATATGGAAACGTGTTCAGATTATTCAAACTGATGCCTAATATACCAGAGCTATGATAGGCATTTTAAACTGAATACATTCACCATAACTTGCGATGTTCGAGATTTGTCATGGTTTTTGAATAGCAAACCTGTCCGGTGTCCAGTAAATTGTGACCGTTACAGAATTATGCAACTGTTCACAACTTGTAGCATTGAAATGTTGCAAGTACTTTTATAATCGCAGTATTTCGGTCTTGACATTTGCGAATAGTTGCATAAACCTGTTACGGCCATGGTGAGCTTAATACAGGACAGGTCTACTGATTAATAAATTATTCAAATTTTCTTTTATTGTTCATATTATGTATTGATGTCACTGGGGGTTAAACCGGTATCGGGGCGCCCAACCTCACACTTATTCCATCCCCACCCCGAAAGACAAACCGTGTAAATAAACGTATCCCCTCTCCGAGGTCTGGAAGTAGGAGATCCTTCAAAAGCAAAAGCAGCAATGCAAAAAGAGAAACATGCAGACTCGGTTTTATTGAGTCTGTTCATGAGCACCAATCAAATGTGCATCAATATTCATGCCCCTAGCACCGGCTTATGCGGTATTTAATATTCAAAACAAATAACATAGAAACTAATGACACCGAAGGACCAGAAAGTATAACAACACTGCGAAGGAAGTACGGGGCGACTTTTTACGGCCGCTACACAAGCACTTGTTGTGAAGTACATCCCGAAGGAACAGAAAGTATTACAACACTAAGAATGAAAGAAAACCATGGAAGGAAACCATTACCAAATAACACAAATCAGCAAATATTACAGCAGCAGTGATTCATCATCTCGTATAGTGATATAAATTCCGCATTCATACTTAGGTTGAAAGTTGGAGATCCTTCGAAAAACAAAAGTAGCAATGCAAAACTCGGTTTTATTGAGTCTGTTCATGAGTAGCAATTAAAAGTGCAACACTACACACACCCCTAGCACCAGCTTAAGCTGAACTCAATTTTCAAAACTAATAACATCAAATCAAATGATTCCGAAGGACCACAATATAAGTACGGGGCGACGTTTTACTTCAACAGGTTCAGTACATCTCTACTTTAAGCAACAACCAAAAGTGAAAAACATTCCTACAGGGAGCGCCACACACAAAAGGGCACGGTACCAAAACATCGTCATAAAACAGCAAAGTTACAAGACGAAACGCAGCAAGAGACATATTAAAATATTTATCATATAAAAAACAAAGTAGACAATAGAATGAAAACAGGAGTAACGCATTGAAAACATATTTAATTCAGGATATTTAATTCTGGTAGTAGATAATATAGGACGAAGATTATGTTGAAAGCTCTTGCAGGAGGATATCACTTGCTTTTAAAGACACGTATGTTTATTGCTAAAGCTTTTGGTTTAGGGAGGTAGTAAATAGACTTATATATTCAACAGTAGTGACTGTTTTCACTTTGTGGTAATCATATGAGTGTGGTTTACACAACGTAATCATAATATGACTTAAAAGTTTGTAGCTTCTCATAAGTGTTTTGCTCTGGTGTTATTTAGATAAATATCATATAATATGACATTTTAATGTCAGTCATGTATACCAAATCTTAAACAGAACCAAACCTATGTTAATGGTGCAAGTAATAGCAATATGTATTAAAACTAAAAAGAGTAATGTTTTCAATAGTTTAAAAAAATAGAAAAATACGTGGTAAACATAATAGTAATATACATAAGTTTGCACTAAAATCAATAGTAATTCACGTGTTTTGTTTTCTTCCATCGCAAATATTGATGAATGGTGTTGACCGTGTTGGGAGTGTGAAACTGTGTTCAGTAGGACAAACAAGTAACCCCTTCCCTTTGTGAAAATATCATTTATGAGAAAAATGACCGTATCGATATCAGTTAGCTGAATTTTACAATGGCACTTTTACCATGGCGAATGATGTAGCATCTGACCTATAATAAGGAAATCGAGCAGACCCTGGTCGAAGGCCACCTACTCTGTTAACAAATGCGTAAAACGGTCTCTATTAGATAAATGGTTAAGACTAACGATTTCAAATATTTCGAGTAAATAACTAAAAGAGTCACTACCGTGATATATCATTAGATTTAGCCATGTGTATAATAACACTGTAATGCACTTCACGTGTGTATCAATGTGAAAAGAACATGGTGTTTTATCAACGTTTGGGATATGATATTCCATTACCAGCCCGGGCCGTACAGGATGATGCAAAACAATTGATTACTGATTTCTCTAAGGCATGCATTTGTTAAAGATAATTAGGTCAGTGCATTGAAGTCTTATAACACAATTTCATTTGCATTAATGTGTCTCTCTGCTCAATTTATATGCAAATGGTGCAGTATTTGCTTGCAATTCAATTAAAGCTTAGCTTGCGTAAACGAGTACAGTAGAACTAAGCTAAGTCGGAATTTTAGTAAAGAAGACATTTTCGTAGGTTAAAGTCATGCAGAAAACTCGCTGGGGGCTTTCTACATGACTTTCACCCGCATCAATTTGCAACCTATCTTGAAATCCTGTACTTATACTAAGTTGAAAGTCCGGGTTCGAGAGTTTTGCTGTACATTAATGTATATAAATATTGATAGATAGAACCCTTACATGCCTTCCAGCTGGCTTGCGGTAAGTCGATGGTTCTACTTGGATGTTCTTCTGGGCACGAAACAATGCAAGTTGGTCCGTGCACAGAAGAACGCATGGGGTCTTCCTCCTCCTATAATTAGTTGGACGTCGTGATATGACTGCAATACTGTTAAAACGACTTAAACCCTGACAAAAAAACAAACCAAACCAAACACTTTCAGGACGCGTATCGTCAACTTAAGTTGTAGACACATATCCCTTAGGGTCGAAATGCTGGCTTGAACAATTTTTGAATTCAGATGAAATTATAGTAAGCATAGATAGGGTCTTAGCCCTTCCCCTACATTTGTATTGCTGCATGAATACGTATGGTATTTGTATTATATAATTCCACGTACACAAAAAACTGTTTGGCTGTGACAGGGGCGCTTTATAATTAGATCTATATTATTCCATACAGAACCAGAGCAGACCCTGATCGGACAGCTGCTCCATCAGCTGTCTGATGTGGGTCTACTCTGTTTACCAATGTGTCAAAATTTGCATTTGAGCATAGACATAAAGAGATAAGTAAACGACTTATTACATATGAAATATCGGATGATGTTCTGATATAAACATAATACCTTCTAGATAGAAAATGCATTATATTTATAATTGAGCTATATTACAGCAGGAGAATGACTAGCGGCAATGAACTGTTCAGTTGCCATGGTAAATATGTATCCCGAACCTTGACAATATTGCTGACAATATCAAATACATCTTCGGAGGCATAAGACTCACCAGTCACATTCGAACACAAACCAGTTAAATCTCGAAACTGAAAATTGATGGCTCAGTCCTCTTCAGGTACGAAGAACGAACAACACTCATGTAGAGGTACAGTGTCTGATTAGAATCTACATTCTAAAGTAAGTGAAACCGTATGCGTGCATGGTAGTCTGAACTGTACATATAGGTGTTAGTATTTTATGAGTAATTTAGAAAATTCAACATTTTATAAATTTTATCTCATGTGTTGCACAATACTGAATAAAACTGATAGACAAATCAAATTCTCCATACTCATATCGTCACAAATTACTTTTTTCTATAGTAGCCAGTGTTGTAAGAACTCAGTATTTCCCATATATAGTATTGGAAAGAGATTTGGCATCTGTTAGACAATTTTCAGATTTGGTAATCATACGAGAGAAAATTCACAGACTTTCACCTCAGGAAGAAATCTATTTGATATTGAACTTAATCAAATGTTCAGAAATAGGCAGGGCAAGAATTATTAGGCCGTATTAAGTTATATTCACAATAGTCAGAAGGCGGCAAAAAGCGAAAGGGGAAGCATTACAGTTCACATTGATCCGAATAAATACAAACAATTGTAACGGATACGTCAAGGACACGGTTTCCTTTAAACAGCAAAATATGCTAATATATTGAACGCGTAATTGCTTCTGTGGTAAATTATATTAGTTTTAATCTTATTTACCGACATTTGCGCAAGTTGGCAATAACGTCTGTTTCCGGCGCATTATTATACGGCCATGAACTATTTCTTTTGTATAACCACAATGAGATACGCAATTACAGGATGAATTTCAGATATGAGCAGATGTAACACGATAACAGTTTCATATGAATATTTTATTGAACTTCTCGATATGTTACACAGCACGTTAATTTGAATTTTAGTTTAATGGCACTGTGACACATTTTGGTCATATAGTGTAGATATGCTTTTGATGGTGAGCAGGCAATGAAATTGTGAAAGTTGTGTATATTCTGTGAGTGCGTGCTTCATTTGTGCTCCCGGTGTTGCTGTGGACGATTTTCAGGTGGGAAATCCTATCTGACTTCTGTTATATTTTTGCACAGTTTCTATTCGCGTCATAAAAGCCACATTAAATATGGTATTGCTTCTATTTTGTATACAAATATACATTTAATAATTTTAATAGTTATTTTGTCCTGTATCATTTACATATCTAATATGTTCGTAAATAAAAATACATATAAACAAACTATGGACTAGAAGGGGCACGTTTTCCACGATTACTAAAATGTTAGTTTTCTTCACTTTAACATTTAACTTTATATAAACGCCTAATTGTAAAGCGAGTAAACCTAGACCAGAAGGCTCCAGAAGGAACCGTCCGTCAAGGGTGTTCCGTTTGCCTATGAAATAGTACAAATACGATTATAGGGTTTCTGCCATGGTACAATGTTCCTTTGGTCTTAATCAAGCTAATTAATAGTCATGATGTGATTTTACACACTTCACACACTTTTACATCGTCATAAGGGCTACACTTTGACCAAATGCCGTAACTCTGCAAGGCTTTCATATTACAGACGTGGGAATTTTCATCGAGCAGGCGGGCGTTGGCACAGGCATGCCTTGTCCTTGTAATAATAGTAAAAATACAATAGAACCATCTAAAGCGAACACTCAAACTTTTATCTCACATACACGCCTTTTCACGCATCTGCAAACAGAGCAGACCCAGATCAGACGGCTCATATAGGAGCCGTCTTGATAGGGCCTGCTCTGTTTGCTATTAGACTTTTATAGATCTGTTTCTTTAGTTTCCAAATGGCTACAATGTTTCACCTTCCATATTACATTGAACTTATTTTTCTATGAATATTCAGTAGGTACTGCAATTTGAAATAAATATAAAACAGGGAAAGGGTTAATGAACATGTGGCTGCTTAATTCATGACGAAAAGTGTACAGAGTGTACTTTTAGGCGCTTTCTGTGTCACTTTTATCATATATTAACCTATTCAGGACGAAAGTAATATAGAACGTGCTTGTAGGAGATTGCTGAACAACGTTCGTCTTGCATTAACTCATTACCTCATAGGCTATTTTAGATACAACCTCTTTGAACAAATCTACTGAAAAGGGCCAATAACTAGAGAAATGAAAAGTTTAGAATTTTGTAGTTTGAAACCATTGTGATAAATAGAGCATTTGCTCCTAATTGCTCTATTTATCATAATGGTTTCACAAAGTGACTTTTGCAGAGTCGTCAAAAGTCGCCAATATCAGGGAATGGGTTAAGCTACTATTTGCGTCTACCACCCCCATTCTATTTCCATTTTTGTGGCATTTGACTGATTTTGTTGTATTTTATATTGGTCGTGATATATGGCATCCAATGACTGAAGTAGCTTATTGTATTTTTTTTTGTCTTACTGGTAAAATAGGATATAACTGTTATAAATGTTGTCACAGTAGTCTCAAGGTTTGATGTGCATTGCGTAATTTATCACGGTGGATTTATTGAGTTTACTAAATATGATATTGCCATTTATAGAAGTAAATGTTCTCTGATGTTCTACCAGTTTACAGTCATATTATTTGCCTTCAGCATTCAATGCTGTCCAAAATTGCCTTTTGCCATTAACAAATTGCCAGATATGACCAACACACGCAATCCAATGCACTTACAACATAGATATATCAACACAACTGGCAAAATACATTTTACATCAAGAGCTACCGAGAAAGGAGTTGAGAGCCATTTGCCTATAGTGCATTTTAATTATATTGACTTGCAATTACTAATTGATTCTTATACAGTAAACCCTCTCTATAACGGCCATATATTGTGTTAATTAGTTGGTATATTAGGGCAGGTGGCTGCTTAAAGCAAGGTGAAAGTAAAACAGAACGCTCCTGTAGAAGCGTTCTGTTTTACTTTCACATTGCTTTAAGCAACCACATGCCTTTAACACAAAATACTTGATGCAATTTAGTGGCCGTTATAGAAAGGTTTTACTGTATGTAGATAAACTGAAACAAATACAAAAAGACGGCGAAGACTATAAAATGTTTTACGGGACTAAAACTAATTCTTTCAAAATAAGTTGGTTACGAAAATCAAAGCGTGTTTGAAAAAAACTTTGTGTGTTGTTTTATTAGAGTATTTATAATTTGTATATCCATTTTAATAGCAAAACCATCGTACCATTTTTATTTGTTTAATAATTGGATGGATAGAGATGATGAAGGTACTACTAAAACCTGGGAATATTCTATGAAATAATAGGTAATGTGTTGGATAAAAAGGGACAGACTGACAACTATAATCATCGTTATAAACTGTAACCTGCTGTGTACAGTTTAGTCAGTAGAAAACAGACTGTTTAGCTTGTCAACAATAGTTTTTACACTCTAGAGGCCACAGTTTCTTCTTCCAAACTTGACCAGGATGATTGTCATGATAATACCTCAATTAGGTTCGAAAGCGGGAGGGATTCAGTCAAAACGTAAGTTCAAATCTTGTTTACACTCTAAAGGTCACACTTTTGACCAAATCTTCCTCAAACATGCTTAGGGTATCTGTCTTGATATCTCAATCAATGGAAAAGTAGTAAAGTCAAGCAGGCAAAGCCACATACAAGACGCAACCACCACAAAAACACCGATAGATAGCATGATACAAACACACACACACCCAAACGCACACACACACACACGAGATGAACACAGAAAACACCAGCAACACACACAATAACTAGAGACAAACATTCCACACATGAACAAAATCACAAGCACAAAGACACAAAACAAACAAAAGCAAGGTCGACAAAGAGAACGGTCTCTTGGAACGGTCAGTAGCAAAAACACCATTGGGGGTTTAAACCGGTTTACGGACGTCCTAACCTCACACTTCTCTCAAAGTTTGAATATGGGTAAGTCAGGGTGAAATTGTAGGTCTAGAGGCCTAAATTGTGTCCCAATCTTTCTCAAACTTGCTCAGGATATTTGGCTTGGTGATATCTCAATCAAGTTTATATATGGGTGGGTCCGAGTGAACAAAAAGGTCACTAGGTTAAATAAAGGTAAAACATTGTTTACACTCTAGATGTCTCAATTTTACCTAATCTTCCTAAAACTTGCTCAGGATATTTATATTGATCACTTCTGTGTGTGGTGTTTACTCATATTTGTACTTTGAATACGTATGGGACCGGGTCAGATAATGGTCAAATCTTGTTTACACACTAGAGGCCACAATTTTAATTTAATTTTCCTGAAACATACCCATGATGTTTGTCTTGATGATATCTCGATCCAGTTTGAAACTAGGAGGGACCTGGTCAAAACCTAGGTCACCAAGGTCAAACCGTAGGTCAAATCTTGTTTCTATCTAAAGTCCTCTATTTTGTACTTATCTTTCTAAAACTTGCTCAGGATGTTTGCTTCGATAGTATCTCGATCAGGTTTGAATATGGGTGGGCCCAGGTGAAACTGTAGATCACTAGGTCAAATAAAGGTCAAGTCTTGTCTACACTCCAGGGGCCTTAATCGTGTCACCATCTTTCTCAAACGTGCTCAGGATGTTTGTCTGGATGATACGTCAATCAAGTTGAATTTGGGTGTGGCCGATAAAAAAGTAGGTCAGTAGATCACATAAAATTAAATATTTATTACACTCACATGCACATGCAAATGTATGTAAGACTGTATGATTGCGTCATATGTTAGCAGTGCTCAATATTGTAGGCAAATGAATCAATGTAAATGTACAGTCGGCTGAGCGGTTCTTCGGACTGGAAGTAGACTAGGTACTTTAACACTGACGTCGCTCTATAACATAAAATATATTAAAAAATGAACATGAAGGTGCAATTCCACTACTTCCGATTTGATTCACCTTTAGAGATACTATGGAACGGGTGTAAAACAGCTTAGATTATAATGTGACGGTGTGTTACTCGGTGTCTGACTTGGGCGCAAACTGTTTGCAAAGTCTGGTCGGAAACGGCGAGATGAGAGTTAATCATTTGTAAAGTTTGTAATATCCGCATAAATATGCAGTGTAATGCTATCATGAAGACGTAACAACTACGTTATCAGCACTGTGCTGCAACCCGAATCCACGTGTCATATGACTATATCAATGAAAAAGTAGTAAAATCAAGCAGGAAAAGCCACACACAAAACGCTACCATCGCCAAAACATCGACAGAAAGCAACCCGTATACCGTTGAACGAGTAATATATGCTGTAACGCCACCTTTTTGGCAATGATTGCAGCAAAACTTGGAGCTTTCTGCATGACTTTTATACTGCATTTAGCTGTATTTACTGTATTTAATTCCGATTCGTATTGGGACGCCACTGACCGAGTATCGAAATAAATGGATCTTAATAAGAGACCAAATAAGTCGGTGTCTCATTAGAATTAAAATTGTTTATCAAATCAAAGACTGATCGCGCTAAGTTGTATATGTATTAAAGACTAGTTATCATCAAAACAATATTTACTATGGACAACGTAAATTATTTTGTTTAACGCACCTTCCCCCATATAAACGTGTTTTTACCTTTTTGCAAACAGAGTACACCCAGATCAGACGGCTCCTATAGGAACCGTCTGATTAGTGTCTGCTCTGTTTGCTAACGGAATTTGAAATATCTTTTTCTTTAGTTTTGGAAATGGCTACAATGCCCACCATATTTTAACGAATTCTTTGCAAATGTATTCAAATTATCACCCCAAGTATCTAGTCTCCAGGAAAACCATAGGGTATTAATTAGGAATCAAATTGACAGTCAGTGCAAAAATGAAGATATATTCCACTCATTACTGATGAATACATACAAACTATTCTTGACAAAATTGATATAGGTAAAGCAACTGGCTTAGATGGAATAAGCGCAAATTTCTTACAAATCAGCAGCAGTGTTATTTCAAATCCTCTTCAAAAATTATCAATCTCAGTATCAGACACAGCAAATACCCTAGTCTATTCAAAAGAGCTAAAGTTACACCAATCTTTAAAAATGGTTCTAAGTCTGAAAAAAATAACTACAGACCAATCTCAATTCTACCCGTTATATCAAAAGTTATTGAAAAACATGTATGTGATCATTTTACACAGTTTCTTGAGAAGCACAAATTACTGCATTTACATCAGTCTGGCTTTCGGTCAAATCATTCTTGTGAGACTGCTCTTACCTGTATTGTAGATAACTGGATAGGTGCCATTAATGATAACAAAGTTGTAGGTACAATTTTTCTGGACCTCACAAAAGCTTTTGATCTAGTTAATCACTCATTACTTATTGAAAAATTGGCTTCCTACAATATGTCATCATCTTCACTGAAATGGTTTGAGTCATATTTAATGGACAGATCCCAGAAAGTTAATTTCTCTGGTCAACTCTCAGAATCTCTAAATATTTTATCTGGAGTCCCACAAGACTCTGTGTTAGGTCCATTGTTGTTTATCATATACATTAATGACATTCCCTTGCACCTGAATAATTCAAATATGTTTGCTGATGATACTTCTCTTACTATAGATGGAGAGTCAATTGAATCTGTTCAGGATTTAATGCAAAGTGAGCCTGTAACTGTAGAAAATTGGTGTAATGACAAAGCAATGTTACTCAATACACAGAAGACGAAAGTCATGTTCATATCTTCATCTCACCATGTGTTAAATAAAGTAAAGTCATCAAATGAGAAACTTCAGTTGAATGATATTTATATAGAATACAGTGAAATAGAAAAACTTCTTGGAGTTCAAGTAGATAATGGGCTGAAATGGAGAGAGCATATTGAAAAGACCCTTAAAAATGTAATTCCAATCTTTATTTACTTTTAAGGATAAAACAGTTTCTTAATATACGTACAAGAAAACTGTTTTTTAATGCTTATATTCTCCCCCACTTAGACTATTGTTGTAAGATTTGGGGTAATTGTTCTCAAGAGCTTCAAAATCGGGTAATAAAATTCCAGAAAAGAGCTGCTCGCATAATTTTGGATAAAGATTTTGATGCACCATCTGAGACACTATTTCAGGAACTGCATTGGATGACTTTTCCAGAAAGAGTTAACTACAAGAAGGCAATCTTTGTTTACAAATCTCTTCATTGTGAAAATTTCCCAGATTATATGCTTACAAAATTCCAGCTTTCATCCAATGGCAGAAATCTTAGATCAGCAACAAACGGGGAACTGAAAGTGCCCAAACCTAAGACAGAGTTTTTTCGCAAGTCTCTATCATACTCTGGACCAAAACTTTGGAATACCCTTCCAATTCTGATAAGAAACTCTGATACTCTGAGTACTTTTAAAAATCATATCTTCAGTGGAAGTTCTCTGGTAATGCCTAAATGTTTATGATGTATATATGTATCATTTTCCCCCTCATTATTTGTGTTAACTCTTTCCCTGTTTATATGTTTATTCCAAATTTCAATATCCACTGAATATTGATAGAAAAAACCCAGTTATAATGAAATATGGAAGGTGGAACATTGTAGCCATTTAAGAAAGTAAAGACATTCAAATTCTACTAGTAAACAGAGCAGGCCATGATCAGATGGCCCCTACAGGAGCTGTCTAATCTGGGTCTAGTATGTTTGCAAATGTGTGAAAGTGCATTTATATGAAGGAAAGGGTTAACTAATTTTTGAATGCTATTCTGTGTATAATGTATAATTTCTAAACTTTTTTTCTTCTAGATCTATGTATGTTTATATATATAATGTATTGAGGCCCACATGGAAGATTGGGCTTACCTAAATGTGTAGCCTCGTTAAATAAAGTCATTATTATTAATATTATTATTATTGTTATTATTATTATTATTATTATTACTTTACTATAACTATTTTGTCCATGAATATTCAGTAGGTATTGAAATGTGTAATAAACACAGAACGTGGAAAGGGTTAAAACAATACGGTACTGTGAAAAGAATTATACCGTAACATGTAATATGATTAATCCTTTATTCCATATATAGGTTTCATAACGCATTTGCAAAACATACTTAATTCAGAATCAGTCTGCTCTTGATCTGCTCTCAGACTTTTTGCTTATGGAAAATATACAGTTTCTGTCCGTGAAATTCAAGCTAAATGATATTCATACATGATTTTCTTTGTATGGTTATTACACAAAACAAGCTGCCTCGATTTGTTCATATCAAACGTTTTAAATTACGAGTAGAAGGGTCATACTATAATTTGATATTCTCTCATTTGTACAATGAGTGTTTTAATAACGAAATCATCGTTAAGATAGTACATGTAATATAGTTTAACCAGTTTGTTTATTTCATATTGATTAAAACACAACGATACAATTTCCATTGTTTTCATTTTTAGGCCTTTATTTTAAAATACTTGTACCCATGCTTATAAAACTTTTATTACACTCACATGCCTTTGGCTCAAATCTGTCCAATCATAAACCAGAGAACAAACTCAGACTCAACATAAAAGCTGTATAAGCATGGACCAGTGTTTGTACGTTATGCTTGTGCAAACAAAGTAGACCACGTAACAGTCGTCTGATTAAGATATGTTCTCTCTGTGTACGTGCTACATATCTGATTCTACTGTTTGACGTGTACCGTGGTATTAAATAATATTTCATCTTTAAAGTGATAGTCCATACAATAAACGAATATTTTAATAATATCATGAAACTTGGCATTTCAACCATTATTATAAAGATTGTCAGTTTGACTTATATCGAAATACTTTCATGTGATATACAAAAATAAACCATTTTCGCCGATACATATACTTTTATATGTTGTCGAAAAGTTACGAAACTTAAACACAGCCCGAATGCATACTAATTCATTATCGAATAAAAGTACAGGTATGAGTCATGCAGGTAATACCACATACAAAACACACAGCCCCCGAACAGCACAAGGTCTACACATATAGGCTTTAGATTGAATACTTACTGTGCCACCTGCTATTTAGAAATAAATGTGTATTATTTTGATCATGTATGTTTGTAATAGTTCATGTTGTTGGCGCAGTTTCTGGTCCATGGGTGGCATAACTGAATTGTTATTTAATGTGCTTACACTCTGTGCCTTTCAGGATGCAGCTTCATACAGACAGATGTTCTGTGTTGAATGCATCATAAACTTGGAAGCAGTACATTGGTCTTACTTCTTTATCTTGAAGCTAGTGAGTTACACAATGATGCACAATTCCACTGTTTATTGAAGCATTGAAAGAGTAAAATCACAAGACAAACGCATGTACGGTGATACAACAAACTATGCAATGTTTTCATTCAAGAAACGTGTATCTACGAATGTAGTTTGACATTCTTTCAGACCCATAATGAAATGATACTTGGCTAGACAAATATAACAAGACCAGCAATTCTTGAATCTATAGCGCAATCATGAATTATTTGCGATAGCAGTGACGTTTTGTTGATATTTTTTTATTACCTAAGATGTTATCTGTTCTTATATTACGAACGTAAACTCACAAATCCGGTGTATAAACATGTGTTCAATATATATATATCTGTTTCAGAGAAAACGATAGAATTATTTCAAACGTCTTTATTAACCAATCATTGTAGACATGTATGTTTCGATTCTGACATGGAAGACAATATTTCAAATAATAACGTTATCTGTTATTCGTAACAAAACCTTTCGCCTGCTGTCAACGGACCCGTGATAACTGCTGTCGACGGACCCGTGATAACCTTTGCAAACAGATAAGGGTAACCGGGCGTCTCATCAAGATTAATTGAATATTTCCTGAACTTCATCTATAGAAGTGAAAATATGTGTGTTAAATATGTTTTTCAGAAGGCTAAAGATTAAAACGCCGAACCTAATTGCACGAAGAGCGTATCTTGTGTACTAAGTATGCATTAGGTATACAATACCAGTGTTTTATGATTTCTTAATTTGTTTCTAAATAGGACCATATAACGTAATGCTAATTCTTTACTACAGGTGGTTGATATGGACGTTATCGTAGACAAAGCAATTTGCTTGATGTTGTACCCTTTGGCAGATTCCCTGAGCATTAAATGGAAAAATATATTTGAATAATTTGCACTACATTTCTCACATACAGTAAAACGTCTCTATAACGACTACTAAATTGTGTTAATTAGTTGGTATTGTGGGCATGTGGTTGTTTAAAGCAAGGTGAAAGTAAAACAGAACGCTCCTATAGGAGCGTTCTGTTTTACTTTCACCTTGCTTTAAGCATCCACCTGTCTTTAACACAAGATACTTGATGTAAGTGGTCGTTATAGGGAGGTTTTACTGTAATAGCCATTATAAGTCAAGTTATATGCATATAAAACTGTTAAGGTATTTCGTTCACCAACATTTAAGATATTCATGTTTATCGCTTCTTTGAAAAACATATAAATAGGTAATTGAAAATTAAAGTTAGAAATCTCATTAATAGTTTTCAATGTTTGCCCTTTGAACATGTTTGCATAAATTGTAGTTTCCGTCTTTTCTCGGAAAATGAAGTTTTTGATAAAATGAAATAACCTATTTAATTCGTTTCGCTAGCAATGTATTAATGATCATTTACACACAGGTACTTTATAACATATAGTCAAAACGAATTAGTTCATATAATATTGCTACGGTTATATAAGTAGGTGTGGTGTCCTTACTTTGCAATCACGGCAATCTGTATGACATGTAGAACGATTCACATAAAGAATGTCCTCCTTGGGTTATCTGGTTGTTTGATATGCCCTGTATAATGATACGGAAATGGTGTAAACCTACACACTGTCGCATCAACCGGATATCGTGTCTCTATGAAATTTTGGTTTAAACCAGCCAGCTTGGAATCGAAACACTCCCATTCCGAAAGCAAATATTCTGCTTACAGATGTATTAACTAGTTTCCCATACAATAATCATAGATGTGGCTATTATGACGCAGATATTAAAGAGTACTTTATGACGTTGATCGGATTGACATTTCCAGCTTAATGGAAATGTGAGATATACTTTCCATCATTCTGTTACTAATACTGTACAACGCAGATACCATTTCAATTAACTTTGCTACTATAAATGGTTTAGTTTCTTATGTGCCTGTGCAAATTAGTTACAGCTAATAGATGAACGAGTGTCATAGCGTCAAGGTTTGTGGCAGGTTAACTGTTTTTATTGTGGACTCATTCGCCTGAACGAAGATATCAGTTATCATACTCGTTCGGAGTAATTGCATTCCTGTGGTAATATATTGAAAAGGAATTGCAAGAGATGTTTTCCTCGGGACAAAATGGTGAATTGCCGAACTTGGTTCAGTGGAAAATTAACGTAAAAGATAATACTGTTTGTAATTGAAATCAGAACGGCGAGTTTAAAGAATATTCTGTTATAATATATTACTTGTTTTTAACGTCATACTAGATTAAACATTCCTAGAGTGAACATAGACAGGGGATGGTTGTTACATCGGCACGTGTGATGTATAAGAACTGACAGATGTTGTCATTTGAAATAGAATTTATTGGACGAGTCCAGAAACATTAAAACCAAGTACATGTATGTCTTTCTTCCTTGGCCAATACAATATACATGTACATGCATCTCAAATGACAACGCGTATCAAGATTGGTCATAACATATTACAACATGACTTAGAAATAGGCCAATGAGTGAGTTATGAACTTCACAACAGCAGGTGTTGTGTCTCATGTGGCGGTCGTAAAAAGTCGCCCCGTACTTCATCCCCAGTGTTGTTATATTTTCTGGTCCTTCGGGATCATTATTTTTGATGATATAAGTTTTGAAAATTGAGTACTGCTTAAGCCGGTGCTAGGGGACGTTTTAATTACTACTCATAAACAGACTCAATACAAACGAGGCTGCAATTTCCTCTTTTGGCGTTATACCTTCTGATCCTTCGAGATCATGAATTTCAGTACTTCTTGTTCTGAAAATTGAATACCGCTTAAGCCGGTGCCAGGGGGCGTGAGCAGTGTTGCACTTTCAATTACTGCTCATGAACAGACTCAATAAAACCGAGTCTGCAATTTTCTCTTTTTGTGTTGCAAGTTTTGCTTTCGGGGGATCACCACCCTTCAGAATTTATAATCTTCACAACAGCAGGTGTTAAGTGCTTGTGTGGCGGCCGTAAAACGTCGCCCCGTACTTCATTCTCAGTGTTGTTATACCTTCTGATCCTTCGAGATCATGAATTTCAGTACTTCTTGTTCTGAACATTGAATACCTCTTAAGCCGGTGCTAGGGGGCGTGGGCAGTGTTGCACTTTCAATTACTGCTCATGAACAGACTCAATAAAACCGAGTCTGCAATTTTCTCTTTTTGTGTTGCAATTTTTGCTTTCGGGGGATCACCACCCTTCAGAATTTATAATCTTCACAACAGCAGGTGTTAAATTCTTATGTGGCGGCCGTAAAACGTCGCCCCGTACTTCATTCTCAGTGTTGTTATACCTTCCGATCCTTCGAGATCATGAATTTCAGTACTTCTTGTTCTTAAAATTGAATACCGCTTAAGCCGGTGCTAGGGGGCATGAGCAGTGTTGCACTTTCAATTACTGCTCATGAACAGACTCAATAAAATCGAGTCTGCAATTTTCTCTTTTTGTGTTGCAATGTTTGCTTTCGGGGGATCACCACCCTTCAGAAGTCATAATCTTCACAACAGCAGGCGTTAAGTGCTTGTGTTGCGGCCGTAAAACGTCGCCCCGTACTTCATTCTCAGTGTTGTTATACCTTCTGATCCTTCAAGATCATGAAGATCACCACCCTTCAGAATTTATTGCTACTTTTTTTTCGAAGGATTACCCACTTTCAGAATGTCAAATTTGATGACGTTGACTGATGTATCTTTGCCGTCGTAAGATGTTTCCACTGATTTCAAATTGTGTCTTACACATGCGTATACAAGATGCTAGTGATGGTTGTCTTAACCTGAGATAAATACATATTGTACAATGTGTAGCATTCAGAGAGTCACAGTTTCATAGTGTTTATGTTTGTTAGATCTTTGTTTATCGTCGCCATGCAGCGGACTTATTCTTTCAAAATTACAAATATAGTATCAAATAGTTAATAATTACTTGGCGTTTTAAAATAGTCAACATTCGTACAAAGGTTATCCCATATTCGAAGACGTATACTGAAAGGTAATCTACATCGACACTTGTGATTTTGTTAACGACTAAATGTCTCGACCTAATACTAATTTTCACATCGCTGTATTAATTTAGATGTTTTTCGTTCAATCTCTACAAGCAATAACTCAATTAACCGTTCTATTGTTCCAATGGGCTCACTTGCAAAGTTGAACATAAGCGAAACTATTATTCCTTTCATCGCTGACGTCTTGATTAGCTTTCTTTGCGCTGTGGTATCTGTTTATTGCCACGTTGCCATATAGTACAGCTCACGTATTCACTAACATGCATGTTTTATGCCCCGATCAAAAGGGTAGGGCATATTGTTTTTGTTTGTTGGTTTCTTGGTTTGTTGTTCTTGTCCAACTTTAACGTTGGCGAAAATTATGAAATCCTTCAAACTTGAGATGCATGTGCAAGGTATGGAGTCGAACAATTCAGGGGTGACGTATTAAAGCCAAATTCATACATCAAGGCCAGAGGTAAATTGTCGCCGTTTAACATACATACTTCAAAGTTGGCATTCATGTGACCAACATTTGTGGGATGACCTATTAAATCCAAGGTCATTCATCAAATTCATCTTGTTTTCTTCTATATTTACATTTCTAAACCTAAACATAATCTTAATTCCGCTGTTGAAAATATTGGCCGCTCAATTTTGGATTATTGCATTTGAAACCTATTCCAATTTGATCACGCTTTTGGAAATTTATTGACCAAGTGGTTTAACATATGCTTTTGAGAAACTATTGACCAAGTGACAATCAGTTTGGATCCTATTCAGACGCCGGGTTACTCAGTACCTCACTTGGATTCAAATGATTCGGTCGGGTAAGGGTCAAGAAGAAACAGGCGAACTATCATGTTGCACGTTATGATTGTAATATGGTTTTGTTATTTTACACACTGTATTCTTTTTCAATTCGATCCTGGTACATTTTCACGTTTCGATCTGTTTGAAATCAAACAGCATGAAATGAGATGACAAAAAAGATACAATACTAACTATGATCATGTCAGTAAAAGTGGATTCTTGACACGTTAGTTATGAAGTTCTTGTTATGATATGATTATTTGAGCTCGTTGTTTCGATTGCCCATATACATGTAGCAATGTTTCTCAAAGGTCAGCATTTGGTAATTGTCTATGTTATAAATACCCATGACAGTATTTTGTATATTTTATCGAACAATATTGAAAAAAAAGTCATGATGGTCTTATAGCACCAATACGCTTTAGATGGTGAGCAGGCGTCTGCCAAATTTGTTTTCAATTTGAGATTTATACATCTGACAAATTAACATGAAGGTTAGAAAAGTAACCTAGAACAAATAAAATTATTGTTTTATGTTATAATGAACAGGCAAAACAATTGTTGTCATTAAAAATACGAAGGAAGATCTGCACTAAACCTCTTGATATAATAGAATACAAAATGCACAAATAAAGTCTGTCAATAGACAGTTTAAAACTTGATAAAACTATCATTAATATGATAAAAGTCTCTCGACAGAATACTATCATTTCTTCTATGAAATTCACAACAGTAAGTGGAAGTGAAATACTTTGACAAGCACCGTCTTAGAAAAGTATGCAGCTGTAAACGAAGCAAATAAAACTCTGAAAACTGTGAAATAAATGAGATGAACTAAACATCAATATTTAATATGAGTGTTAGCACAATTGTGTTTATTATAACACCTCAACAGACCTTTTAAAAAGGTTTAAAAGTTACAGGCGGTCTGACTCGCGCTTGCAAACAAGTTGGATCCGGATGAGACGCCCAGTAAGTAACACATTAGTATCAAAGCTGTTTGACACTCGGTCAACATTTTTCTAAAACACTTGACCAAATAATAAGTATAAACCCACTACTAAATCCAAATTTGACCAATGTTAATTTCACAATGGTATAAGCGTACAAATATGAGTCATACAGGAAACACCACATACAGAACAAACAGCCGCCCGAACAGCAACACAAGAAAACACAGCAAATTTGCTGTTTCCTTGTGTTGCTGTTCGGGCAACTGTTTGTTATGTATGTGGTGTTTCCTGCATGACTCATTTTTATACGCCCACCTAATAAAGGTGGTCGTATCCCAGCCAGCACACCTATATCGGGCCGATGTCGGCCTATAAGCGTAATGACGGCAACAATTCTCGACATCGGCATGACGACGGGCCGATATCATTCCCACGCTATAATATGAGCAAAATATGTTAAATGGAAAAGTAGTAAAGTCAAGCAGGCAAAGCCACATGCAAGACGCAACCACCACCAAAACACCGATAGACAGCATGACACACACACACACACACAACCACACACCCAAACGCACACGCACACACACATACGAAATGAACACAGAAAACACCAAAAGACACACAAGAAACAGGGACAAACGTTCCACAACATGAACAAACCACAAGCACAAAGACGCAAGGCAAACAAAAGGAAGGGTGACAAAGAGAGTACCGCCTTGGCACGGTCAGCAGCTTAAACTTAAAATTACCATGTACCCATATCAAACCGACGAAGTACCGATAAAAAGTTTGACACTTGTATTAAAAAAATATGCCAGATAACATACGACGTCGGCCCGATGTTGTGCCGACCTAGTTTCTCTTAAGAAGACGTACGTCGGGCCGATGCTGGGCCGATGTCACGTTAAGACAATCAGGAACGGACTCAGCGTATCAAAGAAAATAACTTTATAAATTTACTGAACAGTATTAATTTCCATGAGAAATATAAGTAATTATTTTTTATTTTGCTAGCCATTATCAGTGTCGCAGGGTGTGAATACTTTTATTGCTTTTAATTGTAAATTTTGCACGTGCTTACCCTTGTATAGTTATATCCTATAGTGGGACAGTGTAGGCTAAGGGTCAGTGGTGTCCAGTCTGTAGATTATGTGTCCACTGTAAGTTTGGGTAGTGGCTAACTGACCAACCAGTCCATTTAGTGATCGCTGAAGTGTAAATGGACTGGCTTGGTGAGTGTATAAATAGAGTGGTAAGGGTTGGGCAGTTGACCTGGCAGTCCACTTTTCTGAGATGCACGAGTTGAGAGGTGTGGTCGGATGGTTAAAGTCTGGCATTTCGACAGGTGAATGGTAGCCACTAGATTGAGGCAGGTTTCTGGGTTCTGTGTTTGGGCGTGGCAGTATGGAGTAATGGCGTTAGAGAAATAAAGTATTGAACTGGACTTGTGGCTTGTGGTGAAATAGACCCTCGGTCGGCCTGCGACATTTGGTGTCAGAAGTGGTAATATGGAGAGGTGAAAGGTGTTACTATCAGAAACTGGAAACGGCTTCGGCTGTACAATATTTTATATATTCAGACATTTAAAATTCAGACGTTTAATGGTAGCAGGTGTAAATAGTGCTGATGACAGGCAAAGTTTAAAGTGACATTAATCAGTGTTTCAGAGGTGTGATGTATATTTAGTTGGGATCAAATTCAGATATGTTTGAATGCTGGTATATTTGAGTATGAGTAGCCGTTGGCAGAACAGAGACAATGTTTACTTTTCATAACAAGGGTTGATGTTTAATCGTACATTGTTGTTTTGTAAATACTTATACTGATATGTATGCATATGTACTTATGCCACGCCCACTTTCTGTTGGATTCATTTATTTTACAGAGTGTCTCAGGAGTAAGTAGATGTTGGAGTCAATGTGTTCAGTTTGGCTGGAGGGGAACCCAGAAGGCTGCTCTCGTCTAGTGGTGGTTTTCAGTTAGGAAGGTAATCGTTCATGTAGCATTGAATAGCCTATATGTAGACTGCCAGATAAGCTGTACTTCTGTTACACTGCCAGTCTTGGTATTGCAGAGCCCTTTGTAAAGTGCCGTATTTTATTCTCATGATACAGATTTGCCACTGTTGACTCTTGTAGGTTCTCTTGTTGTTGGTTTTTTTTTTGGTTTTTTTTTTCAAAAGCTTTAGTGCATTACAAACGTTATAATGGAAAGCTTAACTGAGTTGAGGGCATTAGGTGCCTCAATAGGGTATGAGGGCGAGGCTCTTAGAGAGTTTATAAAAGATCAGCAGGTGTTGTTAAGGGATGAAAGAGTTGCCCAGAGGCAAAAGGAGAAAGAGGATCAAGAATTTAAGTTGGAGAAGGAGAGATTGGAGTTGGAGAAGGAGAGGGCTAGTTTAGAGATACAGAGAGAAAGGGAGAGGTTGGCAGCAGAGCTTAAGAGTAAGGAGTTAGAGTTACAGACCTTAGAGGCAAAAACTAAGTCAGGGTTTTCTGGGGAAGCATCTGTCCCTAAGGGTCCAAAGTTACCTCCCTTTGAAGAGGAGAATGATGAGGTAGACAGTTATTTAAAGAGGTTTGAGGTGTATGCTGTTGCACAGAGGTGGAACAAAGGTTTGTGGGCGACCCACTTAAGTGCGCTGTTGAAAGGGAGAGCACTAGATATTTATGCAATGTTGCCACCTGGAAAGGCGTTAGATTATGATGAGTTAAAAATGGCTTTGTTAAAACGCTATGAGCTCACAGAAGATGGTTTTAAACAGAGGTTTAGAACGTGTAGACCGGAAGTGAGTGAAACATTTGCTCAATTTTCAGTTAGGCAGGCATCGTATTTGACAAGGTGGGTTGAAATGTCAGGATTGGATAATACATATAATGACCTCTTTGATCTCATGGTTAGAGACCAATTAATGCATGTGTGCAATAAGGATCTGAGATTGTTCTTGAAGGAACGTACACCTACTTCTGTTGCTGGAATGGCTGCGTTAGCAGACCAGTATAAAGAGGCAAGAGCAACAAGTGCGTCAAGTTTGTGTTCGGTGAGTTCTGGGCAAACTTTCAAGAGTGCAGCGGGTGTTGTATCACAGAGCGGTCAAGGTAAGAAACCAAACACTTTTCAGAAATTTCAGAGAGATACTAAGGATAAGAGATGTTTTATTTGTAACCGGATAGGTCATTTTGCAATTGACTGTAGGAATAGGGACGCTGGGTATAACCGTCAGGGGAGAGAATATAGACGCCCAAGCCCAGGGCAAGCTTATGTAAGAAATAGATCTTATTCTCCATATAAGCGTGTGACATTCAGGGAGGGATCCCCGGCAAATAGGGGTAGGACTGATACAAATGCGCAGAGTAATGTCTGTAATGCGTGTACTTTGCCATCATGTACTAGTACTCAGGCATTGGGATCAAGTTTTGATACTTTGGTCAGTTCGGCTAACAAATGTGCTCAGGTTACTATGCCAGTTTGTCAAGGTAAGGTTGGTGATTTGGATGTCACGGTGTTACGAGATACAGGTTGTAGTGGAGTTGTAGTTAAGCGAGCGTTGGTATTGCCAAGTCAGTTGTCTGGAGAGAAGGAGTTTTGTACTTTAGCAGATGGTTCGAAAATAAGTGTACCTATAGCGGACATTTATGTACAGTCACCATATTACAATGGTCAAGTTAGGGCTTGGTGTATGGAGAAGCCAGTTTATGATGTGATTATAGGAAATATTCCTGGAGCAAGGCAACCTGGTGATCCAGATCCACAGGTTTTCGTTGGTACTGTGCAGACTAGACAGCAGAGGAAGAAAGCACAGGAGGCCTGTTTGCCGATGAGTGTGCCAGAATCAATATCTGATGTCACACCTGAAGAGATAGGTGGACAACAGGAAACAGACAGTTCGTTAAGAAAGATAAGAGATCTGGTGGCTTCGGGTGAGTCGTTTAGCAAAAATTGTGCCAAAATATTGTATGTGAAGAAAAATGGTGTAATTTTCAGAGAGTTTCAGTCGCAAAAGGTTGAAAATAATAGGCAGTTTAATCAGTTGGTGGTCCCCGAGAGCTGTAGGGCAAGGGTATTAAAGTTGGCACACGAATCTATCATGGGTGGTCATTTAGGCACAGGCAAGACAATCCAGAGGGTGTTGTCAGAGTTTTACTGGCCAAGTATCCGATCAGACACAAAGAAGTTCTGTCGTTCTTGTGACATCTGTCAGAGAACAGTGCCGCATGGCAGAGTAGGTAAAGTACCACTAGGTAAGTTGCCGGTTATTGATATTCCGTTCAAAAGGGTAGCGGTGGATATAATTGGACCACTGCAGCCTGTGACTGACAAAGGTAACAGGTATATTTTGACACTGGTTGATTACGCTAGTAGGTATCCGGAGGCAGTAGCATTGCCAAGTATAGAAACTGAAAGGGTTGCAGAGGCACTTATTGATATGTTCTCTAGAATTGGTTTTCCTCAAGAGATGCTGACTGACATGGGGGCCCAGTTTACTAGCAAGTTGTTAGCTGAGGTAAGCAGGTTGATTTCCTTGAAGCAGTTGACTACTACGCCATATCACCCTATGTGCAATGGCTTAGTTGAGCGATTTAACGGCACTTTAGAGCAAATGTTGAAAAAAGTGTGCGCTGATAGACCAAGGGATTGGGATCGTTATCTTAGTGCATTACTGTTTGCATACCGTGAAGTTCCTCAGGAATCTCTTGGTTTCTCCCCCTTTGAGTTGATATATGGTAGATCAGTCAGAGGACCTATGACGATACTTAAAGAGCTGTGGTCTAATCATGTTGAAGAGCCCCAGGTACGTAGTACGTATCAGTATGTTTTGGATTTGAAGGATAAGCTGGAGACTGTATGTGAAATTGCTCAAGAGAATCTGCAACAAGCCTCAAAGCGGCACAAGGTACATTTTGACAAGAAGGCGAAACACCGGGATATTGAGGTAGGTGATAAGGTTCTTGTGTTGCTTCCTAAGAAAGCAAACAAGCTTCTCTTACAGTGGAGAGGTCCTTTCCCAGTAGTTGAGAAAATGGGACACTATGATTATAGGGTAAAAGTTCATGGGAAAGTGAAGACTTACCATGCAAACTTATTGAAAAAGTATATAGACAGAGATGCTGAGGATCTTAGCAGCAAACCTATAACTGGTTCGGGTCAAGTATGTATAGCTGTAATTGAAGACGAGGTTAGTATGTTTGGCAATGAGGAAAATGAGGAAGAGTCTGGTATAGAACAGGATGAGGGTGAGAAACTTCGTCGAACCCTCAGTCAGTGAGGAAGGAGTTTCCAGAGAATGTAAGTATTGCTGAAACACTGACATTGGATCAGAAGGAGGAGGTTCGTAGTATGTTGCAAGAATTCGAGGAAGTATTGACAGATGTTCCAGGTCATACAAACCTTATTGAGCATGACATTAAGTTGACTACTAGTACACCTTTACGGCAGAAGCCGTATCCGATTCCATTTGCAAGTTTGCAAACAGTTGAAAATGAGATCAGGTCAATGTTGCTAATGGATGTTATTGAACCTTCAACAAGTCCTTATGCTTCACCAATAGTTTTGGTTCGGAAGAAAGACAATACCATGAGGTTTTGCATAGATATGAGGGGCATCAATAAGATCACAATATTTGATGCTGAACCGGTGCCAAATATTGATGAGATGTTTACAAAATTTGCTGATCATTGTTTTTTCTCAAAGTTTGATCTTGCAAAGGGGTATTGGCAGGTTCCGTTAAGTTCAGAGGCTAAACAAATAACGGCATTCCAGACAGCACAGGGGCTGTTTCAGTTTAAAATGATGCCATTTGGTTTAGTGAATTCTCAGGCAACTTTCAGCAGGCTGATGCGTAGGTTGTTGAAGGGTATGACTAATACAGAGAACTTTGTGGATGACATAATTATCTTTACTCAGACCTGGAAACAGCACTTGCTGGTGATTCGGGCACTGCTAGGGCGTTTGAAAGATGCAAAGTTAGCGGCAAGACCATCTAAATGTGCGATTGGGTTCAACAAAATTGAGTGTTTGGGTCACATTGTAGGTGGGAATAGAGTGTTTCCTAATCCTGAGAAGGTCCGTGTAATTGCGAGTGCCCAAAGGCCTCAGACAAAGCGGCAGGTGAAGTCTTTTCTGAATTTGGTTGGGTTTTACCAAAAGTTTGTTCCAAATTTTGCACACGTTGCAGTCCCTTTAACAGATTTGACTAAAAAAGGTCGCCCTAATAAGGTTGTATGGTCAGACCCACAGGAGGTTGCATTCAACATGTTAAAGAAAGCTCTGGTTACAGAACCTATTCTAAAGTTACCAAACATCAAAGAACCATTCGTTTTGCAGAGTGATGCGTCTGAGGTTGGGATAGGTGGGGTTCTACTTCAGTTTGAAGGGAAAATGAAATTTCCTATCTCGTATGCAAGCAGGAAGCTTAAGTGTGCTGAGAGGAATTATGCAGTGGTGGAAAAAGAGTGTCTTGCAATTGTTTGGGCGGTACAGAAGTTTGCAAGGTATTTGTACGGAAGAGAGTTTCTGTTAGAGACTGGTACATTTGAACAAAGCAAAAGTAACAAATTCAAGGCTTTTGAGATGGTCTTTGTTGTTGCAGCCATACAAATTTAGGATCTGTGCAATCAGGGGTTCTGAGAATGTAGGTGCAGATTACTTATCACGATTGTGAGTGTGCAACTGATGGTTGTATGGTATTGAGGCAGGATATTTTTGTGAGTGTGGAACTGTGTAGAGTTGGGTTACTCACAGATAGATATACAGAATGTAATGTTTATTCATTTTTGTGAATTAAAAATGTTTGTGTAAGTTTAAAAGTACTTCACTATGTTGCGTACTTTTTTTGAAGGGGGGAAGATATGTCGCAGGGTGTGAATACTTTTATTGCTTTTAATTGTAAATTTTGCACGTGCTTACCCTTGTATAGTTATATCCTATAGTGGGACAGTGTAGGCTAAGGGTCAGTGGTGTCCAGTCTGTAGATTATGTGTCCACTGTAAGTTTGGGTAGTGGCTAACTGACCAACCAGTCCATTTAGTGATCGCTGAAGTGTAAATGGACTGGCTTGGTGAGTGTATAAATAGAGTGGTAAGGGTTGGGCAGTTGACCTGGCAGTCCACTTTTCTGAGATGCACGAGTTGAGAGGTGTGGTCGGATGGTTAAAGTCTGGCATTTCGACAGGTGAATGGTAGCCACTAGATTGAGGCAGGTTTCTGGGTTCTGTGTTTGGGCGTGGCAGTATGGAGTAATGGCGTTAGAGAAATAAAGTATTGAACTGGACTTGTGGCTTGTGGTGAAATAGACCCTCGGTCGGCCTGCGACAATCAGAATATTTTTTTAAAGCTTGGCAAAAAAATAAATAATATTCGCTGCGGTCTTTTGGAGTTCGTCTGGAGTTGGATTGAACAACTAAACACTGGGTATGTAGAAACTTTTCCTGTTTTTGTATGATAATAGATATATTTAAGATATGATCAGATGCTATTTTTATTTAGAAAATGTATATAGATTCTAATTTTAAAATATCTCATTTAAAAGACTTGGCTAAAGACCATAATATGCTTTCTTGAATATACTCTGTAACCGGTTTTCGCGAATTAGTGATATTTAACTTGACGTTGCCTTCTGTTTTCATGGATGAAATTTCTCTGGATTATTTTTTAAAATCAAGATTATGAATATCATAAATGACTAGATCTAGTTATTTTATTAATTTTTGCTTCATAAGTTTAGAAAAAAGGTTTCAGGACTTGGAAAATACTGTGTCTATGCAGACTATGTCTATGTCGTATAGCCTATACTCCCGGACCAAAACCAAATCGGACAGGGTCAAATCAGACCCCTATATATTGAAAAGAATGTCCCATATGATTTGTTATTGATATGACCTAGTGGCAACTGACAAAATAAATAGATAGATCTACCTAAATTCGGACAAATAAGAATAGTGTCATGCATTGATTAATCCTTTCCCTCTTCTAACTTTATTCCAAATTCCAATACCTACTATATATTCATTAACATAATAGTTCAAATTTATATGAAATATGGACTGTGGAACATTGTAGCCCTTTAATTAGAAAGTAAAGAAACAAATCTAGCAAATTCCATTTGCAAACATAGCAGACCCTGATTGGACGGATCCTATAGGAGCCCTCTGATCTGGGACTACCCTGTCTGCAAAAGCGTGAAAACACGTTTATAATTTATGAACTTGGAAAGGTTGTTACAAAATATGTTAATTAAAAATTGATCTTCTTTTACAGTAATCACTAATGGATTATATCTGTAATAGTTTAGGCGGGGCCCATGTAATTTGGGTATTTGGGGTCTGTACGTGGCACAAATCTTGTAATGCGAACTAGATCTACTTCTATATTTCTTTATACCAATTGACATCAAACTTTGCATTTGCATTTTATAATCAAGTATGTGTAGAATTGTTCCATTAATCTCAATATATTGTTGTTTTCTTTCAGGCAAATACATTTCCCATCTTCAGATGATGAAGATACATCAACTACAATCTCTCTAAGTTACCTAAACCACCCAAACCAGTTTTTACTTCAACCCAAGTGTTACCAGTGAGTAACACCGTGCAGCCGTCAATGAGCACACCAACACCAGATCCACTCTCACCAAGACATACCAGTACTCAGCCTTCGACACCAACGGAATTTATCCACGGTAAATATATGACAAATCCAAATGTAATGTAATTAAGAGACTTTAGAAGAGAGTTTTGTACCGGCGAGGGTGGGGGGGATGGGGGGTTAAAAAATTGTGCATTATCAGGACGTCTTTATAATTGCAACCTTACCAAAATCCAGTTTAGAATAACATTTTGATAATCCCATCGAGTAGAAAATTGTACCTACTCTAGATCTAGGGCAACCATCGTCCTGCTGGGAATGGAATACTAAATTTAAGTAAAGGAATTCATTTATTTAAATGCCTTATTTGTCTTTATGTGTTTAATCAATTTCCAAGAAAAACAACTTATATACACAAAACAATTTTAATGTGGTCCTTTGAAGAAGATTAGATTTAACAAACGACATTCATACAGAAATAAGCGTCAAATTTCAACCAATCAGCATTGTTTGTGACACATGTACTATTAATACCCCCTGAATCGAGGTTCTGGGCCAGATAGGTTTTGCCCTTAGTTTTGCCCTTAATCCTTTCGCTGCCAATACCGGATCTGTGATTACCTATGCAAACAGTTTGGATCCAGATTAGACGCCGAGTAACTCGGCGTCTCATCAGGATCCAAACAGTTTGTTACTGTTACTATGTTTTTGAAACAAAAATTAAGAAAATCAAAAGAATGAAACTTTATAGCAGACGACAGGGTTTGGCAGCGAAAGGGTTAATGTATGTTTGTCTGTCCATCTTTTGCTATCTGTCTGTGGCTGTGCTGCTATCCAGGGGCATTTATGAATCACAAACATATTTGCTTGAGGTAAAACAGAAGGCGGTATGAAGCTGCTATATGTATTGTTAACCCTTCATAAATATTCATGATAGAAATGATGATGGTATTAGTATTAATTAGGCTAATTATTAAAATGGCATACAAACACATGAAATTTTCACCAAAATACAAACTGCAGAATCAGATCTATATTAATATATCATATTCAAACAGAGTAGAGCCTGGTCAGACGGGTCGGTTCCTATAGGAGCCGTCTGATCTTGGTCTACTCTGTTTGGAAAGGCTTAGAAAGGAATATCTATGGAGTATATGGTTAAATAACTGCATACTTATGGACAAATATTGGTTCAAGTGCATTGAGATAATGTACATGTATTTTGTTTTGATTTTTAGCCAGGGACATATAAGGCTGATCACAGTTCTTGAGAAAATCAGGGGGACACAGGTGAAACAACAGGGCAAGCTTGTTTATAAGGAGTTGCAGGGAATGTCAAACAGCCTGCATGTATGACCAGAAATGTCCAAGGGAAGTTTGCCTGAGGAAGTATCCAGTTTGCTTCCACTGAACAGCCATGAGGATCTCAAAACCCTAGAAAACCTTTTAGCTGATACGCAGATGTTTTCTTCTCTGGTAAGAATAATTAATTATATCAATACCCCAACAATCTTTGTAAGATTTCCAAAGCAAAAACAGTATTCTGAGTAGGACAGAAAGGGTCAGGAAGAAACTAGCAAGTATCTGTGTACACAATTACTACCCAATATGCAAACAATGCACTGAAAAGTAGTCAATTTGTGTAAAAAAGGTGAAACAAAAAATCGTCAAGTCAAACCTAATTGCAATACATGGATTTGTTCCCTTTAACTATGACTATTCATTTCCCCGAGATAAATCTCGGGATGAATATTTCAACCTGTCGCTATATATATAGATAACGGGCAATATTCAACGGTGACAAAGATCTAGATATAAGTTGTTTGATTTTGCTCGTGTTTTGGATTTTGAAGGATTAATGAAACTGAAAAGATGTAGATTTTTCTCATACTTTACCTTGTCTTAACCCTTTCCTCCGTAGCTTATTTTCAGTATTGAATACAGATGGTTGCTTGAAGCAGACTGAAAGTGAAGCAGAATGCTCCTTTAGTATTCTGCTTTACTTTTAAGTCTGCTTTAAATTTCTATCTGCTAGTATATAGGAAATATTTCTTATGTTGCATATTCATGACTGTATAAAGCAGAACTTTTTTCTTTACTGGGGGAATAACTTAAATGTGTTAAAATGAGTATCTATGGAGTAAAGGGTTAAGGCTCGAAATACTATTTAAGATATCTTTATCTTACACATGTTTAAGATCATTCAATTATGATCTGACACTAGTTGTCACGAGATCAACATTTCTCAAATTCGTTTAGAAAAAGGGTTATTTAACTCGCCAAATAATTTTTTTTCTAAATTTTAAGAACTGTTTATTTCAGAAAACAACTTGTGACAAAACCTGTATTTATGGTACATCTATATCTGAATATACTATAATCGGTGTAAGGCGGGTGCCCAGGTATCAGCAGGTAATTGCCAAAGAGCTACCTGGGTACAAAATTTATACCCTTTTCAATCCTTATTCTACAGATAATGTTCTGTTGAAAATGTGTTGTAAAATATTTACTGTTTAACCCTTTCCTCCATAGCCAAAGTACAAATCTCCTCAATATTCAACTGGTTTAAGGTAGGTTTCTGCTTGAGCAAGATAAAAGTAAATTAGAAAGCTCCTTAAATAGGACCTTTCTGTTTTACTGTCATCTTGCTTTAAGCTACCACTTGTAATCAAAACCTTCAATGAATGTTCATAGTGATGGCTGATTTGATTTTTTTGGTCTATTTTCAGAGGCAATTAGGAGATGCAGAGGGGAGGTAACGAATGTTGAATTGGAGGTGACTGTACGTGAACGTACTGCAAGCGACAGAGTTGGAGGTGACTGTACGTGAACGGCTAGGTACTGCAAGCGACAGAGTTGGAGGTGACTGTACGTGAACGGCTACGTACTGCAAGCGACAGAGTTGGCGGTAGGAAGAGGAGAGCGGCAGCAAGCTGTCAGAGTGAAAACAGTGAATTGATTCTATACTAGGACTGGAATAGACACTTTGTAGCAAATTTAGGGACATTAGGGTATTTGTTTTCAGATAAATTTAATCTGTATTTGAGCATTTGAATGTATAACAGATTTAGACTTACTCGGGATATTTTGACTATCGCACGGCCTTGTCTTGCCTTGTGACACATGGCCAGTCAGTGCTAATCACATGACGTAGGTCGGTCACATTACTCGAGGAGTTATGCACATTTAACTCTCCTTAAGTTCTATATCCTTGAGTCATGTGACCTACCTAGGTTATGTGATTCACACTGATTGACCATCCGTCACACTTGTCCTATGCAAACAGTGTAGACCCTTATCAGTGGTCTCCTTAAGAATCCCTCTGATCAGGGTCTGCACTGTTTGTGGTTTTAAACTATTTAAACTATATTGTACAGTCAAGCCTGTCTTAAGCGACCATGCTACGAGGAAGCCTAGCGATCATTAAAGACAGGTGACTGCTTAATGCAGGTCGAAAGCATTATTTTCGATCTGCATTCAGAAGTCACCTGTCTTAGAAACTTCAAGATGACTTCTGTTTCTTTTTGATGGTTGTTTAAAACAGGTTTGACTGTATAAAACAACCCTAAATATTAAAAGAATATTGGAAATTGGAATTGTTTATTTGAAGTTTCAGGGGTACATGAATTAATAAACGGATGAGACTTACTTTGGATTTACTAGTTTTTTTATTTCATTTTTAAAAATATGGAACACACATTTGATGAAATTTTGTTGTAGGAGTGTCTATTTAACATGATTGCAGATCTGTATTTCAAGATAGCACTTGTACAACCTTGGCC
This sequence comes from Azorinus chamasolen, assembly GCA_963576725.1. Classification (NCBI taxonomy): domain Eukaryota; kingdom Metazoa; phylum Mollusca; class Bivalvia; order Cardiida; family Solecurtidae; genus Azorinus; species Azorinus chamasolen. The sequence goes on from OY755243.1 coordinate 92,044,476, forward strand.
AGAATTCAAAATGAGGTTTCAACATTATTTTGACATCCAGCCAGTGTCATACCGATGTCTTGTGTCTTCTTAACCCTTTACTCCATAACATGTTTTCAGTATTGAAGACAGATGGTTGCTCAAAGCAGGATGTAAGTAAGGCATACTACTCCTTTAGGAGCATTCTACCTTACTTTCAGCCTGATTTAAGCTGCATCATCTGCTGCTAGAATATGGAAATATTTCTTGTTGTGCATATTCATGACTGTATATTTTCTTGAGTGGAGGAATAGATTATATGTCTTATAATGCGCATCTATGGAGTAAAGGTTAAAGAACCCGTTGGCCCAAAATCATGTGTTTCTGATCGGCTGTAGATATCTGATTGCAAACATTGGTCCGATGTCAACCCGCTTCTCGTTTGCAACGCGTTTTGACGTTGGCCCGATGTAAGGTTTGATGTCGGCCCGATATCGTTTGAATGTCATTTTGTCATCGGCTGTAGATCATTTTTATGTCGGGCCGACGTCAGAACTTACATCGGGCCGACGGCAAAACGCGTTGCAAAAGAGAAGCGGGTCGACATCGGGCCGCCTTAAAATCCGACGTTGGACCGATATTGGAAACAATATCGGCCCAATGTCGGCCCGATTGCAGCGTCCTGCCTGGGATATTGGCATCGCCCTGGCCGTCCGTCCGATCGTTCGTCCGTCAACATTTTGTTTGTCCGCAGTTTTCTCGGAAAACTATTTGACAGATATTAATGAAACTTCACACAACTGTTTAATGCATCAAGATCTGAAGCTGAGTTGATTCTGAGGTTCATTTGATTTTTCGTTTTAGAGTTATGGCCTTTGTCCTTAAAAAATAATGCAAATACATGCAAATAGTTTGTCCGCTGTTTTCTGGGAAAACTATTTGAGAGATATAAACGAAACTTCACACAAGTGTTTAATGCATCAAGATCTGAAGCTGAGTCGATTCTGAGGTTCATTTGATTTATTGTTTAAGAGATATGGCCCTTGTCCTTAAAAAAATAATGCAAATACATGCAAATAGTTTGTCCGCTGTTTTCTGGGAAAACTATTTAAGAGATATAAACGAAACTTCACACAAGTCTTTAATGCATCAAGATCTGAAGCTGAGTTGATTCTGAGGTTCATTTGATTTATTGTTTCGGAGTTATGGCCCTTGCACTTAAAAGAAATAATGCAAATCTATGCAAATATGAGGATGGCCATAACTTTTTCGTTTGAAATGATATCTACTTCATTTTTGTTTTATATGGTTAAACCTTAATATGAATTTTCACATTTATTGCGGGGTATTTGATAAGTCATTTTATTTTAAAGTTATGGTCCTTGAACTTTGTGTGTTCGTTACTTTGTTTGTTGGTCAACTTTTAGTTTATCTGTTGTTTTCTGGGAAAACTATTAAAATGATATAAATGAAACTTAACACAAATCTTTTAATCAACAAAATCTGAAGCTGAATTATTTTAAAAATAGTATCACCTTAATATGGAAATCAAGATCTGAAGCACAGATTAGGAAATGTCAACACTTATAAGGCATGTTGAATCAGAGAAAGTTTGCAAGTGGGCGTATTATGTACCGTATGCGGTACTCTTGTTGTACTTTTATTATCACAACAGTGTTGCTTGTGCCGTGTGGTGGCCGTAAAATTTCTCCCCGTACACGTAATCGATGTTGTTATCATTCTCTTGCAGGATATGCAAGTAACATACACCACTCTCATTCGCCTCTTACATCATCATAAGTATGTCATGCACCTTGTGGTAGGTGTTGTGTTCACCAACAATTTGATGCAGTTGGTGGCTACACAAATGTAATTGACGTGTTGGTATACACAATACAGGTGCCCCTCTATCACTTTCCAATATGAATAAAGTTAAAATACCTCTGATAGAACTGAAAGCTTTAAATATGCACTCTGTATCGTCTGTACAAGTACCCAAATATATTTCTAATTTCTCTTCCCTTCAACCTTATGTTCGTTTAAAACAACTTAAGCTTCAGTCGGCATCATCTTTTCACATACCATCTCTTTCTATTAATAAATGTTTTTTCAATGGACCAAGAGTTGTACTTTCACCTTTAAAATTTGTTATCCAAAATGTTTCTTCTATTCCTAAACGGTCCTTATACAAGCGAAACAGAGTGTATCCAATTATCGAAACTTGCTTTGCTAAGAGGTGCATATGTTGTTGTAACATTTCTTGCAATTCCATTATAAAATCAACAGTAAATGGTAGAACATTTAATGTCAAGATAAACTCAGACGTTGATTGTACTACTACTAACGTTATTTATGTTTTAACTTGAAACGCGCCTAGTTGCGGTATACAGTACGTAGGACAAACAGGACGTGCTTTGAAGACTGGCCATTCTTTTAAAGATGTTTCAGTACAAATTGTAGAACATATATTATATGATAAGGATGCTACAAGTAGCTTAAAATCGAAAGCTAGATTTATATCTGAATTAAATTAACACATTTTCCTTTAGGCTTGAATGATAATATTTACCAGACTGTAAATATTTCTAAAGATCCTGATATAGATAATTTTTCGATTTTTTCTATAAGAACACGCAAATCTCGATCACATGGCATTCGTAAAAATGACAATATTGAACGAAAATCTCGTTTAAAAATGATTATTCTTGATTTACATACTTTACGTCTAACTTGCCATGCTTTCTATACTTTCCTCCTTATCTATATCTTCATTAAAAGAAATTGACGAGCAAGCCGATAAAATCATTTTTAGATCAGATCCTCTCATAGGAACGGCTAGTTTGATACAAAGCTTTACTCTACATGTTCTCAGACCGCACATTGACAAATTATCTGAACACCAAATATTCTTCTTGAAAATTCCTTTTATTAATAAAGGTATTGATTTTATTGACCTCCAAAGTATTTTTAGAGACAAAAATGTAATTGACACTATTCCTAAATACTTTAAAAATACAGAACCACCTATTATCTGCTACAAATATAACAAAAGTACAAACATGAGTCATGCAGGAAACACCACATACAGAACAAACAGTCGCCCGAACAGCAACACAAGGAAACAGCAAATGTACATAACTATAAAAACATCAAGAGACGCACAAAGACAAAACAAACATACATAAGGGGAAGATGGAAGTACCGCCTTGGAACGGTCAGTGACAAAAGTGACTGTGGGGCCTTAAACCGGTTTATGGGCGCCCAACCTCACACTTATTCCATCCCCACCCTAAAAAAACAGTGTAAATAAACGTATCCCCTCTCCGACTAATCTACAACAACCGCGATTGCAAATACAGTGGTAAAGTACATGTATCAGAAATACAATTTTCAACTATAATAAAATTGTGGCCGACCTTAATATTAATGGTAATATTCCTGATAATTGAGATTGCGCCACCTCAAAATTTTGCTAATCTCCGGCTTGTCATGTGATTACTGGTAATTATGAGATAATTAAAGATAAACGTCTATGATCTCTTTTGAATAAAGGTCCGAAATATAGAATACCATCCTTGATAGAGTTTAACTCTTGTCGAGTTCAGATTGCGGAGGCTTTACAAAATTTTAGTATTAAATGGTGTCGAAGTGAACATGTTGAGTCTAATGCTCTTTCTAATTGGAAAAAAAATAATTTTTGATATAATTGACAAACGCATTTCTTTTTATAGCTCTAGCAAACACCTTCTTCCACCTCAACCTAGAATTTCTTTTAGACATCTTAAAAAGGGTATACAGGATTTCCATTCAAAATACGTTTTTGTTCCTGCTGATAAGGCATCAAATAATGTGATTACGATTACATTATATCGATGTCTTGAAGCAGGAAATTATTAATACCACGTCATACATTTCAGTAACTACTGACGAAAACACCATCGTTTCAGACCATGTCAAAAAGTGTGAACAACTTGGAACCGATATTACAATTACACAAAATAAACTTCCTACAATGTATTGGTTACCAAAACTACATAAAAAACCCATATAAAGCGCGTTTCATTGCAAATTCTAGCTCCTGTACAACTACTAAATTGTCTATATTTTTGACTTCTTGTTTAACGAAGGTAAAACAACATGAAAATTCTACTGTGATAAGACTTATGAAAATTCTGGAATAAATCTCTTCTGGTCTATTAAGAACTCTTCAGAAGTCTTAAACAAACTTAGGTATCTTGCATCCACTGTAAGCACGTACGATTTTTCTACTTTATACACAACTCTTCCTCATATTTTAATCGAAGATAAACTGACTAACTTAATCCAGAAAGTATTTGCCCGGGAAAAAACATCATTTCTGGCATGCAATGCTGAAAAAGCTTTCTTTACTGACAAGCAAATTAAATATTACACCAATTGGACTTGCTCAGAAGTTTGCGAATCACTAACCTTTCTTTTGGATAACATATTTGTACGTTATGGGAATGCTATATACCGTCAGGTAATTGGTATTTCTATGGGTACGAATTGTGCACCACTTGTCGCAGATTTGTTTTTGTACTGCTATGAGAGAGATTTCATGTTACGTTTGAATGGAAAAGTAGTAAAGTCAAGCAGGCAAAGCCACATACAAGACGCAACCACCACCAAAACACCGATAGACAGCATGACACACATACACACACAACCACACACCCAAACGCACACACACGAAATGAACACAGAATACACCAAAAGACACACAAGAACCAGAGACAAACGTTCCACACATGAACAAAATCACAAGCACAAAGACGCAAGGCAAACAAAAGGAAGGGTGACAAAGAGAGTACCGCCTTGGCACGGTCAGTAGCAAAAACACCACTGGGGGTTTAAACCGGTTTACGGACGTCCTAACCTCACACTTATCCACAATCACGAGAAAATGTTATAAAAGCCTTCAATGAAACTTCACGATATTTGGATGATATTTTTAACTATATTTGCCGTCGCGGTTGTTGTAGATTAGTCGGAGAGGGGATACGTTTATTTATACTGTTTGTCTTTTAGGGTTGGCATGGAATAAGTGTGAGGTTGGGAGCCCATAAAGCGGTTTAACCCCCCAGTGACTTTTGTCACTGACCGTTCCAAGGCGGTACTTCCATCTTCCCCTAGTGTATGTTTGTTTTGTCTCTGTGCGTCGCTTGATGTTTTTATAGTTATGTACATTTGATGTTTCATTGTGTTGCTGTTCGGGCGACATAACTACTAAAAACATAAAGAGACGCACAGAGAAAAAACAAACAAACAATAGGGGGAGATGGAAGTATCGCTTTGGAACGGTCAGTGAGAAAAGTCACTTGGGGTTTAAACCTTGTATGGGGCGCCCAATTCCCCCCTACCCCAAAAGACAAACAGTGTAAACAAACGTATCCCCTCTCCGACTAATCTACAACAACAATTTTCATAAGTCGTATCACAATAGTTATTTTTTCTTCGTTAAGCATGAAGTTAAAAGTATATACAATTTTGTAGTTGCACATGCGCTAGAAATTGCAATGAAACGCGCTTTGTATGTTTTTTTATCATAATGTTTAATTTAAATATCACCCAAAGGACTACGTAGAAGCGAAGATGAACATTGACGACGCCAATGTTATGCTATGTTTTACATTTTGTACTGTGATTACTGTCTTCTATGTTGTGGGGAAGTCCGGCGGGGATACCTATATTTACAACGTTTGTTTAGCTAGGGTGACTTTGAGATAAGGGTGAGGTAAGGACGTCCGTAAACCGGTTTAAACCCCCAGTGGTGATTTTGCTACTGACCGTGCCAAGGCGGTTCTCTCTCTGTCACCCTTACTTTTGTTTGTCTTGTGTCTTTGTGCTTGTGTTTTGTTCATGTTTGTCTCTGGTGCTCGTGTATTTGTTGGTGTTTTATGTGTTCTTCTCGTGTGTTTGGTTGTGTGTGTGACATGCTGTCTATTGAGGTGTTGGTGGTGATTGCGTCTTGTATGTGACTTTCTACTGTATGTGTGTGTATGAGTATAAATTGTTATGCTTTCTGTAGGTGTTTTGGTGATGGTGGCGTTTTGTGTGTGGCTTTTCCTGCTTGACTTTACTACTTTTTCATTTACGTAAATATTGATGTCACTACATATCTTACATGAATGTTCATTGGGTTTGGTAAAGGCTTAACTCTTAGACATGTATAATGCTGGAACAGAAGGTCCGCGAGTAGCATTAAGTGAACAGAAACCCTCTCTAATGCGACAACCAAACAGAGGTCTTATTCGCGGTCGTGAATGCAGGTAGTAGCATAATGAAGGACGTAAACATCTAAGCCATGTTGTAAGATTCATTTGCCAAGTAATCTCACATTCTACCCAAGCATGTAAAACAAATGTGTACAAGCATATTTCTGGTGGAAAACAGGACAAATGAATAATTGGTCGCAGTAATAATTCCCTCACACGCAATGACCCATGTATTGACCCCAACCTTATACCAAGAATATGTATGATATTAACCAATGGTTAATATATGCACTGAAATAGTAACATGTAAATTTTTCATACAGTTGCATACAAACCAGTGTACCCTATGATGCCTTTGGGTTAAAACTCTAGATGAAATACATGTCGCTCGCAGTCTGTTTCACGTATCTCATTTGCAGCGGGGCTATTTGCTTCTTCTTTAATAATTGTCCATATAAAACAAGGTTTTACGTCTAGCTAGCCAATATTCCCTTACACGCAATGACCCATGTATTGACCTTATACCACAAATATGTATGATATTAACCAATGGTTACCTTTTACACTGAAATAGTAACCTGTAAATTTTACTTACAGTTGAATACAAACCAGTGTACTCTATAATACCTTTGGATTAAAACTCTAGATGGAATACATGTCGACCGCAGTCTGTTTCTCGTGTCTCAGTTACAGCGGGGCTATTTTCTTCTTCTTTAATAATTTTCCGTATAAATTCTGAAAATGGGTGATCCCTCGAAAGCAAAAGTAGAATTGCAAAAAGAGAACATTGCAGACTCGGTTTTATTGAGTCCGTTCATGAGTAGTAATTAAAAGTGCAACACTACTCACGCCCCCTAGCACCGGCTTAAGCAGTATTCAAGTTTCAAAACTAATAACATGAAAACTAATGATCCCGAAGGACCAGAAAATATAACAACACTGAGAATGAAAACAAGGTTTTACATTTAGCTAGCAAACAGCACATTTAGCTAGCCAACAGCAATGGGTATCAACCACCCATTTGTTTCTGAAGCATCAAACGTGTCTTCGTTTTTAGCATACATTCGCGTATTCTATGATTGATACTGTGAAAGCCCATAGCCTGGGCGTCATCCATACATCGCCCGTTTGACCTGTCCCGTTTGTCCGTGCGTCCACGTTTCCTTTAAATGGCTCCATAGTTGGTTGAAATGGACTTTAAACAACACAACCAGCCGAACAGCCTCTGATGCTACTTGCAGGAAGTTATTTAATCTTTACAGAAATATTTCTCTCACAATCGTATATTTGTTCAAAGCATACCATGATATACATTAGCATGGTTGCCATAATAACAGAAAGGAAACGTTTCTTTTCCGGAACCGCTGGAACGATTTGAATTGTAGTTTCTACTAAACTATTTCGATTCGTTAATAAAAAAGGTCACTTTGGGCGTAGCTCTAAAACTAAGATTAATCAACGATTTATCTACTTGGTTCCTTATGGAATTAAACACATTTTCCAAAATATTTTCCTTTGAAACCACTGGACAGACTTTAATAAGAATTACAAGCTGAGTACGTCTGTTGGTTGGAATGTAGTTATTTTCCTTATAATGTGGAGAGGTGGAAACATTCAGATTTCAATATTATAATGTTTTACAGATATTAACCTTATGTGGCCTTATATAGCTACTAGTATAATTATAGTGATAGTCAAAAGGATCTCCTTTGAAACCACAAGGCAGATATTAATACGATTTTGCAGAAACTTTGCGTAGATTTTACTTGACCAATATGATTTAAACCAAATTATGGCTACCGGTGAAATATCTGATTTTCCTTTTATTGCTATGGAGATTGTTTTTTTTATAATTCTTATTTTCTGAGTTCGTAGGCTGGATTTCAATAACGTTTTGCAGAAATGTTCCTAAGGTAATCTTAACCAAACTTATTAAAGATTTTTTTGTCGATAAAAAAGCATGATGGATGAGGCGTATTGAATATGGCTATATGGGAGAATTGTGTAGAAATTTGCCTTACATAATACTAAAATTATTGTAAATCCTAAGCCAACGTGCCTGCAAATTGGCATGCTTATTGCTATATTTAAAACACTGGACATTGATCTGCATAATTAATATACAACATGACCTATTGTTTCAGGTTAGCGATAATTATTTATTTACTTCTCTGTGTTTAAAATGTCGGCGTGGAAATAGTTGGTTCTTACTGCGTCAAATTAATTTATGACGTCACTTGTTTTACAGTTTATATGAATATTATTTGGTATTATTTGGTCTTGACATCGTTGCTCAAATTGTCAGGATTGGGGGAATTTTACTTTACATGTTGGCATAGGTGAAGATGAGATAAGCATTAGGTTTGGTATCCACAAACCTGATTTAAGCCCCGATAGCCCTTTTGACCCGATACTGAATGTTACCGGAAGTACGCCGGCTTCCACCCTATGGTCTACGTTGTTTCATATGGCAAATGTTTTATGTCGTTTTGTGCGTTTCGTCACCTTTTGTCTTGTAGTTGCGCTGTTTCAGGTTTGATGTTTTGATTCCGTGTCCTATTGTGTTTAACACTCCCTGAAGAACCAAGACAACATTGTTCTCAGATGTCTGCAGCAATCAGTTAAATATTTTTTATAAAATTTAAATGCAATAATAGGTATTGAACTCGCTATGCAATGTGATGTTCTGCAATGCAATACCAGTTTTGCATTAGGATAATTAATATAATTGCTTTCTATAATCGGAAAGGCACGATGGGACCGAAATGCCACGTTAACGAAACTGTTTCCCTTCAGAATTTGAAAGTGACATTTAACTGTGTTTTTCGGAAATTGACTGGGATTTACCAACAGCTTTGATCCAGATGAGACTTCCGGCCCCTCAGGGTCACTAGTGTTTGACATTCTGCCAATAGTTTCTAAAAAGCTTTACTGAATCAGAAGTACAGTAAAACCCCTCTAAACCGGAATTCTAGTAGAGAAGAATTAAGACACTTTTAGATTTCCAGAGGTGCTTTCTGCATGACTTTCACCCTGTATTAAGGTGTCAAATTTCTCTAAGACTGATATGTATACCAAATGTAACTTACGATCTAGAGGGGTTTTACTGTAGTCAACATGGCACGAGAACCTCGGTTTGGCAGACCTTATACATTATACAGCGGAGTAACTGTTAAAATCGTAATTATGAAAACAATTTGTTAAACACCAAGCGCACGCCACTGCATATAATAATAGTCACTTGACTTCAATAATGGCTAGTTAATACGCTTTTATGACGATAATAACAACACATATTAAACTACCATTGAATCAAAATTGCAACCTTTGTTATATGTGTTACTGCCGCGGCATAAAGTCATATATAAAAGTCATATAATTATAGACATATGGAACATTAACAGAGAAAAATATAAAGAGATACAGCAAAACCTTGCTAAACCGGACGTTCAATTTAGTATAAACATCGGTTTTGAGACGGACGACAGTTTAATGCAGGGTGAAATTCATGCAGCTCATCTTGGAGCTTTCTATTTTGCATCCTGCATTAAGCAGCCACCTGCCTAAAGGTGTTTTCTCTACTAGAAATCCGGCTTAGAGGGGATTCACTGTATTTAGTTTAAAGAGATTTTTAGATCGAAAGTGTACCATTCTGTTAAGTAACATACTGAAAATTTCAATGACATTGCACAACATCTTTAGCTCGTAATTTGTTTGTGACGAATAAGTCAAGTGCAAGTGACCTTACAGGAAATCGTTAGTATTAAAGGGTGTACACTGTTTGAAATGACAAAGACTAGCTATTGTTTCTGAGATATATTGTTACAGAAGGCATTCCAAAATCGTCGCGATCCCAACTTTCTGGGAAATTTGTGTGTAAACTGTTTGCAAAATACACAACTTACATCAGATTGGAAGAGTAGTCATGTCGATTATCTAGCTACATGTGACGATACTTTGGTTAAAAAGTAGGATGACCTTCGAAAACAAACGTAGCAATGCCAAAATAGAAGATTGTAGGTTTAGTCATATTAAGTCTACTCGTAAGCAGTTATTAAAACTGCATCACTACTCAAGCCCCCATGCACCGGCATGGACTGTATTCAATTATCATAACTTAAATCATCGAAATTGATGATCCAGAAAGACGAGAAAATACCGAGGTATAACTACTCTGAGCATGGAGAACGAGACCGAGTGGTCACCACGCAAACACTTAACACCTGCTGGGGTGTAGTACATACATTTTGAAAATTGGATATCCTTCAAAAGCAAAAACATCAATGCCAAAAGAGAAAATCGCAGTCTTGGTTTTATTGGGCCTGTTCATGAAGAGTTATTAAAAGTCCAATACATTTTATGCCCCTAAATTGATGATTTCGAAGGATCAGAAAAGAATGTTCGTGGTGATTTTCTAAACTTAAATATTCTGTATAATTAAAACTTGTTCATTCTTTTCTGAATAATAAAATCCGGAAACGTACCCTTTATTACTTTTCTATAGTTACCCTGTTTGCAGCTCAATCATTGAGTACACTAGCGATCGGTGGATACAGTTTGTTTCACTTAATATGTTTTCGTTTTCTATGCACTTTACCACTGTTTTAGATTAGTCTAATCGCGACTGTTGTAGATTAGTCGGAGAGGGGATACGTTTTTTACGCTGTTTATCTTTAATGGTGGGGATGGAATAAATATGAGGTGTGACTTTTGTCACTGACCGTTCCAAGGCGGTACTTCCATCTTTCCCCTATTGTTTGTTTGTTTTGTCTTTGTACGTCTCTTTAAGTTTTTGGTAGTTAGGTACATTTGCTGTGTTTTTTGTGTTGCTGTTCGGGCGGGTGTTTTCTGTATGTAGTGTTTCCTGCAAGACTCATACTTGTACTTGTATCAGAATTTATCACTAGAGAAAAATTGTATGACAATCAGTGCAGATCTGGATCAACGGGAGTCTTGATCTATGTCCATATTGCTTTCAAATGTCTGATATACACGATTCCTACACATGAAGGGTTAAACTCAACTATCATCACAGAAAATAGAAAGGCTTTGAAATTAATGTTTCAGTATTCTCCAACATCTACTGTCACATTTTTGTTAATAGAGAAACTAACATGGTAGCACCATTTCTGTGCTAGGCTTTTTCTGTTTATATGGTGCCACCTCTCAATGTGTTTAGGGAAATCATCAGTGTTGATATAGCTTTGAATACCCGCATATCATATCAGTTACACCAGTAAAATCACACGAGTGTGAAATGCTAAAATTTCCTCAGTCGACCTTTATAACTAGAACTGTAAACCAAAGGCTAACGAATACCCCCACTTGGCTGCTTGTCAGAACATCTATATCAATCTGAACATACGTACATACAGATACATGAAGGGATTTAAACACAATACATGCCCCAACCCAATTTATGTAATAAAAATGACAATGTGTTCAACAATAAGGAAAAATGAAGAATAATTCAGAAATCAGAGAAATAAGACCTTTTCATGAGGTTTTATCCACAAAACATATTTTTCTCATATTCTAAGTAATAAGTTATGTGAGCATTGAAAGCAATGCCATAGTCCCTAACCGGCTGAACTCTGTCACAATTTAACGAAAAGCACTTATGTGCTGCACATTCATACAATAACCTGTATATCATACTTATTGATTCAAAAAGATCACTTCTAACATGTAATATTTAATTTAAAATCAATCAGAAACATAAATAAAATCGGAAAGGGAGATAAGTATGTTAAAATTCATAGAATGGTTATAACTTAAGCTGTAACTCATCTACATTTAGCTTTATGTCAAATATAAAATTAATATCGCCAACCACTTCCAAAGAAAGACCGGAAAATTGACAATTTGACAAAAAAAGTAATTTCAAGGGCCATAACTCTGGCAAAAAATATTCAACCAGACTAAGATTGGAAATTAAGCTGTAAGTCATCTAGGTTTAGCTTTATGCCATATATAAAGTTAATATCTCCACCACTTCAAAAAACGTCTGGAAAATTCAAAATTTTCAGAAAAAAAATAAAGTTCAAGGGTCATAACTCTGGCAAAAATTATTCAACCAGACTGAGATTAGAACATAAGCCGTACGTCATCCAGATTTAGGGTTATGTCAAATATAAAGTTTATATCTCTATCCACTTCTAAAAAGTATCGAAATCTCAAAATTTGAAGAAAAGAAAATGCAGTTCAAGGGCCAACACTCTGGAAATAGTTATTCAACCAGACTGAGATTGGAACATAAGCTGTAACTTATCTAGGTTTAGTTTTCTACTAAATATAGAGTTGATATCTCCAGCCACTTCCATAAAAAGTCCAGAAAACCGGAAAACATTGGTATGGGATTAAAGGGGTGGGGGGGGGGGGAGATAACTCATGAAGTAATAATAAGTCTTGTCATAATGGAAATATGCGGTGCACAGGTTTATATGGTCATAAAGCTATATATGAGTTTTCAACAAAATTGAAGCAAAACTGTAGAAGAAGAGGGCCGGACAAAATTGTGTCCACGGATAGACAGAGGGACGGACGGACGGACGGACATCCTGATTCCAGTATACTCCCAAACTTCGTTGTGGGGGTATAATAAGTTATACTAATAAAGGATAAAAGTAAAGAGGACTGAATGCATATATGGGTTCTGTGTTGCTTTCGTTTTAAAACCGGCAATTATCTGTTTTGCACTGGACTCGCGAAGAAACCATGGAACGCAAATGTGTTCTTCCCTGTCTACTAGCCCTATCTCATAGACATTTAATATTTAACGAGCCCAAATCAAATCAAATAACGTCTACGTTTGCTTAATCATCAAAAGCAGGGGATTAAACTCCTTTAGTTCATCCAAACAGTCGTCATAAAACATACTGTCCCTAGAACATTGTATTTCTATTTGAAATGTTTGACGATTTGTGACATTGTTGTGTTTTGTTTTCGATTTGAATATCTGAAATGATTTATCAAAATGTTCTTTCTATGTGCAAATGTAAAAGTTGAACAAAGATGAATGTTCTATTTTAGAGCCACGTGTCCTGAAAAATACATGTATTGTTTATGCTATAACAGGAAAGCTAATTAAATCATAGTTGTCAGCTTGAAATGCATTATCTCCAAAGATGCTAATACAGCATTTGTTGTTCCATCAGGTTAAAAGCTTTTACAATATAAATGTGTTATTGTGTTTGTATTTTTATTCAGCTTTCAGTTTCGTTTAGTTTTTTTGTATCAAACATTATGGCGTATTCTTCAGTATGACATTCATGTCACATCTCCTTCTACTTTGCTTTCTTCTATTCTGTAGTTTAATTGTGTTTTTAACACAAAACCTATTTCATGAAATACAGTAAAATCGTTCTAAAACGACCACACAAAAATAATTCTAATTTTGAATTTGAAGAGGTATATGGTAGCTTAATACAAGACAACGTTTGTTTAGGAACTTCTGCATTGCGTTTGTCCTGCATGTTAAACAAATGGTTCAAATGATCCCATGATAAAAAAAAAGTGCAGTGGTTGCTTCATGCAGTTTATATTCAGTATGGAATGAATGCTTGGCGGATGATTGAGTTGGAGTTTACGGCGTGTCAAACAGTGGCATACAGTAAAACCTCTCTATAACGGCCACTAAATTGTGTTAATTAGTTGGTATTAAGGACAGGTGGTTGCTTAAAGCAAGGTGAAAGTAAATCAGAACGCTCCTATACTTTCACCTTGCTTTGAGCAACCACCTTCGTTTAACACAAATAATTAATGTAATTTAGTGGCCGTTATAGAGAGATTTTACTGTATATGTTCGATAAATGATGGGGTGGTGGAGAACAAATACAGACGAACGCATGCGGATACATTCTGCTACAAAACAGCATGCGGAGATAAAATAAACAAATCTTCCCATATTGGTCTGTAGTTAACATTTACTCCGTGAATATTCGGTCAGAAATGATGACTAACGGATTAGCATTTACCCGGATTGCTTTATTTATAGAATAATAGGTTAGTGCTGTAAATGGGACGCCTTTATCCGACGAGGGGAGAAAAGGTTGAGGCGAGGCTTGCCCAGCATCAACTTTTTTCTCTCCGAGTACTAACCTATTATTCGATTTATCCAGTCAAATAAGTTGTATCTTCTTTTTTCATAGACTCATAAAACAGTATAAAATTAATTACCATGAAATAATTTGCATTAAACATGTGTTGTTTCGATCAGCGAAGCACCTTATTAATTTCCATTTAGATTTACCATTTTGGCATTAATGAGCTACCGCGAAGGAAAAAAGTTTCGATACTTACATTACAAGAGGGGAAAACGTTGTTGAATTTGAAAACAAGATCATTTGAATCGAGACTGTTGATTCAAATAGGCATGATTATCTTAAACTGGAGGCTGTTGGAATATATTCGAGCTCCGTCGTATTGGTTTCTATTTTTAGATAGGCCTACTAATAAATCGATGGAGCTGAACATGCTATATTTAGGTCTATAACAATCCCCACCCCTTTGAGCTTCTCAATCAAGTTATTATTAGAGTGAAAAGGATACACTTACTATTTATCCGTTTACCTTTACTTCCTGACCTGATTCTTATCAAAAACACGTTTTGCCAGTGGTAAATTAAGTTAATTAAACTGATACAGATAACACTTGTTTTCATCTGGCCTCTGTGATGCAATGGATAAGCGCGACGTCTCTAGTGTTTAGAAATTGACTGTTGTATGATCTGGCGCGGGTTCGAATCCACCTGCAGTTATTTTTTATGTTTTTTCTTTCCTCTTATTTGTATATTCTGTTAAACATTACGCATTAGAAACGTCTACTAACCTAATACCCTTCTACTACCTGAAGTAACGTAATAAACCTAAGTTTATCCGCAAACCCTTTATAATGTCACTAGAGAAGCCTGGTGACAGGATAAAATTACATTATGTACAAGGGACTACCTGGGTACGTGTTACGTATAGCTCGAGTCGTTTTATTATTCACGAGACCCTTTCAGAGGCATAGCTGAATCATAAAGTAATGTGCACACCGTGGCTTTCGGGATCCGTGGCATGCTTTCCTGGGAAAATGTAGAATTATGTAGTTTTGAAGCCATTTTGATAAATAGAGCTTTTACTCCGAAAAGAACAAATGCTCTATTTATCACAACGGTTTCAAAGGGTGACATGTACAAAGACTTGAAAATGCGAGGGAATGGAATAAAGCTTACATGATAGAACAGAACGTTTATCAAAGTCTACCTCCCACCCCCTTAGCTTTTTGTTTCATTTTGGCCATAATATATTTTCATCGTTCACATTAATGTTACACACGTGATTAAGTGCATATCGCTAGCTTCATCCCGCTCTGTTGCCACAATAATGCTCACAGCAGAGGTAATGGTGGAGAAATGACCATTGAAAAACGCACCTGGATCTGATGCTATGTGTCTAAGGTATGCTATCTGCTTTTAGTAGCACAATATCTTACTGACCATTTACCATACACTTACCGACCATTTCGTATTGAAAATTTGTTGCTGGAACGAAGAACCCTATCGTGATGATTAACAACACTTGCTTAAACAGTTATCTGAAGCAATATTTACTCTGTGCGTGTGGTTTTGTATGCGGTTGTGTGTGTATGTATGTGTGTGTGCGTGTGTGTGTTGTGTGTGTTGTATGCGTGTCACGTATTCTCTATCGATGTTTTGGTGGCGGCTGTATCTTGTGTGTGTCTTTTCCTGCTTGACTGTACAACTTATTCATTTACTTCTGTTTTGTCAAATAACTGAGACAAACCGCACAAACAACCACTCACCACACTCACAAGACACACTCGTGCATGCAAACACAAATACGGACGGACGCACGCACGCACGCACGCACGCACGCACGCACGCACGCACGCACGCACGCACGCACACACACACACACACACACACACACACACACACACACACACACACACACACACACACACACACACACACACACACACAAACCCACTCATGCACCCCCCCCACACACACACACATTCACTCACTTACATACATAAAACATTTTGTTAGTAAATCATTATATAATTTTTTATTACTTATTTAATCTGTATCACACTAGAGATTTATCTTGGTTACTTTAACAAATAGTTTTGACCCTGATTTATGCTGTAAAATGAACGGAACAGATATTTTGTAGTCTAAATTAAGAATAAATTTGTTTTCCAATATGCTAAACGCCATACTTTCAAGCCTTCAGAATCGATATACTTGAAGACACGTTATAAACGAAGGTCAGTAAAGCGAAATGTATCATTCGGTTCAAGCTGTCACATTATATATTTATGGTGGTATTTGTTAGGCAAAATATACAAATTATTCATATTGGCATACTATAACCTTTCATAGTTTAACGTGGGGTCAACAAAACCATGCACCCATTCCAGTATTCATATGAAGAACATACACAAAGTATTTCTGTGATTGTTTAAAAATGAATGCGCTTTTAAGTTAAATACAAAGCTCATTTATGCTTCCAATTAACTCAATGGGTAGGAAACACATTTTATCATCCATATACAAGTTTTAATATAAATATTCATGAGTTGCATGGTTTCAGTTCAAATCAATTTGGCAAAGTGGTAAGTTTATTTGTAGTTGCCAGCACTTGGATGTTTCATTTAATGTTGTCCTGTAGTTGAACGCATTTTCACACATTTGCAAACAGAGTAAACCCAGATCAGACGGCTTCTAAAACAGCCGTCTGATCAGGGTTTGCTCAGTTTGCTAATGGAATTTGAAAGATATGCTTCTTTTTTTCTAAAATGGCTACGTTGTTCCACCTTCAATATTGCATTGTAACTAATTTGACCATGACTATTTCGTATGTAGGTATAGAAAATTTGATTAAACATTGAACAGGGAAAGGGTTAATATTTCTATTCGAAAAGACCATGAATTAACCAGGTAGTAAAACTATTATATTATCTATCAGGTTCAGAACAAATCGACAAATGCCTTTGGCATGATGACCTTTGAAGTGATGCAGTCACTGATTTTTCAAGCATTAAGCACTTGGTCTCATGTAAATGCCACAACTGGTTCACCCCATTGACAGTTAAATTGGTATACCCTTTGTAATTCTGAACAATTAACGTGGTCTGAAACACCTTATCGTTTAGAATTTGAGGAAGGTCTTTCTCAATGTTTGAAATGCAGAACTAGAGCGACGCACAGCTTTGATACTGATGAGATGCCACATGCTGACAACTGTTCCCATGGTGTCAACCGTAGTAGGCTGAATATTTAAGTGGCAGAAAAATGGTGTTAAAAGCCTTTGGCGTGTTTAACATTTAGCCTGCTGAACAAATAACTTTGCACAAGCTATTATTAGTTTTTTCTACAAACAAATCAGACTGGTGTCAAACAATGTATATCCCGATGAGACGCCGCTTTACTCTGGATCCAAACTATTTGCATTGGCAATCACGCAACCTCCGGCAGCAGGCTAAAGGTTTACATTCAAGTCTTAATATTCAAGAGTATAGGCTTGTCAGGGTTTAGTAATTCATACAGAGTCCATTTAGCATGAAAGGATTCAACTTGCTAGACGAATTTGAATAACAAGTACTACAGGCACTTATCAAAGAGCCATTTGATCTGAGTCTGCTCTGTTTGCAAATGCCAAAACACGCATTTACCGCACTAAAACGTTTACATTTCAACTGTTTTATTAAGAGTGAAAGTTGCATCCAATTAGAGAAATTTACTAACGATGTTGTTATCAGTGAATGTTTCATCACAACAAAGTTCTAATGTTTTCATCAATACCACGAAGCGTATTTAGAGCTCAAATAAAACGACTATATAAGCAAACATAGAAAAGGCATTGGCATGCGCAAATCAGCAACTTTTAGCATGTTGACAGATATGCTGTTTATGCGTCACATTTAAAAATAAGGTTTTTGCACTTGATATTAAACTAGAAGCGCTAGGCACTCCGTCGTCAAAATGAAAACAGACAGAAGTTAAATTAAGCATCTCTCTTCTGTGAAAAATGAAAAAGTAATAGAGTCAAGCAGGAATAGCTACACACAAGACGTAACCACCACCACCACATCGACAGAAAGCATGTTACACACAAACGCGCAGTTGAGAATTTCAAACATCAACAAACGCACAATTACAAGAGATAAACATTTCAAGTACCGCCTTGGAACGGTCAGTGGCAAAACCACCAATTCAAACCGGTTTAGGGACATCCTAAGACTCCCACTGATCTTAAAGTCACCCTAATTTAACAGTGTAAATAAATAAAGGTATCCCCACAACATATAAGACGGCAAACACAAGCCAATATGTAAAACATATCATAACAGCAACTGTGAAAATCTGTCAAATATGTACTCAATGACTTTTCAAAAGGGCAATACATGAGTCTGGTAAGTTCATCCCGTTTCTGGGTTTAAGAGTATACCACCATAGAGTATTACCCTCGGCCTGTCATCGCGGAAGCAAGGAGGGGCGCGTAGCTACCGACTGTAAAGGGCTCAATAACCAAGCATACAGTGCGTTGCAATATAATCGGGTCATAGCCTTTCTTCTTAAAAGTTTAACAAATCATGAAAATGGATATGACCCCGAATTTGCCTAAGTTTGTCAATACCAACACCAAATAATCCTTGGTAGAAACACCGTGTTGCAGTAACGTCCGTATGTTGCAATTATATTTACTAATGAGAGGTAAATTTCGATAATAAAATTTAAAACAAGTTTTTCGACTTTTCTGATATCTGTAACATTGTTTAAGACGTTCATCAGTTATAACTAAATTACGACTAGCAAAGAACATGCTCTTAACACCCGAATAAAAATACATGTATGAGTCATGCAGGAAACATCGCATACAAAACATGCAACCGCCCAAACAGCACCATGTAGACAAAAAGCAAGTGTACATTCATATAAAAGACACAACGGGACGCACAAAGACATAACAAACAAACAATTAGGGGAAATGGAAGTGCCGCCTTGGAATGGTCATTGACAAATGTCACTGGGGGGATAAACCGGTTTCGGGGCGCCCAACCTCACACTTATTCCATACCCACGCTAAAAGACAAACTGTGTAAATAAACGTATCCCCTCCCCGACTAATCTATAAGGTCAAGGTTTTTTAAGATGACCAGGAGTCAAGATCTTAGTAGCCTTCATAACCTTGTCTCGTGACTTCAATTTGAAACATGACGACTGCTAAATGACACTTTCCTTCGTTCTCAGAGGATAAAAAAACATTGATGATGAAAAAAGATATCAACACTGTGATATATTTCAATCAGTGCTGATTATCTGCAATACGTCGATATAATATAAATACAAATGTCATTGCGTGCAAATTAGTGTGGGTAGTCGAAGTTCGCTTTGAATAGTATATTAACCTCTTACGCCAGACCGTGCATGAGTATGAATCTCAATGCTATGTGCTAAATATTATATCCAATGTATTGGTATAAATACAGTAAAACCCTCTAATGCAACCACCTAAAAGAGGTAAAATTCTGTGTTGTAGAAACAGGTGGTAGCTTACTGTAGGACAAAAGTAAGCTTTAATGTCTTGCATTAAGCAACCACTTGCTTATAACAACACCCATGTGTATTCATTAAGTGGGTACATTAGAGGGGTTTTACTGTATCATATATTATTATTATTTTAATGGTACTATACTGTATCAATATAGACATTTAGACCTAAGGCGTAAAACTACAGCTCAGACTTTATCATGTTAAGCGCAATCTGACATGGACCCAGCCGAGACGCCGAGTAACTCGACACCCATAAAGATCCAAGCTGTCTTACACCCCGGTCAATAGTTTGTCAAATACTTGTACAAACAAGTAAAAAATAAATATATATAGTTTTTGCAGACTTTTTCAGCATGATAAGAGTTATATAGAGATGTCATCCGTGTTGGACAAACAAATAGGATTTCCCAATCGTGCTCTCCGATTGATATCGGTCAGTTGTCAGTGAACCTTTTAATCAACCCAGGATATTGCTGACAGTCAGAGGAAAACTGTTCAATATTGTCTCCCAGGAATAAATATACATGAAGTCAAATAAAGATTCTACTACTGACTCCAAGAATGGAGAAAAATCTGCTATAAAAATAATATTTCTATCACAGACGATTAGAATTCGACAGATAAAATGAAAATAGTTCAGCGTTCAATACATATAGGAATTTACCTGACACATTGACAACTACAGCATTTGTCATAAGTGAGTTACCCTGTGTAATTTAGCTTTCTTGGCAAAATCGAGCCAAACGGGAATTGAAAACATATTACTGTGTCTGAGACAAAAAAGTTATTTCTGAAATATGGGCTTGGTAAAAAAGAATGAGATTTTAACCAAACATGAACATATCACATGAAAGCAGTCAACATAATTTGCAAACAAATGAAACATTTTAAAATCACCGCAATCAAAATACTTTGAAGTGTCTTTGAAATCGTCCTTTCCTCACGGCTGTACCTCTTTAAAGCGGCCAGTTGATGAACACACCGTTGGCGTAAGTCATAGGCATGGCTACTTAACCTGTACCGGATAGAGGCGATTTGAACGCCCGTGCCAACGGAGTTGACCAAGACCTCACCGATGTTTGCTTATGAAAAAGACAAATTATACTACAGTTTCTGCCATTGCAAAACGTCCCTACTCAGCCAAATAACATTATTCATGTCTTTATTGCTAATATTCATTAGGTAATGCGGAACGCATATAATACAGAAAGCTATTGAGCATTACTTTAGACTTGACCTCCTTAACCAGTAGTCTGCTGAGACTAACCTGTATGCATTTAAACCCAGCTTAGTTATAGATGGCCTTGATGGATTAGGGCCGCTTGACCCTTGGTCAGATGTTTCCGAAATGTTTTTACGATTTTACGAATAAGTAAACGTTGTAGCAGATGGGAATTTGAACAGACTGTATAGATTCAACAAGGTAATGGTTAATGTAACCACTGAAACGAGATTGTGTCTGTTTATACCGAGAGATTGTTTGGAATGGTTATGTAATGCAATCACACCATCCTTCTAGGGAATCCATGTAGGTATTGACAGTATTTAAATATCACACTCCACAGAGGATGATAGAACGTATTATCAACCCCAGAATGGTAATGTCAACAGAGGCGTAAGCCGAGAGGTAGACACTACCATTTGGAGGGTTGACAATAAGCTCTATCACCCTCTTTTGGTGTGATGTTTATTGTATAATACCGAAACAAAAAAAATTGGTCACGATGAGCAAGTCGTTTGTTGAAAATGCTAGCAAAACGCTTGAATTTGCCATTTCAATGTCGTTTAGTAAGCAAGCGCCAGAAATAAACAATCTAAATAAACACATTTTTATAAGCGATTGCCAGCAAGGAATATATTGCCTACCTTTATTTCGAGAAGATCGTTGTTGGTTTATTTAGCTCCATACGAGGGTAACCGTACCATGTAGCATAGAATATTAAACCCGTTTAATGGCAGGTACATGGGAATTTGTACAGGAAAGTTACATGAGGTATAATATTTTAAATACAGGATATGTTCCGTCTCACATGAGAAACTAGTGTAAATGTAATCCCCTTAGCTGATAATGTAGCGTTAGATTTAAGTACTACACTTGTTATGTACATTTTGCATTACTGTCAGCGGTTCATCAATAAGTTTTGATAGTGTTTCATTAGAAAAGTCGAAATTGCTATTCAATTAACACCGGTGTTCTGATCCAATCATTATTTATTCTGAAATAACCAGTACCTACTGAAACAAATCAGTACGTTTTAGTATGAACTACATGTAGCTGATTCCCTGTATATATTTTCCTGTATTATCGCGTCGGCAACTAGTATAATGCACATATAATGTACTTCTAAATGCATAAAGACATGTCTTTGACTTGTCCTTTCACATATGCTACAAATAAGATAGTTTTATTTGTTTCAATTTTGCATGCCTTTTCAGTTTTTCACAGGACAGATATTACCACAAAACAAGTTAACATAAGCCATGCAGATCTAAATCTATGTCAACAGGCGATAGATGTTATCATTTCTTCACCCTGATTCTGTTTGGAACGACATGACTAGTATTAAGAAACAACATGGACCCAGACGAGACGTCGAGTAACTCTGCGTCTCATCAGGATCCAATCATTTAACCACTTCAAAAGCTTGACCACTATATCGCAAGTATGTAAAAACTGCCACTGATCGAAGCTTAACTCCTTCGCTGCCAAATATTGTCGTCTGCAAACTTTGTCTTTTAAATTAGCTACGATTGTTATGTTTTATGGTTTGTTTTCATTTTTCAAAAGCCTGATCACAAATCATACAGTTTCGGTTCCGATGTCACGCCAGGAGCGTAGCTGAATCCAACTGTGATGTACACATTGTGGCTATAGGCATTCAAGGGACCCTTGAACCATTGTGATAAATAGAGTATTTGCTCCTATAGGAGAAAATGCTCTATTTATCACAATGGTTTCAAAAGGTGACTTTTACAGAATCGTCAAAAGGTGTCAATATGAGGGAATGTGCAAAAGCTGACATTGCAAGACAGAATGTTTATCAAGTCTACCCCACTTAGCACTTCGATTTTTGTTCCATTTTAGTTATAAACATGTCTTCACCTTTCAGACTAATGTTACGCACGTGCGTAAGTGCATACCACTAACTACGAGCCTGCGCGGCGATTACTTTGCGTGCAATTTAGATACAGGCTGTGTATATAGGTAATCACAAATAGCAGTGAAAGAGGTAAGTAGGCACTTGTTTACAACTGGATAAAGCTGAAAATCGGTTTTGATGGTTTCATTTTCCAATACTCTGGAACAGAACAATTACACAAATAAGTGATTGATACCAGTTCAAATACCATATGGTATCTTGTATTTTACACGGTTGAATGACATTTCAAATAAGCACGGCATTTTGTCGCTCACTTCTTGTAATTGCATCAACCGTAAACATGAAATTTAAGTCGACAGCCTGTTATTATGTTAATAAAACGATTTAGAATTACAGGATTAACCTATTCTCCCCAGTGAATCCATAAGTGAGACAAAGATGGGCCGGTCTAGACTCATATCAGAGAGCCGTTGTAGAAACCCTCTTGCCAGGGACTGCACTATTTGCTCAACAAATCGATATCAATTGTTATTATCAACCAGTATTTCGTTTGCGGTGACTCCGTAGCATAACTGTTGCGGTTGAGAAAATTATTTTTGAAACATAAATGATATGGACGTACAGTGTTTAACCCTGTACTCCATAAATAGGCCTTTCGATGCCTTTGTATACAGGGTAGACCCAGATCAAATTACTCAAGTAGGATCCGTCTGATCATGGTCTGCTCAGTTTGCTTATGAAATAATATAGATATGATTCTACAGTTTCTACTGTGCCCAAAATGTCCATGAACCATTATAAAAATGATTTTATTACTATATAAGCGTCTACTTGAAATTCGTCCGGCCGTGGGCCCGTTTTGTATTATTAAGAACCATTCGTTTAAGTTTTCTTAAGAGTTAGTTATATTCTTGCATGTTGGTTATATACTTAACAAAAAAGAAACTTTACATACTTTATGACCAGTTTAAGAGGGTTAACGGTGACTTTGTGTGTTAGCGATATTTACTTATTTGCCTGAGTATAGAGAGTACACCAACACACCTATCCGTTCAAATGAGGGATTTATGCATTTATGTTATTCATTTAACATGCAGATGCATTAGACCGATATATTATTTCTATTTAGGAGTGATCAAGCCTATTTTTTAACCAAAGGGTTAAGTGGCTTTTGTAGAGAGGCCGTGTTGTATGTTGATTTTTTTCTAGTTAAACAGTGATTTAGATAAAGATTGTATTGGTGTACTGTGAGAGTAAAAATGTTCCTTTACTCTCACAGAACCTCCTGAATGTAGAAACTCTTGTTGAATAAAGTCTCAAACAGTCAAGTTCAATCCAGTAAGTGTAGTGTAATGGTAGAACACCTTCTTTCCTAGGGTTGAGAATGAAGTCTGGGTTCAAATCCCAGCAGAAGGTTTGAGATGAATTGGTGCATTATTTTAATTAATTAAATAGAACTTACTGAATTGTAAGAAAATTACGTCATACTGTGCATATTGCATTGTAAAATAGTTTTAATGAATTTGATTATTTAACCCTTTACCCCATAAATATGTCTTTCTAGCATTTTCAAACACAATAGACTCAGATCAGAAGTTCATGTTTATGTAGGAGCCATCTGATCAGGGTGTGCTCTGTTTACTTATGATAAATATTGACATGGTGTTACAGTTTCTGCCACAGCCAAACTGTCCTGTCTTCATGTGCCATTTTAAAAATTATGTAAATATTCATGACAACAATTTTTCTTACATGAATATTCATAGAATAAATGGTAAATAGCTTTATTGTACAGAGAAAGAAGACTGGAAAAAGAAGAAATTCAAGTCAGCCAGAACATAAATCAAGGTTTTTACAGTACAATTTTCCTTGTCCCAAAGAAAACCGGAGGTATGACATTTGATATGATGTATGATTTTTGGGATCCTTAAATCCTGGGGTCCACAAGCAGTACTAAATGAATATTCATTAAAGGCTTTGGGGCTAATTGTCACATTTAATCTAAAACATAATATTGCAGAACTTTCATTTTTTCTTTACTAATAATAGATCCATAATATTAATGTTTAAATAAAACAAGAAATGGTTAATTATTTTACTGATATAAATATCAATTTCATTATGTTAAAATATTGGTTGATACAAGTGAAAAAATGGCTTCATTAATCGGTTTAAATTACTTTTAATGTATACATGCCTTTCCTTTTTCACACTAAATAAGTACTACCATACAAAAATCTCACTACCAAAGCATCACTGGAACAGTTTTGATCCTAATCAAAAGGCGAATTATTCAGAAATTAAATCTTGATCAAAGCTGTTTACACAATTTAATAACGATTTATGAACTAATTTGGTCAAATTAAATCCAATAAAATATAGAAAAAACTTTGGATCTGGATCGTATGCTGCTACAATAATATATATTTTTGAATATTCTTTCTCAACGAAAACACTTAAAATGCTAAAATATCGAAATTTAAAACAAATTAAAACACGATATTTATTGTTAGGAGCCAGATCATTGATAAGTAGGTCAATGATTCAATGTTTAATTATCGGATCCAGATCTATCTATCACCAGTACGTTTTGGCATTTAATCGTCAGCAATTTCCGAATTTCTTCTTTATTGTGTGGTCAGTAGTTTACAAATGATATATCTTACGCGGTCAGCTAATTCGTCGGCGTTTTAGTGCGACCCCATTAGGAAAACGTAGTCGAAAACCAAATCGTTCAGTGATGCAGTGAGCGTAAAAACAGTAACTGGCAACCGGTGTTCTTTACTGAACGCACGGCTGATCTAAAATGATTTTATCGGCTTGCTCGTCAATTACATTTAATGAAGATATTGATACGGATGAACGTCTAGAAAGCATGGCATGTTTACCTGAAGTTATACGTAAATTATGTAGATCAAGAATAGTCATCGTCCGACAAGATAATCGTTTAATATTACCATTTATGCGAATGCCATCTGATCGAGATTTGCGTTTCCTTATAGAAAAAATAGAAAAATATCAGCATCTTTTTTAATATTTCCGGTCCGGTAACTATTATCATTTAAGTTTGAAGGAAACGGTATTTGCAAATTCTTAATCCATTTTTTTATTCAGATATAAATCTAGCTTTCGATTTAAAACTGCTAGTAGCACCCTTATCTTATAATATATGCTCCTCAGGTTGGATTAAAACATCTTTTAAAAGAATGGCCATATTTCCTAAAATGTCCGTATAAAACTGTTTTAGTTTAAGTTTTCGACATTGTTATGCGTGCTCCCGGAATCGAGTCTTCAAAACACGGCCTGTTTGACCAACGTCCTTTAAACCGTAACTAGACGCGTTTCAAGTTAAAACATAGATAACAATAATAACAGTACACTATTATATATCTGGGGCTTTATCGTTCCCTTCACTTCCGTTTTGAATTCTGGTTTTATATAAAGAAAGCTGTGTCTGTAGACCATTGTTACTTGTATAGTTAAGACTTTACATTCACTTTTGGCGTCTGCTACGTAAACTCTAGCATTTATTCAAATTAACAAAATATGCTTGTCATCACAAAGTGAACGGTAACTGAACTATTTCTTCTTGCGATCTCAGAATATTTCGATAGACAATAAGATGATATAGTATATGGCTACAAAATATCAAATAATACATTCGCGACGAACAACGACACTAGCATTATGATTTTCCTGGGATACTTTGACAGTATTATTGACAAATATGTGTAGTTTAACATCAATCAAAGTGTCAGTTTCAGATGCTTAAAGCGAATTGTGCAAATAAAGATAATTCATAAAGGTCGTCGTCTTCCTAGTGTGTCAGTTACGATAACAAATAGCATTATCCATTTCGCATGAAATATTCAGAGGCAGTCATGTTTAAATCTTAACATATTTTGAAGGTTTAAACGTCTAGGTATATTTTAGGAGGATAGATGTACGCATTAAAGATACCGAATTATGTACGCATTTATGAGAGTGAACAATTTACACAATTAGGACGATGAATTATGTACGTATTTATGATGACAAACTATGTATACTTTTTAAGGGATGAACTTTGAACGCCTTTTATGGGAAAAACTGAGGTCACATTCTAGAGGACGAACTACGTGCGCATTTAGAAGGAATGTTTTAGGTGTACGAACTTTGTATTCATTAAGGAAGACGAACCATAAACCTATTTGAAGTATACGCAATAATACGAGCGAACTATGTTCGCATTTAGGAGGACGAACTATGCTCACATTTAGGAGGACAAACGAACTATATACACTTAAACGTTGGGGAGGAATCTATATT
The DNA here is from genome assembly GCA_963576725.1 of Azorinus chamasolen. NCBI lineage: Eukaryota > Metazoa > Mollusca > Bivalvia > Cardiida > Solecurtidae > Azorinus > Azorinus chamasolen. Next base: position 92,071,646 of record OY755243.1, read on the forward strand.
TTACTAGTCAATTAGCTAAGCATCTAGATAAAGGTTGTCCGAAACTACGTTGAGTATGTAATGACTAGTTAATGTTTTATAAAGTTATACCGGCAAAACGGATGCATTTTCAAATGTACGTTTGGTTAGCAGCTTACAGATAAGGAGCTAATCTATAATACGAAAACTACTCATGCCCCTTAGCACCGGCTTGGTAGACTCGGGTTAATTGAGTGTGTTCATGAACAGTCATTAAAAGTGCAACACTACTCACGCCCCCTAACACCGGCTTGAGCAATATTCAATTTTCAAAACTAATAACGTCGAAACCAATGATCCCGAAGGACCAGAATTCAACAACACTGAGAATGAAGTACAGGGCGACTTTTTACGACCGCCACACAAGCACTTGTTGTGAAGTAAATACGTTCTTAAAGTAGGAGATTCTTCGAAAGCTAAAGCAACCATGCACACAGAGAAAATTGCAGACTCGGTTTTATCGAGTCTGTTCATGAGCAGTCATTAAAAGTGCAACACTACTCACGCGTTATTCACATTTCAAAACTAATAATAACATCGAAACTAATGATACCAAAGGACCAGATCATATGAAACACAGAGAATGAAGTGCGGTGAATCTTTCGGCCGCCACACAATCAACACTTAACACAGTTAACATTTGAATAAATAACTTTAATGCGTTTAGACCTTTCCCTGTTGCCTGTTCATGAAAACATTAATGACGTCATATATGTATTTAGCAGACTTTTTTATAATGGTACAGACTATTTTTGGTATTGTGGAAACTGTAAAGTCAGATCTATAATAATTTTATAAGCAAACAGAGTAGACCCTGATCAGACGACTCCTACATTAGCTGCCTGGTGTGGGTCTGTTTTATTTGCAAATGTGTGATTAACACATGCCGGAAAGAGTTAAAGGCAAAACTAAGAAAATATCGAAGCTGTCTAATGAAGAATAGCTAATTCGGTCAGATAACTCTTGTTTAGCACAGCAGTTTCGTAGAATTGACACCGACTTCAGAGAGAATATTGAGCGCCCTCCTATCTGAACCTGTTATAACCAACCTTCAGCATTCCTGAACATAACTTGATTTTATTTGCAAATAGTGCGATCCAGACAAGTCACAACAATATTCAAACTGTGTCATCTGGTCATGTTTCTGTTTTATTCAGCACCGTAGGAGACACCATTATTTGCATGTGGTACATATTTAGAGTAGATCCGGTTGATGTCATCTCTAAACAGATGTCAGAAAAACAAAAAGTAAAGACAATGTCTAGGTTGTACATTAGAACCTATCTTTAACGGCCACTAAAATGTGTTAATTAGTTGTTATTTATGGCAGATTGCTGCTTAAAGCAAGGTGAAAGTAAAACAGAAGGCTCATATAGGAGCGTTCTGTTTTACTTTCACCTTGCTTTAAGCAGTCACACAAAATACTTGATGTAATTAAGTGACTGTTATAGAGAGGTTTTACTGTATTCTCGTTTTTATCTTCCTCGCATACAAATGTGCATTTGCTACAATACGTATCCTAGGACAGATAACGAACTTGTTGCAATTACTGTAAAAACCCTCTATTGTTAGGCAGATGGCTGCTTAATGCATGGTGAAATTCATGCAGAAAGCTGCCAACAGTTACCGTCTCCAAGACCGATATTTATACTAAATTAAACATCCAGTTTTGAGCGGTGTTACTGTATTGTTTTTAGACTCTTTATATTTAACTAATACAATTGTGACATTCTATGCATGGTATTTTCAATTAGGAATATATAACATGCATTTTACTCTAACTTGAACTATATCGTTTATATCATTGCAATACATAGCTCGACTCGACGCCTCATCTGGACACAAGCTGTTCGACAACAGGTCCATAGTTTCTCAAAAAGCTTAATTGAATCTGAAGTAGTAAACAGTGTATCCTTTTCTCCATATATACGCATTTCCTCGTTTTTACAAACAGCGAAGACCCAGATCAGACAGGCTCTTTTTTGACAAATGTTTCTTTGCATGTCTGGTTGTCAACCCTTTTACAGTAAGAAATCACGCTGCCCCTTTTACATGTACGCCGACAAGAAAGGTTTAGTACTCTATGAAAGCGACCTCTTAAATCCGGAAACGGAAGGAGGACGTCGGATATCTGGGCCCACGCTTACTTTTCTACAGTTACTCTGTCAATCATTCAGTACACTAGCGATAGATGGATACAGTTTGTTTCACTTAGATATGTTTTCGTTTTACATTGCCATCGCGGTTGTAGATTAGTCGGAGAGGGGATACGTTTATTTGCACTGTTTGTCTGTTATGGTGGGGGTTGAGTAAGTTTGAGGTTTGGCACCTTTAACCGGTTTAAACCCCTAGTGACTTTTGCCACTGACCGTTCCAATGCGGTACTCCCCCCCCCCTATATTTGTTAATTTTGTCTGTGTGCGTCTCTTTGTGCATTTGGTGGTTGTGTATATTTGCTATGCTTTCTTGTGTTGCTGTTCGGGCGGCTATTTGTTCTGTATGTGGTGTTACCTGCATGACCCATGTATGTACTTTTACAGTTCCACCTACCTATAGCGACCATTTATAATCGATGGTACAATATATTTGAACATTGTTAATAACAGTTACTCTGTTTGAAGCTCAATCATTGAGTACACTAGCGATAGGTGGATACAGTTTGTTCACTTAAATGTTTTCGTTATACATACACTTTACCACTGTATTTGCCATCGCGGTTGTTGTAGATTAGTCGGAGAGAGGATACGTTTATTTTTGTCTTTTAGAGTGGGGATGGAATAAGTGTGAGGTTTGGCGCCCATAAACCGGTTTAACCCCCAGTGACTTGTGTCACTGACCGTTCCAAGGCAGTACTTCCATCTTCCCCCTATTGTATGTTTGTTTTGTCTTTGTGCGTCTCTTGATGTTTTTATAGTTATGTACATTTGATGTTTCCTTGTGTTGCTGTTCGGGCGGCTGTTTGTTCTGTATGTGGCGTTTCCTGCTTGACTCATTTTTGTACTTTTAGCCTTATCATACAAATACAAAGATCGAATCATTTATCTAATATAGCAGTCGAACCGGAAATTACTCGTGAATATTTCATAACATCCTGCAGGCTCATCTTTATTGCAAATATTGTGGAGAACATGTAAATTAGCTTAATGGTATGATATTTGGCATTCATGACAGTAAATAAACACACGAGGGTTTGCCGCCGATCGGACAATTCTACACCAGCCTTCAACGTTTATTTACACTATTTGTCTTTTAGGGTGAGGATGGAAAAAGTGTGAGGTTGGGCGCCTTTAAACCGGTTTAACGCCCCAGTGACATCTGTCACTGACCGTTCCAATGCGGTACTTCCATCTTCCCCTATTGTTTGTTTAGTATGTCTGTGTGTTCTTTGTCTCTTTTATGTACATTTGCTGTTTGTCGTTGTGGTGCTGTTTGGGTGATTGTGTGTTTTGTATGCGGTGTTTCCTGTATGACTCATACATGTACTTTCAAATATGAGGATACTGTACTTGTAGAGGCATGGAAGTATATGCACCTCTATCTATAAAACACTTGAGTTAATCGGCGTCTCATCTGAATTCAAGCTTTTTGCTGCAAATTTGAGCCGGACAAGTGTTAGTAGTAGTAGTAGTGGTAGTACTTAAACCAGTAGTAGTAGTAGAAGTAGTAGCAGGAGTAGTAATAATAGAATTAGTAACAATAGTAGTAGTAGTATACATAGTAGTAATGTTGTTGTAGAATGAGTAGCAGCAGCAGCAGTAGTTGTAGTAATAGTAGCAGTAGTAGTAGCAATAATAGTAGCAGTTGTATTTGTAAAAGTAATAGGGTAATTATGGTTACAACAGAGGACAAATCCAACGCAAATAAGGATGCGCTTGATCTGTTTGTTTTTAATGTATTACGTTTTGTATTTGATTATACATACTTTAGTTATACCAATATCATCATAACAGTACGAGCAATAACGTTGATAAAAATGTGCTAGCTTGCATCATCTGCGTCGTTCCATTAATCATCCAGGTCTGCTAAGCGCAAACTGACACGCATTTGCCACCAGTCTGGATCTTGATGAGACGAGTAGCCTAGCATTTAATCAAGACCAAGCTGTTTTACATCGGTACAATAGTTTTTCAACGAACAAAGGTAAATAACTTTAAAACAGAATTTAAGTCAGAGTACAATATATTGTGTTACGTTGTGATACTGTAACCGTTACCCTGCCGAAAATGACCTGCCATTTTCAAGAAAAGCTTTGATCCAAAAGAGACTTAAAATAACTCGAGCCTCCATATAGGAACAAATTTGTTCGACATTTTCAAAATAGTTTATAAAAGCTTAAATGAATCAGAATTAAACCGAGTCTGCAATTTTCTCATTTTGCATTTTTACTTTTGCTTTCGAAAGATCGCCCATTTTCAGAATATATATACTTCACAACAGCAGGTGTTAAGTCATTGTGTGGCGGCTGTATAAAGTCACCCCGTACTTCATTCTCAGTGTTGTTATATTTTCTGGTCCTTCGGGATCATTAGTTTTGATGTTATTTGTTTTGAAAATTGAATACTACTTAAGCTGGTGCTAGGGGGCGTGAGTAGTGTTGCAGTTTTAATTACTACTTATGAACAGACTCAATCAAACCGAGTCTGCAATTTTCTCATTTTGCATTTTTACTTTTGCTTTCGAAGGATCACCCATTTTCAGAATATACAGAATATTAGTAAACATTTACACTAGATCAGGATTTAAATGAAATGTGACACGAACTAAGATGTCATAAAATCGTACTAACAATCACTTATGACTATTAAGACTATCTGGTCTATCATCATTTGCTTTTCGTCCACACTATTAAGACTATCTGGTTGATCATCAATATATTGTTCGTCTATTCTTTAACTGGCTACAGCAAACCATTTTCCTAAGTGGACACATGTTAATTAAACTTGGTCATTAGAATGTAGATGATTGCTTCATGAAGGGCGCAAAAACAGACAGCTCCTATGGGGCAATCCTTTATTTTTGCCCTACATTTACGTATGCCTTCATATAAACGCATTTGCAAAAAGAGTAGACACAGATCAGATGACTCCTATTGGAGCCGTCTGATCAGAGTCTGCTCTACTTGCTAATGTAATTTGAAACATTTGTTTATTTACTTGCTTAAATGTCCTCAATGTTCTATTTTCCATATTCCATTATAACTACTCTGTCCATGAATATCAAATAGGTACTGAAAATTGAAATAAACATAGAACAGGGAAATGGTTAGGTCATCACCTCTACGTACGCCAACGAATTTAAATAATGACATTGCAAATAAATTGTTCATCAGTTATTCAAATGACGAGCGCGATTGCTCATACATTTAGTAATATGATTGAAATAACTGCAATACCTGAAGGAATTGATTGTAACTGAAAGAACTAACACCAGGTTTTAGCTCGTAATATCGCTTCTTCAAAGGCAAATTGTTACCATTAATAACCATTATCACGAATGTCTCTTCCTTAACATGCTAGGACTGTTTAAACCATTGATTTCTAATTTTGCTTGTGTCCTTGGGGCGTTTTACCAACTGTATCCATCAATATGCCTGTTTCAGTATCATACTGATATTGCATGCATCTCAAAAGGCGTATTTCATTTTCAAATACACCATTCCAAATATATATTTTTACATTTCCATATATGAATTAAAACAATGAAAGTGCAACACCTAATTCATTTGATATACAAGAATATAGACATAGAATGGGTCTTTAGAGAGCAATATAATCAAATCTAAATGCACAAGAATTCATTATCAGTTTACCGGATATATTCCAGACAGTATTGACATGCCAAGGCAAAACTTAAATGTCACAGCGGTAAGGCAATGTCAATAGTGATATAGGCCGAATATGTAAATCAATATGATATTTCATTGTTTAATGATAGGTCCAATGCACTACCGCATTCAGAATCATGTTGCAAAATGTACCCGATACACAGTGTAGATCCTGGTCAGAACCTATCTGGGTATTCGATGTTGGCAAATGCCAATGCACTCCTTCCCAGCATTCAAAGGGTTAAGATAACAACGTGTTTGTTGATTTCAACTAAACTGTTCTTTTGGTCTTGTGTACGTCCTTTCAAGCACATAATTCGAACGCCATATTTGTTTTCATTGGACAATTCTCACTATAAATGTCATTACTATTCGGTAAAGAGATTGTCTGATGTCTTACCGTAGTGGAGTACCTTGAAACTGCTATGGAGAAAAGCTACATATAGAATGTGTGTCATAGTGGCCCTGTATCGCTCACCTAGTTTGCTATGTTTTCTATATCAAAACTAAGACCATATTAATTTCAGAGAATATGATTGTAGATTTCACTATATAAACTAACAACCCAAAGGGAAGGGGCGCTTTTCACCTGGAGCAAACTTTGATTAGTCTATGAGGCGGTATACTAGATAATACTACAAAACAAGTATCACAGACCAAATCCTTTCGGTGTCAGACAAGAGGGTTTGTTTTTCCACAAAATCCTGTGTAAAACTTGTGACCCCCAGGGCATAGCCAGTTTGACCCCAGGGACAACATTAGTAGAGGTCCATCAGATGATGCTACATATCATATTGGTAGCTCTAGGCCTTACGGAATTTGATAATAAGATTTCTGATGCTTTCAGTAGAATGTATGACCTCTGAGACAGAGCCAATTTTGACCCTAGGGGCTTAATTTGAACAATCTTGGTAACGGTTCTAAACGGCTTACCTGCAGGTAATCTGACTTCAGCAAAGTCATTGAGTACATATTTGACGGATTATCACAGTTATTATGCTATGTTTTACATGTTGTCCTGTGTTCACCGTCGTCTATGTTGTGGGTAAGTCCAGCGGGGATACCTTTATTTACACTATTTGTAAAGCTAGGGTGACGTTGAGAGAAGTGTGAGGTTAGGACGTCCGTAAACCGGTTTAAACCCCAGTGGTCTTTTAGCTACTGACCGTGCGAAGGCGGTACTCCCTTTGTCACCCTTCCTTTTGTTTGCCTTGCGTCTTTGTGCTTGATATTTTGTTCATGTGTGGAATGTTTGTCACTTGTTCTTGTGTGTCTGTTGGTGTTTTCTGTGTTCATCTCGTGAGTGTGCGTTTGGGTTTGTGGTTTTGTGTGTGTATGTGTGTCATGCTGTCTATCGGTGTTTTTGTGGTGGTTGCGTCTTGTATGTGGCTTTGTCTGCTTGACTTTACTACTTTTCCATTTACTAGATGATGCTGCATACCAAATAGCACAGCCCTAAGCCTTTCAATTTGAGACGAGAAGATTTAAAGTTTAAAGTTTTAACTATATAATCCTATGTAAAACATGTGACACCCAGGTCGTAGCCGTTTTGGACTCAAGGGGCATAATTTGAACAATCTTAGAAGAGGTTCACTAGGTTCACTACTAGCATTAACGTTATTAATTGTAACCTTTATAGTCTCTCTAAGGATCTAGTACAAGACAAGAGTACAAGAGTAAAATATCCGCATAAACCAAATCAAATCTCTCCTCTTTATCAAAAGAATCAACTGTGTTAAAAAAAATACACCAGACAAAACCGGGACCATCTTTGTTTTCTGAAGAAAATAGTCACTCCCTTTGCATTGTATTTTCTATGACGGTCAAACAATACAATCTCTGCGCCGTTTAGAATATCTTGTAAAATGTGTACTATATCAACCTTTTAATCCTTGAACATATTAAAAAAGGTATGTTTTCTTTTTACAATTGTTCAATCCTCGACAATTGTATGAATGCATTTTAAACTACTACGCCATCATCTTTACATTAGAAATATATGTCTGTATTGTATGCAAGAACTACATTTGACTTGTTGAAATAACAATTTATGTGAAACATTCATAAGTCACCTTCTGATACAACACTGGCACGCATGCATACACATACACACACATACACACAAACACACATGCGCGCACGTACCGTGCGCGCACACACAACGACTTAGACACACACCGACACAAAACCCCACCCAAAACCCACCAAACCAACAACATCAACACACACACCCACACTCCACCCACCCATCCACCCAGCCCCCTTTCCCCTTTCAAATATGCCTGACTTTCATATCATTTCACGCCTTAAAAAACGTACTTACACATTTTTACTATAAGTTAAGCACAAATGTTGTCTGTTTAACCGTTTCCTTCACACAATGGCTTTTTACGCATTTGCAAACAGTGTAGACTCAGAGCAGAGGCTCATGTTGGGATCGTCTGATCAGCGCCTGTTAATTTGGCGAGTTTAATAGATCTGACTCGATAGTTTATACCAATACCATACATTTCTGTATACATGTCGTTATAAAATATTCTTAGCTAATTAATATTTATTATGTAATTTATTTCTTACAAGAATGTTCATGTATTGTGTACTCTGTAGTGTGGTTGACTGAACCATTTCCCCCTTACTTAAACACGATGTTCACACTATTGCATATAGAGTATACTCAGTAGGAGCTGTCCGATCAATCCTGTAGTCCAACAAGATTCTCCTGACGTTGCTGACCTCTATTATCATAATTTCACACTACGCTGGATTTTTATATATATCTTCGGTGATCTCCGTGAATTATTTATACAAGAGTACACATGGTATATCCAGCTATACCAGATTAAATACCATTCACCATTGACCAATGTAACGCCTCAGATGGATTCTATCGTGTCTCCCGTACATTTTAGTATGTACGATGTACTGCCGAGTATTGATATATACTGCGACATCCCACTTTAATTTATTCTTGCAAAAAAGTCAACGTCAGGTGAATCTTGTTGGACTATATCTATATAAAAAGTACATGTATGAGTCAAGCAGGAAACACCGCATACAAAACAAACAACCGCCCAAACAGCACCACAACGACAAACAGCAAATGTACATGTATATAAAAGACATAAAGAGGCGCACGGACATAACAAACACACAATAGAAGGAAGATGGAAGTGCCACCTTGGAACAGTTAGTGACAAATGTCAACGTGGGGATTAAACCGGTTTAAGGGCGCCCAACCTCACACTTATTCCATCCCCACCCTAAAAGACGAACAGTGTAAATAAACGTATCCCCTCACCGACTTATCTACAACAAACGCGATGGCAAATACAGTGGTAAAGTGCATGTAAAACGAAAACATTTAGGTGAAACAAACTGTATCCATCTATCGCTAGTGTACTCAATGATTTAGCTGCAAACAGAGTAACTGTAGAAAAGTAATTCAGGGTACGACAAAAACGAAATAGTACAGATATCCGACGTTCTCCTTTTGTTTCTGGATTTAAGAGGTCGCCTTCATAGAGTACTAAACCTTTCTTGTCAGCGTACATGCAAAGAGACCAGCGTGATTGCCAAATGTAAAGGAGTTGACAACCAAACATGCAGTATGTTGTAGTACTATAGGATCATATCCCTTATTAATGATTTTTAACATAGTTGATGAACAAAGTGAGAAAATGATTATGTCCAATAATTTTACGAAGTTTGTAAATTACATCACCATAAAATTCAGGAAGTGAAACACCGTGCCGTAGAAGCGCCTTGAGATTACATTGGTACTTGCCAATAAGTGAGAGATTTCGATAATAAAATTTAGAGAAAGTTTTTTCTTAGTTTATGGTATCTTTATCCTTGCTTAAGCAGCTTTTCAGTTAAAATGAGATTTCGACTGTTAAAATCGTCACGAAAAAACGAGGAATTTTAGAAGAAATCATTCCATTATCAATTTTGAGGTCTAGATTAAGGAACGCTGCATAATTAAACCATCCTCAACCCCTACTACTTCATTTGTAATGAAGTTTGCGTAAGATGAATGCAAATTATATACATAGTAGACTTCTAGACAAAAGTACCAAGGCGTTCCACTAATATTAACTAAATATCACCACTATTCTAAAGTGTGGTCACAACATAGGGTTTGGTGGAGAAATGATGATTTATCATTGAGTAGGCACTCTTATTTGTAAATAAATTCTGAAAGTAGAAGATCCTTCGAAAGCAAAAGCAGCTATACAAAAAGGGAAAATTGCAGACTTGGTTTTATTGAGTCTATTCATGAGCAGTTATGAAAAGCGCAACCCTACACATTGAAATTGAATCCAGTCTTAAAGGCGGTATACGGAGCGGAAGATATATATATATTCAATATTTTCAAACATTTTAGATCCAGACGAGTCTCTACAACATCTGAAACTGTTTGACACCGTAATCCCGTCCACATTTCAGCATTGGAACAGACGATATTTATGTTACGGTAAATGACCTTTAGACTACGACGAATGGCAATAAAAAGTGAAGTAAATGTCTGGATCGTATTTTAAACGTATAGCTGCTATAGTCTGCATTATATATACATGTACAGATAATACGCTTTTCCAATATCCTTTTGAGGAAATACTCACATATGCTTGTCTAGGAATATATCTTGTGATAATTATTTTAATATTGTATGGTATACGAACTTTTTACACTTTGAAATATGCTCAAATACGAAAATGAAATTATAGTGGAATATCACTGTAAGGTATAGTCGGCATTTGACTCGTCTTTATCACACTGTCCATGACCTGACCCGCAATAGCAAACAGCCCGGATCCAGATAAGACACCGAGCAACTGAGCACGTCAGGATTCAGGCTCTTTTTGACATTCGGTCAATATTATCTGGAAAACTTGATCGAATAGAAAGTAGCCAAAATAATTATTTCAATGTGGGTTAAAGTCCTATTATATTTTAGCGTCACATGTATTTGTGAAAAATTGAAAAAGTTCGATATTTTGTCCAAAGATAGTTTAAAAACACTAGCTAACACTTGTCGATGCTATAACAATATTGTTTTTCGGCGACATGAATGGGATTTACCACGGGTACTCGTTGTACTTCCAAGCGAGCTACTGTAACGTGATCATCAAGTGATGTCCATGCTTAAAGAAGGTGAATGAAAATTGCGATTAAAAAGCTGAGTCGACACAAAAGAGTCGGACTGAAGGCTGATATCAGAGCAGAAGAAACAAGCATTTAAGAGACAGTGGTTCCATTCGAGCTACATCGTCCGCTTACACCAAGAAATGTGAGGAATATGGAACCAGATGCTTTCATTTTGTATCATACTTTTGCTGTTGCACTAAGCGATAAATTGATAAATAGGATAAAATGCCTATATAAATCACACTCGATGGTAATGTGATTCACTGACATCATGTATGTGCTAAATTTAGGGTTTCTGCTTGTTCCTCGATATTCTCTTGTGTCGTTTTTAGCAAACAAGATGTACAATGAATGGAAAAGTAGTAAAGTCAAGCAGGCAAAGCCATATACAAGACGCAACCACCACCAAAACATCGATAGACAGCATCACACACACACACACAACCACACACACAAACGCACACTCACATACGAGATGAACACAGAAAACACCAAAAGACACACAAGAACCAGAGACAAACGTTCCACACATGAACAAAATCACAAGTACAAAGACGCAAGGCAAACAAAAGGAAGGATGACAAAGAGAGCCACATATGAAATGACACCGCACCAAACACCATCAAACAGGAAACGGTATAACCACAAGACAAAACATAACAGGACGCATATCAAGACGAAACACATTAAGCATATTAAACAACAAAGTTGACCATTAAAGGTTACATTTATCATAAACTTCGGCAAACTTTTTTCTAAAGTTTAGTATCGAAATGAATGTACCTCTCATTGGTAAATATAACTGCAATCTACGGATATTACTGCAACAAGGCATTTCTCATGCTGAATTCTACGGTGCTTTATCTACAAACTCAGGAAGGTTCGGAGTCATATCCATTTTCATGATCTGTTTATTAAACGCGTTAAAACTTTTGGGAAGAAAGGTTATGACCCATTATATTGCATCACCCTGTATGTTTGGTTATTGACCCCTTTACAGTCGGTAGCTACGCTTCCCTCCTTGCTTGCACGATGACAGGTCGAGGGTAGTACTCTATGATGGTATACTCTTAAACCCAGAAACGAGATGAGCTAACCAGACTCATGTATTGCCTTTTCTCTGTCGTGCCCTTAACGGCTTCCTTGCAATTGCTCTGACTTCAGCAAAGTCGTCACTGAGTACATATTGACGGACTTTCACATTTGATGTCATGCTATGTTTCACACATTGTCCTGTGTTTATCGTCTTCTATGCTGTGGGGAGGTCTGGTGGGATACCTTTATTTACACTATTTGTTAAGCTATGGTGACATTTAGATGAGTGTAAGGTTAGGACGTCCGTAAACCGGTTTCAACCCTCAATAATGGTTTTGGCACTGACCGTTCTTAGGCGGTACCCTCTTTGTCACCCTTGTGTTGTTGTTTTTTGTGCTTTTGCTTTTATTCGTGTTTGATGTTTACGTCTCGTGTGTTTGTGCGCGTGTGTGGTTGTGTGTATGTCTTGTTTGCTTTCTGTCGGTGTTTTGGTGGTGGTTGCGCTTTGTGTGTGCCTTTTCCTGCTTGCCGTTTTTACTTTTCCATCTATGTATCAGCTAATGCCACTAATATGCACTACATAAATAGGTCATTTCGTGATTTAAACTAGATCACACATATGTATCGCATAAACAGATCACATCGTTCTCTAATTACGTGTACATCTGACAAAACAAACTCGAGGTATTGTTCAACGTTATAGATGTGCACCATATATACTGATCCTGTCGCGATCTAAATATGTGTACACATGACTAAACAAACGTCAGGTATAGTCTATATCATATGTGTGCATCACATACACATTGAATATACAGAGACAAAGTAAATGCATCTAGAATTAAGCGACGTAGCAGTAATATAAAATATCAATTAATTGTTCGTGCAAATAGATATAAATATATATAGCTTAGATTAGACTTTCTCAAATTGAAAGAGACTGCACGTACCATCGTGCCTTATGCACAACGGGAATATAGATAGACAAACAAGTTTTTCATGTCATGTATGATATTCCAATAGATGTTCAGTGAAAGCAGGAAACACCGCATACAAAACACACAACCGCCAAAACAGCACCACAACAACAAATAGCAGATGTACATGTATATAAAAGACAAAAAGAGACGCACGGACATAACAAACAAACAATAGGGGGAAGATGGAAGTACCGCCTTGGAATGGTCAGTGACAAATGTCACTGGTGGGTTAAATCGGTTTAAGGGCGCCCGACCTCACACTTATTCCATCCCCACCCTAAAACTCGATACAGATATTTTAAGCAGGACTATATCCTCTGTTTGCTTATTGTCCTTTAACTCATTCTCTGCCAATTTTTGTCGTCTGCTACAATTTTAAAAACAATAAAAGTAACACACATTTTGGATGACGAGACAGCGGGTTACTAGGCGTCTTATCTGGGTCCAAACTGTTTTCATAAGTTATCACAAATGCGACATTGGCAGCGAAAAGTTAAAATGGTAAAGGCAGTCATTGAATAGGCTGTTAAGGCTCTACCCAGTTCGCTACAGGTTGTCCATGCAAAAAACACTTTACTATACGTATGAAAATTAGATTTGTTCAAACTGTATATATTTCCAATTTCCCTTAGATTTACGAGATTTACGATTTATACGTGTTAAATTGGTTGTAGATGTAAAGTTTTCAGCCTGTCAATAACACATTTGTGCTAGATAATAATACGTTTTCAGACTAGAGATCTTCCACTTGGTCTATTGTTGAGACATGGACCGATAAATAGTTTCAGGTCACTAGCAAAAGCTGGACCAACGCCATAGGCAAATAAACCTGTTAGTAGATTTTGTCTCCACTTTGTTTTCATCATAAAGAGCTAGAGTATATCATAGTTGTTATATTTCCACCTAATCTATACCAGTCTTCCAGGCATAATGTTTCAAAGATCGACTGTCTTATCTTATTATATTCGTAGGAGTGCAAGCGATGGTTCATAGATCAAATAATATGTATTTTAGAAAGAGTAATTTCATCGGAGTGCATATGTCTCCTGGCATGTTCTCTGATTGATGGGGAAAAATAAGTACAGTGAAACCCCGCTAATGCGACAACTTAATAAACAGCCACTGGTGTCGTCTAAAGCAGGTGGTTGCTTAATGCAGGACGAAAGTTATGCAGAAAGCTCCTATAGGAGCTTTCTGCATAACTTTCGTCCTGCCTGCATTAAGCTACCACCTGCCCCTCTGCCACCCAGAATTATGCCCCTTTTTGGTGGTCGCATTAGCGGGGTTTTACTGTAAATGGAAAGTGTTAGTTATATTCTCTGTTGTATATACCGGCAGTGTTGTATTTGTTTAATTGGTTCTAAAAATATATTACCTTAATCCTTATCCCGTGGTAATACAATTAATGACGGATCTGATGCAAGTGTAACTATTTCAAATTCGAGCAAGATACTATTGACAGGGTGTCAAACAGTCTGGATCTTATTTGGCATCTCATATTGATTCAAACTGTTTACAAATCGTAATTAACGGGATAGTGGTTAAATCCTAACTGCAAATATGGAAAAATAGTCAAACAGGGAGAGCCACACACGAAATGACACCGCACCAAACACCATCAAACAAGAAACGGTAAAGCCACAAGACAAAACATAACAGGACGAATATCAAGACGAAACACATTAAACATTAAGCATATTAAACAACAAAATTGACCATAGGCTGAAAGCAGGAGTGCCGCCTTGGAACGGCCAGTAACCAAAATAAGCTACTGGGGGACTTAAACCTGGTTTACGGGTACCCAACCTCGTCCTTATCCCACTTTCACCAAAGTTAAAATGTAAATAAAATTCCCCCTCCAGACAACTCCACAACATGCATAACGATGTCTAAAACAACTTTATCGATGGTTTGGTGATGGCGTTTTGTGTGTGGCTTTTCCTGCTTGACTTTACTACTTTTTGTTTAATGCAATGTCAACGGAATGGAACGAACTTGAACCAATAATTAGATAGTAATGCAATCGGTCGGACTTTGGTGTCAGCTTGAATGTGGAGAGGTCTTTCTGAATCAAGTACACGTCATACTTCCAAGAAGTGCTTAACACATATATTAACCTTTACGTCATGGCTTTTGCAAAAGAGTAGACTCTGATCAGATGACCCCTATTGAAGCAGTAGAATCATGTGTACATGATTTAATCATTTCTTATATGACTATTCATTAGGCAAAAATTAAAAGCCAGTGACTGTGTCACAAATCTCAAACATGATTAGTTTGGACACATTCAATGACATTTTCATAGGGGTTCAATTAACACGGGAAAATGTTTTAACACATAACATAGTAGCTCTATTTGTGATCTCTTGAACTTTCCCAGAAGTTATAGTAAACACCAACTACCTTAAATACTGCTAGTGTACATAATATGCGTTACGGTTATTCAAATACCATGTGAGAGTGTTCATACTGACTGAAATAACAGCAATATCTGAAGGAATAGACTGTACATGAAATACATTACATCCGTTGTCAGCTCGTAATTTCGCCTCTTCAAAGACAAATTGCTACCATGAACAACAATTCTCACGAATGACTCTTCCTTAATTTGCCTGAAATGTTTACATCGTTGCGTGCTAATTTTACATATCTCCTTGAAGCGTACTAACTAGATATGCTCAGTATTATGTCTGTTTCAGTGTTTTATTGATATTGATAGTGCTAACTCTCAATAGATGCATTTCTTTTCCCAACAGGTACATCCTTACAAATATTTCTTTTTACATTTCCATATATGTATTATAAAAATGAAAGTACAAACCCTATTTGTTATCATGTATAGGATAACATTACGGATATAACGGGTCTTTCGGGAGCAGTATCAGACACTAAACAGACAATATATCCTGAAAGTAGGATAATACCTTACTACCAATTACCCTATGTATTCCAGATATGTTTGGACAAAAGTAGTACGACAATACAGACACTGACATTAACCATTATGATATGGTCGTATTTCATTGTTTAACAATGGATGAAAAAGTAGTAAAGTCAAGCAAACGCAACCAGCACCAAAACATCGATAGAAAGCAAGTAGCACACATACACAACCACACACACAAACACACATACACACATGCACACACAAACACACAAAAACACGCACACGAAAACACACACACACACACGCACACGCACAAACACGCACACGAAAGAAAAACCGCACGCACGCGCACACACACGCACACGCTCACGCACACGCACACGCACGCGCACACGCGCACACGCGCACGCACGCACGCGCGCACACACACACACACACACACGCAATGATCATTTTAAACATGAACACACGCAGAAGTACAAAGTCAACAAACATAAAAACAGGGCGACAAGGAGAGTCGAATCAGTATGTCATTCAAATCATCCCGTCAATTGTACCCTGAGAAATAATGCATGCACGGAAGACCCGCACCACAATAACACCAAAAAGCACAAATGAGATGCGCGCTCGAACATGATTTTCAAAGACTGTTCCCTGCCTGTTCCACACCAATATCAGGGCACTGCGATACTAAAACAATCAAGAATTTGTTACCGTTATTACTTTTCCCCCCACATATATTCAAAAATTATACTGTGAGCGAATCAATCTATTAGTTGGACAGGGCAGAATTCAGTTTAACTGACAACAGAATTGAAGTTGCCATCCATGTGCATGTAATGACAAACAAGAGTATTTTAACCTTTCACTCCATGAATATTAATGTGGGAAATAATGACATTATGAATATTAAGTTGATTATTTGTTACAATAGCAAATGCACACAGTATGTTTTGATAGTGGCAGAAACTGAAGAATCATATCTTTATTGTATCATAAGCCAACAGAGCAGGCCCTGATTAGACGGATCCTGCAGGAGCCATCTGGTTTGGGTCTAGTCTGTTTGTACATGCGTAACGAAATAAAGGATTAACATGTCCCTTTGGTGTCTCATCTGAATCCATTGGTTTGCCAGAGCAAGTGAAGTCGCAGATGGATGGATACGGTTCAACGACATTTTGTGATTAAATATTAATAATATGTGCCCTGCAAATAACCCAAGTTTTAGTTCAGAAGCAATGCGTCTCAAACGTCACTTTCGGTCCAGAGTTTATACCACGTTTGCTTGATTTTGAGTTTCCTCTGAAACATCTGATTAGTCATAGTTTGAACAAGCTCACCATCTGACCACAAAGAAACTCGAGAATGACCTGAGGCCCAAGCAAACTATTTTTTATCAAGTCACCAGGCTTCTCTAGTGACATAATAAAGGGGTGCAAATAAACTTAGGTATATTAGGTTACTTCCGGTAGTTGAAGGTTTATTAGGTTAGTAGATAGGCGTAATGATTCTATAACCATGGAACTATTTTAATTTTCTGTAAATATGCATAAAAATCATGTTGACGAAATTGATCTAGATCTAACAGAAAATTCACCAAAAGAATTATTCAAATGAGAAAAAATAAAAATAATTGGCTATAGCTGGATTCGAACCCGCGCCTGATCCTACAAAAACCAAATCTAATCACTCTAGAGACGTTGCCCTTACCGATTACGCCACTGAGGCCACATACAAAACGACGTTGATTTATCAGTTTTATTAATTTAATCCACCGCTGGCAAAAGCGTTTTTGATAAAAATCAAGTCAGGGAGCAAAGATTTACAGATAAATAGTAAATATTTTCTTTTCACTTTCATAATAATTTGATTGATAAGCTCTTACATGGGCGGTGATTGTCATAGACCTAAATATAGGCTGTTCAGTTCCATCGATTTATGAGTGACGTTAGCCCTATCTAAAAATAGAAACCGAGACGATGGAACTCGAATTTGACCAGAGAGCCTCCGGGAGAATATTATCATGTCTGTTTGAATTAACATATCGACTCTCGGTTCAAATGATCTTATTTTTCAAATTCAACCACGTTTTCCCCTCGTAATGTAAGTATCGAAACTATTTTCCTCTGCGGTAGCTCATTATTTACGTCTCTAGAATGGAAATGAAAAGGGAGGGTCCGTTGATCGAAAAATCGCATTTTCAATGCAAATTATTTCAACATTCGTATGTTTTATGAGTCTATGAAAAGAGATATAACTAAATTGACTGGATAAATAGAATAATAGGTCAGTGCCGTAGATGGGACGCCTTTATCCGACTCGGAGAGAAAACAGTCAAGGCTCGGCAAGCCTCGCCTCAACGTTTTCTCCCCTCGTCGGATAAAGCGTCCCATCTACGACACTAACCTATTATTCTCTATATAACATCGGAGACTGGTCAAGAATTCATGTCGATATTCTCACACACATACCGTGTTTTGTTAACCTTAGATCAAACATATATATTTGCACACCACTGTACACCACAACTCTGTTAGTCATCACATGAGTCCAATATAAATAAGTCACAATATAAGACATATAAAATTATTTTGCGTACATTTCCATTATCCGGAGTAATAATCATATCAACCACCTTATGAGCCAGGAGAGCATCGTATATATTTTACGCGATACGCTATATAACAAATAAAGCCGCCACAGGGTCTGCCAGAACAGACATATAATACACACAGTCATTGAATAATTCATCGTTTCCTAAACCAATTTCATTCCACAGTAAGCCTCATATAAGATATTAAAAAGGCTGTATATATTTGCCGTATTCTGATGGATCCTAGTTATGTACATGTATTTTATATAGGGCAATGACACTATTATGCCATGCATTGCTTGAATAACCCCAATTACTCGAAGAGTGTGGACAGACATAATACGGCAAATAGAGCATACCCAGATCAAACTGCTCCAGCAGAAGCCCTTTGACCAGGCTCTACACTATTTATTTTTAGCAAGGGGCTTACCGAATAGCATTGAAGATATAGTTATTCTGTGTTCGCACAGAAATTAAACTATACTTTCGAAGAAACATCCACTGTGTTGTTCACTGTGTTGTTATGAACAACACAGTGGATGTTTCTTCGAAAGTATAGTGCATGACAGTATATGATATGAAAAGTTTTTCTGAGATTTGCTATAAGAACAATTTAGCGGAAGAATCTATGGATAGAGCTAGTGACCGCTGCGTGATATGAACATGATAGTTATCTATAACAGAGCAACCTATAACAGTGCGCACTCAAATGCTAAAATCGTCATTTACCCACTAAATCCATTGTTGTGACCACTCTTCAGAAACGTCTCTTTAAGACGATTCTAAAGAGTGGTCGCAAAATAGGTTTCTTTGCTAGAAAATCTTAAATAAGTTTTTCTCAAATCTTTATACTATGTATGTCGAGGATTGGGATATAAACATCTTTGTCTGTATCATATACTATTGTTAAGTGGATCAAATATGTTTACTATGCCCTTATAAACACACACATGCTAAGATATTACCTCGAGGTATACAAATGGCGACTCGTTACAGATGTGTAGAGACTCAGCTTTGTTAATACACCATTACAGACACTTTGAATATATTTACTACCTCTGTGTCTCCCGTTAAACAAATGGTATAACGTTCTATACTATAGCATGTTTCTCCCTGGACGGCATTACATGACTTAAAACTTCCTTAAGTAGAATTGTTTGCATTGATTTTTATCTGTCTTTTTAACCCTTTCTCTGATAAATATTCATGTAGGAAATAATGACGTCATGAATATTAATAAGACATTTTTATAATGGCATATGAACACACGATATTTGGCTCAGGCAGAAGCTGTAGAATCATATCTATATTACAACATAAGCAAACAGAGTAGACCCTGATCAGACGGCTCCTATAGGAGCAGTCTCATCTAGATTTAGATAGATAGAAATATATTTCAATATTGAGCAACAAGACAATAGTTCACAACACATACATATTTAATATTATAACAATATAAAATTGATAATGATAGTGTAATATGTGTGTTATGAACCATGTCAGTCACATGAATATCAATGATGACACCAAAAAGAGAAATGCATTTCTTATTATCTGAGTCTACTCTGTTTGCAGAAGCGTCAAAATGCGCTTACATAAGGGAAATGGTTAATATACCAAGCTTTGTTTTGAGCATTTCTTAATTCGATTAGGAGTTAGGCAGGAGATCCTTACTAAGATGCCTGTCTTAAATAGTCTAAAAATACGCAAAATATGTCACACGATAGTCCACATCAATGCAAAGGAACAAATGAAGTGCGAAACTCCACAGCAATCCCAAAGGAACAAACGAAATGCTAAAGTCCATAGCGTTGCCAAAGGAACACATGAAGTGCGCACCACATACACACAGAGACTTCACGTAACTGTTCCTTACATGCTCATCATTGAAAGTACATCGGTGCTATGACATAAATGAAAGTTGTCACAGTGTCGTTAGTCCAAACTCAAACAATCAAAATCATCGAACACACAAGACTAGGTATAACGCCATTAAACGCCTTACTGAAAGGTATCGTATTAGTATTCATGTGGGCTGAATGTAGGAGACTGCGACGTGTAGGCATAAAATATTGTGAATATACAGTGACTCTAAAAGTTCTGATTCACAACACACGCAGTGGGCGCACGTACACACTTACAAGAAACACACACATGCATAAACTACACACCACAAACATGCCCATACGTAACACACAGCACACTAACACTACCCCAACCCACCCCCACCCTCACATCACACACCCATCCACCCCCACACAAAAAGTGGCGACTAACATAGCAGTGTATATACATGTTAAACCAACACTTGTATATGCATTCATGTAAAACAAGAAAGTCCATAATTTCTCGATTGAGCCTTTTAATAGTACAAACACATTCCCCTTCCAAAGCAATGCAACATAGCAATTTGCAACTCACGTTTGTTGAATATGGGTACGTACATTGTAGTTGTATTTTGAAAGGGGTGATGTATCATATTGTTCATGTGGATTTGCATTTAGACTGATTTTCAGGAAAAACAGATACAGGTATAGAAAATCTGTATTGCCGAGAATTTGGTCAATGATGCAGATAAATGGTACAAGGAATTATTAAATCTGTTCTGACCACTGAAAATGAATTGCATATAAATGCAATAGAAATTAAATACAATACGAGGGTTGTTCGAAAAATTTCGGGACCAGTGCTATTATTTTTTTATTTGTTAATATTTTTCTTTGAAATTTTCATAAATCATAGCTATGATTGTATCCTATTGATTTATTGCAATAACTAAACTTAGGTACGTGTTAGACGCGATATTTTGTCACCATAGCAACGTCACATCGACGTGAGCGGGGCACCTTGGTATACTCAATAAAGGTTTGTCTTTATATAGGTCTGAAATACTCAATTTATCTCGAAATATTCCCCAGCATAATGTATACACTATTGGTGCCTATTTACCCAAGAAGCGAAACAATGTTTGAATTCTTCTGATGAAACTTTTCGAATGTACTCTCTGACAACAATTGGCAGGTCACTGACGTCGTCGAAACGTCAGCCTCGCAAATCACACTTGATTGTCGGAAATAACCAAATTTCGCACGGTACAATGTCTGGGGAGTATGGTAGGTGCGCAATTATGTCAATTCCTCTCTCAGCAAGTACTTCCTTTGTTGCAGATGCGATATGGGGCGTTGCATTGTCATGATGCAGGTAGAATTTGCCGCCATTTTCTGGTAGCTTCTTCCTCACAGCCCTGGTCAAATCACGCCACAGCACCCGAAACGTGATAATGAGTGCATATATGCATCCATATCTATGCAACAATGACATATTTTCATTTTTCTTCAAGTTCAATGGTCCTGTTGATGATACATCCAGTGCAACACCTATTATTGAAAAGCTTTATAACGATATGGTATTGAAATCATAGCGAAATCATTATACATCCAGGTACTTGTTCAAAGGATATGTGTCTTATTCATGCAAATACATCAATACAAAAGGGTAGTAATTGTGTGGACGTTTGCTGTAAAACTGACTAGTCAAACGAAACACGTGCCATAATCGTCAGATCTGAGTCCCTTGTAATGCAAAATGTTATTCGCCACAACTGTGTAAAGGCTCTTGACAGTGATGTGTATCGGTGTCTGCAGAATAATTGTCAGATCTGAGTCCCTTGTAATTCAAAATGTTATTCGCCACAACTGTGTAAAGGCTCTTGACAGTGATGTGTATCGGTGTCTGCAGAATATACTAAAGACAGAGTGCTCTCTAATTTTAAGTCGTAGACATCTCGGATAACAATAGGAATTTCTTACAAGGAGGCAATTTGACGGGTAAAACATTTGTCATTTGTTAAATGGTCACTCTCAAACGTGTGTGAAAGATCATATCGTTTGTTTCCGCATTCTAAATGTTTATATGTATATTAAAATCCCTCTAATGCGACCATTTAATGAACAAGCATGGTGACCTTTATAAGCAGTTGGTTGCTTAACCCATTCCCTCATATTGACGACTTTTGACGACTCTATAAAAGTCACTTTATGAAACCATTGTGATAAATAGAGCATTTGCTCCTATAGGAGCAAATGCTCTATTTATCAAAATTGTTTCAAAATTCAAAATTCTAACATTTTCCTTTTTTTTAATTAATAATCCTTTTCGGTAGATTAATTCAAAGAGGTTGTATCTAAAAATAGCCTATGAGGTAACGGGTTAATGCAGGACGAATGTAAAGCAAAAAGGTCCAATAAGAGCTTTGAGTGTAACCGTTGTCCTGAGTTACGCTACCACCTGTGTTGTTGTCGCATAAATGGGGTTTTACTGTACTTTCCGCTGCACAAAATGCACCGGATACATGGACGTATTTCATCGCATGTTACTGCTTTTAAATAGACATTATACTAAAATCAAACGTTCAATGGCAGGTGTTTTAATGCAGAAACAAGGAAATTGGCTACCCCAATACATATACTTCAATTTTGTTGAAATGAAGAAGAACATTTTGTTGAACAATAGCTTTTGAACTTATATCCTTGTTTCTATTATGACCATAGGTTTGCCTGTCTTCCCATATAAACATATAAAGTGAAACTTTTAAATACTTGTATTCACTAATTGGTGTAGGAGAGGAATCTTCGGCATACTGAAGAAGACTTTGCCTGACAAACTCCTAACCTGTGTTGTATTTAAAATAAAAATAGCAAACCATTCTACAATCATACAACACAAGTTTGCATGCATGCGTATAAAGCTGCCTGTGTATGCTAAAGTTTTAACCATTTTGTTCATGAACATTCATGTAAGAAATAATGACATCAAGGATATTAATTAAGTTTATCTTTGTAATAATAGCACACAGACAACATAATTTTCAGCCATGGCAGAAACTGTAGAATCATATCTTTATTATACCATAAGCAAACAGAGCAGATTCTAATCAGATGATTCCTATATGACCCGTCTGAGCTAGGTCTACTCTGTTTGCAAAGGAGTTTTAAAGGCGTATTTATGGAGTAAAGGGCTGAAGGGCATAAAATCAAATAACTGAATAAATATGTTTTCAATGAATCAAATTAAGTCCAATCTACCAGGTTTTGTTATGTATTCATTCAAGGAATATGTGTCTGGACTTGCAATGTTTGTAAACACTTTGAGGCAAAGTCATGAATAATTCATATAATTTACTTTCCACAACGTTACTTTATTCCAACGACACTATATCAAATCATTTTATCTACTTGAGCCCATATGTAAGTTTCGACAAACACCTGAACAAAGCTCAATGTAAGTCATAACCGGACAAGGCAACATGTATTTATATAACATAAAGCTGTTATTAGTCCCCAACCGGTTATCGGTTTGGGGACTATAGGTTTGCTCGATTCCGTCTGTCCGTCCATCCGTCCGTCCGTCCATCCGTCACGCTTCGTGTCCGGGCCATATCCCCAACAAAGTTAGGCCAAATTCATTATAAATTCACACATTGAACAAACATGATGAGGGCTAGTGTCGTGCACAGTGGCCTTAACTCTAGTATCAATATTTTGGGAGTTATTCCCCCTTTTCATAAATTCTTGTCCGGACAATAACTCTTTATCTTCTGGTTCAATTAATTTGAAACTTCACGTATGAAACAAGCGTGATAAGGGGTAGTGTCATACACATGAGCCATAACTCTAGCATCAATAGTTTTTGAAGTTATTTCCCTTTTTTATATTTATTTTCTTGTCGGGACAATAGCTCTTTATCTACTTGTTCAATTGATTTGAAACTTCACATATGGAACAAACATGATGCGAGAAAGCGTCATGCACAAGGGTCATTACTCTAGCATCAATTTATTGGAGTTATTCCCGTTTTTCATATTTTCTTGTCCGGATAATAACTCTTGCTCTACTTGTTCAATTGATTTTAAACTTCACAAATGGAACAAGCATGATAAGGGGACGTGTCATGCACAATAGCCATAACTCTAGCATCACTACTTTTGGAGCTGTTCCCCTATTTCATATTGTTTTCTAATGATTTTTACAAATACCATTCAGATTGGTTATGTATAAACCATAGTCAACTACACCATGGGTGTGTGGGTCGGAGGAGGGTTTTTCTTTAATCCGGTGGGGGACTCGTGTATTGTATAGCATTACAACATTTACTTGTGTTTTCTATGGTTAGATTTCATAATACATCACCTACTGCTGATTCAATTGCCCCAAATGACACCACCTGAATGACATTTAAAACAGATTGGATCCAGATGAGACGCAGGGTAACACGGCGTCTCATCAATACCCAACTGTTAATACTCGATGAATAGTTTCTCATAATCTGAACGAAAAAAACAGAAGGGAAAGTACACCAAGACAGAATTTGAGCGGAAATCAATGTTTGCAGCAGAATAGGGGGCAAATAAAAATCAAGTATTACCCGTGCTTTTGTGAATTCATAATACAATGTACAACAAATTGGGGCTTTTTGCTGCAAACAGAAGTTCAGTATACCGTTAGTATTTCAGTTGTTTAATAAACTGTGGTTTCTCCATTTTTGTGATAAATAAAACCGAGTCTGCAAATTTCTCTTTTCGCATTGCTAATTTTGCTTTCGAAGGATCTCCCACTTTCAGAGTATATTTATTGATCAAAATATATTATCAGACTCAAAGCTCAAACTGTAGGCAAAACCGTCAACTCCGTTTCATATGTGAAACAAGGTTAAGCAGTATAGAGGTTTGTTAATTCAATTGTTTCTGTCTATGTGAATAATACGTGAAGCATACCACACATAATAAACTCCTGTAGGAACCTGCTCTTTTGACATATAAAATAATAACGATAGTATAATGTTATATAATTTCTATCAGGCAATACATTCCCTTATTCATGTTCTCATTATACAGTTTTAGCTAACTAATATTCCTAATCATTATGTCTTACATGAATATCCACGAGGTAAATGGTTAACGCTTTTGCAAACGCATTCCCAAAACAGTGGTACATTATTTGATATATTATGTGAGAAATACAATTAATAGAAAACGAAATGAATTTGAAAAGACTCAATAGACTAAATACTAGGCTTCGTTTCAGGCTGCAGTCTTTAATGTTTAATATTCACAAACTTATACTCCATAGACGAGCATTTTGACACACTTGAAAAGAGAACAGATCCACATCAAAATACCCCTGCAGGATCATTCTAATGAGGATGCGCTCTGGTTCCTTATTCAGTGATATAAATATGATTCTACATTTTCTGTCATGATAAAAAAGCCAGTGTTCATAATATTACTATACATCTTCAGTTATTTGATATTCACATGACTGTTCATGGTGTACGGCGTTTAATACTCTCAGATTGAAATTAATATCTGTGTAATACTACCACGCAAAGAAGCCTAATTCTAGAATAGTGTCTACTTTACTGCTGTCCCGCATTGAAGCTTCCTTTGTTAAGACATGTTGTGGCCGTGTAAGCACGTTTCAACTACCTTTTGTTTGATTCCGTTGCTTTGCCATAGTGGTACTCTATTGTACTATGCAAGCATTTTACTTCGACTTGGATCGTTGCCAATTCAAATTCCTTTTTAAATAAACGTTCTTCAACAAAAACAACATGATAACTTTGTTTCGCCAACAAAAATCTTAGTCTTAATAAGTATGCATAGTGACGAATTTTGGCGTATCTATAAAAGTCACACTTTGAAACCATTGTGATAAATAGAGCATTTGCTCAATAGGAAATGGTATAAAAATCGTATAAAAACTATATAATTCTTAAATTCTCCTTTTCTATTGTTAATGCTCCTTTTCGGTAGATTTATTCAAAGACGTTGGGCCTAAAATAGTCTAGGAGGGATTGAGTTAAACACGATATTGTATATTGACCCTGTTTAAGTATCAAATCAACGTGTCTTTCATTTCCCTTGCATTTGTGCAATTATCATTTCCATTATCACATTTGAAAGCTATTGATAGCTACTCTTTTATTTTTAACTGCCGTGAAAAAGGACGGCAATTGAGCATAATTCTCCTCTATTTGAGTTTTTCAGCGCTAAATCGATTGGAAAAGGCACACTCATTTTAGAATTGTTACCCCAGTTAACGAGTACTTCAAACAGAAATGACGTTCAACGTGCAATCAAATTCCTTTAAAGATTGGTTAATTATACGATAGTTCGAAATTAAGCATAACAAAGAGTGGTGCTTCCCTTCTCAGTCCACAGAGTGAAACGAACAACATCTTCTGAGACTTTAAAGCCTGCTGTGATTTTTAAACCATTTCTAAACCATATTTAAACCATATGCAGATTATGCGGTGGGAAATGCTGGTGACAGAAATAGGAAGGTCACGGCGAATATTCAGTACTAGGATTTATACACTGATAAAATCAAACATAATGACCTAGTACCTGGTCTGTTTAGACACTTCGTCATATTTTACACTGTCTGCCGAATCCTTTGAGTGCCTTTCATTCAAAGTGGGCTAACCCAATAGTATTTATCCATGTAGTCAATTCAGTTTAAAACACTTGGTTTGTCTTGACATTTTGAATGACAAACAATGCAGACCCTATACCTCAATGGTTACAAATGCCGGTACACTCGATTCCAACATTCAAAGGACTCGGTGAATCATACCTTGTGATACACTGGGACTTATTAAGTGATGTGGATCTTGATATTATGCACCAGTTTTCTACGCACCATGTCCCGAAGTTATAAAACCAGTCTCAAACACCTGACAAATTAGATATTTGAGAATGATCTCAGACTGAAACGTTTTAAATGTATAACCTTTGACCAAGCTGTTTGATTTATTTGCAGTTCGGAAGACATGTAGGATGCATACACGTTTGAAGTACACAGTATGTGAATGGATTCAGATTTCTGCATTAAAGTCTGTATAAATGGTAAATATGTGCATTCGTAAAATGTATATTTACGCTGAAGTGACTCGCACTGAAATTTAAATCTAATTAATGCAGAAAGAAGGGATCTTAATTCAATCAGTGATTGAAGTGTTTTCCTTACGCAAATTTCAAGTAAACGGGGCAAGAAATACAGCATTTGCTTTGTAAGAAAGTTATACGATATTTCTGTTTTTTATATCTGTCTGTAAGGTTTACACTACAGTGCTCCCTCTCTACAACGACACCCTTTGGGATACGAAAACTGTATGTGTTGTTCAGGGGGAGTTGTTATAGGGAGGGAAAATCAAACATAATTAGCTTGTTTGCAGATCACCAGATAGGGTGTATTTCGAGAACTAAAACCGTTATGCCTCAATCAAACCCTATGTTGTTACCACTCTTTAGAATCGTCACTTTGTGACGATTCTAAAGAGTGGTCACAACATAGGGTTTGGTGGATGTATAAAGAAAATACGATGGAAAAACGTTGTTTCTAGAGCCTTGTTGTTTCGGAAACAGTGACATGCGTTGTTGTAAGGAGGGAATCGTTATTGAGAGGGCCGTTGTAGGGAGGGAGCACTGTATATGCTGCACTTTATAGATAAGTATGTCGCATACTACAAGTAGAACCATGTGCGTTCTAATACGAAATACAGCGTAATGCGTGAAACATGTATATCATATTACTTAAACGGCTGGTGTAAGGTTATAGATAAATATTGGTTTAGACCCTGCCACACGAATTTGTTCCTTTTGGAGACTGATTTTCTTGTTATATCTAATGCCACTAGGAATACTAATTAGATAAAAATCTAAAATGGCATCTCAATGCAGGGAGTTTCTGACATGACATAGACTGTAGAATATATATTATTACATATGCAAACATACAAGACTCTCACCAGACAGCTTCTACAGGAACCATCTGTATCCATGCTTATAAAACCTTTTAGTTGAGTCTGAATTCGTTCTCATGTTTTGGTTCAAATCTGACCAATCAAAAGCTTGAGAACAAACCCAGACTCAACTAAAAGGCTTTATAAGCATGGACCCTGATCTGGCTTTCTGTTGTTAGCAAAGGCTTCAGTAGACGTCTGCACCAGAGACACCGTTAGACATATTTCCTTTTTCATTTCCGCCATATTAACTGTGTTATAATTGCTCTTAGACAAACTCAATGTAACCGTGTGACTGAACTTTAATTAAAGTACGACCTTGTTGAGTAAACCGTACAGTAAACAATTTCTACAGATTATAAGACAATGATATTACGTTTCGTCATGATGACTAATAAAACCCAATTTGAAGTTGAACCGCGTAGAATTCAATATCCTTATATCTGGCGTCTATGTCGACGTGTACTCGGGCGCAAAATTACAATATTAGTTTGGAATATAAAGTTCAAATCGGTACTTTCGATATTAGAAAATGAACAATGTAACTGAAACATGAATACCGTAGGGCGAAACGTTTGTTCAAGGAAACTGTACTGGATTGTTTCGGAAAACGTATCGTTGGATGCCGCAGTTGAAACGCTTCGCATAATCATATATGTAACAGTTTGTTAACCCTTCTCTTGCTGAATTTTAAAATACATTTCTCTTTCTTTACCCATACCCTGTACAATTACATATATCTTCACTGTGTACAAGTATTTCGCCGTGCAATCACTGCTGTGGAGTGCACTGGTTACACGATCAATTTGTAAATTGTGCAGACCCTGATGAGACAGCTCCTGCAGGAGCTGTCTCATCTGGGTCTTCACTATTTACAGGTAGGTATATTGACGTGAATAGCAAGCGAAGTGTTAAAATAATGAACAAACCACTACCTCATACAGGATGAAAACAGATGGATCGTACATGGTTCGTCTACTCTGAGTCTACTCTACATGCTAATGGAATAATATAGAAATGTTTACAGTTTATACCATTGATAGACAGGCATTTTGACGTCTTTGAAAACAGACAAGATCCAGATCAGATGGCTCATGTATGGTTAATCTGCTCCGAGTCTACTCTGTGTGCTAATGGAATAATAAAGAAATGTTCTACAGTTTATACCATCACCAAAACTTCATGTTCAGATTGAATTATCAAGAAATGATGGAAATACTAATTATAATGTCTTACATAGTTAACAAGTTAATGTTATATTGCTATGCAATACATGAGACCGCCACCGGATTAAAGAAAAAACCTCCTCCTACCCACACACCCATGGTGTAGTTGACCATGGTATATACATAACCAACCTGAATGGTATTTGTAAAAATGCTAGAGTTGTGACCCTTTTGCATGACGCTTGTTCCACATGTGAAGTTTCAAATCAATTAAACCAGTAGATAAAGAATTATTGTCCGGTCAAGAAAATATGAAAAGGGGTATAAACATGTAACTCCTAAAATAGTAATGCTAGAGTTATGACCCTTGTGTATGACACTACCCCTCATGACGCTTGTTCCAATTGTGAAGTTTCAAATCGATTGAACCAGAAGATAAAGAGTTATTGTCCGGACAAGAAAATATGAATAAGGGGAATAACTCTGAAATAGTGATGCTACAGTCATGGCCCTTGTGCATGACACTAGCCCTCATCATGCTTTTCAATGTGTGAAGTTATAATGAATTTAGCCTAACTTTGTAGGATATATGGCCCGGACATGAAGCGTGACAGACGGACGGACGGACGGATAGACGGACGGACAGACGGAATCGAGCAAACCAATAGCCACCCAACCAGTAACGAATGGGGGACTAATAACAAGGTTCAGATGATATTCAGTTTACTGGAAACATCGCTAGTATGTCGGTATCTTTCTGAAAGATTTTAGCATCTGGTATAATTATGTTCCTATTGCTTGAAATGGTGATTACTGATATTAGTATATCAAAAACAGAACATAGGTCAGACAAGCCCCATTCCCAAATGTTGAGACAATGGGGGGGGGGGGGAGCAGATAATATTTTGGCCCCCTAATAATTCTCAAATATAAAAACATGAATAAGACACAAAGCAAAAGGGATATACAATTTGCACTTTCCTATTGTTAAATGATTTGCATTTAATTACGGCCTTTTGGTCCCGCATAATCAGTCAACAAAGTATATATCCCCGTTCAACGGTAAGCAATCGGATCATTCGTAACTACTCGTCGTATTCCGCCAGTATCCGGAATATCTAAAGTGTTCCGAGTACAATCGGATACGTTTCCCTGGCTTAACCCGGACTACCTCAGCTATTTTACGAAATGTATTCCGAACCCTGACGAAACACGACGAGTAGTTTTGTCTTTTCTACATGTGTTTAAAACCAACGAACAGATGAAATGCAAGAATCCTCTCCTTCAAGGTAAATACATGAATCAGACCGGGAATTCATTAATTTGAGGTAATGATTCGAGGAAAATGGTAACAATACAGGCATTGTTTTGCATGAGAGGTGACCCAGATTAAGATACGAACAACATTCATATGTGAATGTTACAAGACGAAGTTATTCGTTTTCTGAAATTTTGCAACTGCGGGAAAAAGCGAAAATAGCTCGTTGGACAAGGTTATTATGATAAAACCAGGTAGCTTCGCAGTCAGATTCTGTGGGCGAGTAGTCTAACACGCTGCTCTATTACATTAGAAGACTGTAAACTAGAGATTTACCTGCACGGCATAAAATCCTATCACATGTTTAATCTTTTGTTTTCTTCCGTTCCCCTGACCGTGTCACATTTCATTAGAGAGTATTTATAATATTTTATATCAACCACTGGAAGTTTTAATCTACAAGAGCAGATATATCGCTTCCTGTCTCCGTGCACCCCCGCCATTACATCCCTTCCTACTAAGTTTGCCCCGCCCACAAAATTGAAAACGGTCCCACGCCTATGATGGCACAAAAGATGATGAATATAAAATAACTCCAAAAGCACAGAACAACAAATGGACCGCTTGTGTGTATTCAAACATAGCACGCATGCACACACAGACATACACTCATATTCAAAAAGAGTGAACGTACCGTGTAGAGAAAGAAACCACTGACACGCAGAATGCCTTTCTTAGAGCTTTTCGCATGATATTATCACCCTAAATTAACTCATCTGCCTAAGAAGTTCACATTTCTACCTTAGTAAAAGTTCGAATTAGCCCCATTTATCATATACTTATGTACAAATTGTTCCAAATTGCTCAATTTTGCAGGTTGCTTGATTATCTAACAAACCCTCGAATAGAAATCAGGCAGGAGATTCCACACTCGTGATAGTCAATAGCAACCCCAGAAGCACGAATGATCTGGGCATGTGTTGTGTCAATCAAAACCCTTTTTATACGCCCATTTAAAAAACGGGACGTATTATGGAATGGCGCTGTATGTGTGTCTGTCCGTCTGTCTGTCCGTCTGTAACATCTATAACTCAAGTTCCGCTTGGTGGATCCTAACCCTTTCAGATTAAGCTTTTAAACTTTGAACACTTGTTCACTATCACAAGTTTCACCTGTAGGCACGAGTACATAACTCTGTCTAACATTTTGACATAATTATGACGCTTTTTAACTTGGAATTTTTGGTTAAGGTTTTGGTTAAAGTCCATTTATTTACATAACCCTTTCAGATGAAGCTTTTAAACTTGAAACATTTGTTCACCATCAGAAGCTTCATCTGTAGGCAAGAGTAAATATAGTGTCACGCATTTAGACACAATTATGGCCCTTTTTTAATTTAGAATTTTTGGTTAAGGTGTTTTGTTAAAGTACGCCTATTTACAACCTTGAAACTTGGTCGCAAAATTGCACTTATAATTTGAGTTTATTAAATATCGTTAACCCCAGTTTATGTTGAACAAGACCTTGAGGGGCGTATATTGTGCCCACTGGCACTCTTGTTTAAAGTATACCCTTTCATACCGATTGTACTCTGCTGGTAAACAATTATGGACTAGTCTACCTTGACATTTCAGTATTCCGATGGTTAACCTTAGACGTTTGGTTGAATGTCCTACACTAGTGATGTAATAAATGATTAATCCTAGTCCAACATAAATTTCATTTGAAAAGGAAAAGAAGTCTACAATCAAACCTTGTAGTTTACAAACTAGGCCACATTTCGTTCATTTATCAGTAAATTGGAACTGTCTGAGTAGACATTAACCCATATCCCGCTATTCGCGATCAGACTCACATCTGAAAACATCTTTGATCCAAATGAGACACAGAATAACCCGGCTTCCAATCAGAATTTAAGCTGTTTGAGACTCGGTCAATAGTTTCCCAGCATTCTTGAATGAAAAGTAAGCAAATTTGACCAGAGCCATTTTGTTTCACAGCCGGGTAAAGGCTAAGCAAATCATGAATTATTCATATCATTTATTGTCCACAACGTACAACGACCTCATATCGAGTTAACGTATCTACTCAAGCGCACATGGGATTTCATTAAGCCATTCCTCGCTGTAAAATAATGTCTGCTCAAATCTGGATGTGTTGACATTTGAACAACTTCTGATCTGATCAAATTTTAGAGAAACTATTTAGCGAATGTCAAACAGCTGGGATCCTGATGAGATTCCGATGCTTTGCAAATGTGAACTATGTCGCGGATAGCGGGACGATTTCTAAAGTATCTACAGTAAAAACCTCTCTATAACGACCACTAAATTGTGTTAATTAGTTTGTATTTTGGGCAGGTGGTTGCTTAAAGCAAGGTGAAAGTAAAACAGAACGTTCCTGTAGGAGCGTTCTGTTTTACTTTTATCTTGCTTTAATGATCCGCCTGCATTTAACACAAACTACTGAATGTAATTTAGTGACCGTTATAGAGAGGTTTTACTGCTGTACATATGCTAGAAGTTCTATTATTCTGAATGAGCTCATTATTTAGCTCAATATATATAATGTTCTCTCTGGACAAATTGTTTAATCACATATAATCTCCATTTCTTCCATGACTTAAAATGGTTGTAATATGACATCTCAGCTTCTGTATTTAACGAAAGAAGACAATAAGCTGAAAGTGATTACATAGACAATAAATTACTGCATACGCCACGTTCGATTTGACTGTTATATTACCCTCCTCCGGCTATTTCATTAAATAAATTATCAATTTGCCATGTGTTCACGTGGGGGCAACTTATTTGGAGTGAGAATATGCTAGATCATTAAAATCTTATGAACCTATCATGAACAGAAACTTGTAACATAAAAAGGATACAATCAGACCTTGATTACATAGTCCAATACCTCATCTTGGTATATGCATGCCTTTTATATGGAAATATAGCGAGTGACAGAGTGTTAAGATAATTATTTCTTAAATGACACTCTGTCGTTGAGATATTAGTAATAAGATAACTTTACATAAAGGTTTCGTTCCTTCAATTGATGGAGATGTCAGATTCTGATACTTAATGATTCAATGGAAATACATTATTATCTTAACTCTTTCGCTAGGACTTAGTGCAATGGGCGAAGCTGTGATAACCGTTATAATCCTTTGAAAAAATGTAACAAAATTAAGAAAATTATTACAAACGTTATCCTGTTGTATCACATTATTGTTTTCCCCAAAGGTAACATGGGTATTATTTCACGTGTTGTTTCATGTTTTGATAAACAGTATTTCATATGTGTGCTTCTTTATTATTATTTCATCTCATTGATTACATTGATATATTACTTGCTAGGATTCCTGTCACAATATATTTTTAACTTGTTAAATACTAATATCAACTAACAAATACATCATGTAATCCTACTTACCTGTATCATTAGTGAATGTCTCACGTTAATCTCTATTGATATGACTGATACCAATTCAACATGTTTGTGCAAATACGTAAGAGTTCACATTTATTCTGCGAATAATAACTTTCTAATGATATGGCTTGTGGTAAATTAATATGTATTGGCAACATTAACATGTCAACCAGCAGTAATTGACAAATGTATAACATTGTAAGTTACACAAAGTGCATCTAACCCTTTAAAAAAGAGCCTGTGGATATGCACTGTTTGTTATTAAAAATGTTGACGCATTCATTCCCGTACGGATAGGTTTATACGTGTAGAAATAGAAAATGTAAGAACAACCCATATATCACATGCATTTTCAAATTACCAATACTTGTAATAATTCTCTCTAGATGCACACACGTCTTCCTTTTCTGCATGTTGCTGTATTAATTCAAATTAAGACAGATTTGTTTCTTTTCATCTTTTGTTTAAACGTCTATTCGTTTATAGACAACATGGGTAACCAGATTCGTTAGGGACATCTCAATATATTATGCAGAATTACATCCCAAGTTTTATAGTAAAATTAATGATTTTGAACTGACGTTTCCAAGTCTCGTGCAAAAAGGAATTGTGTTATTTATCTTAAATAAATATCCATCTCAGTAACCCTTTCCTTCATATAAACTTATCTTCACACATTTACAAACAGAGTAGACCCAGATCGATCAGATCATTCCTATAGGAATATATACAGAAATACGCAGGAAACATCAACAATAACCTCTGTGTAATACAAACATGTACTGTGGACTTTATTATATAAAATGCTTCAAATATCATACAAAGTGTTCACAGTAAGGCCTTTAACACATATTTGGTAATAATAGAAGCTACAGCAATTGTCATTGAACAACTTTGGATTTCAAGTGAAGTTATCACAATTGCAATATTTCATCAATTGTTCCTCAATATAAAAGAACAAATATGAGTAATGCAGGAAACACCACAAAAAGAACAAACAGCCGCCCGAACAGCAACACAAGAAAACACAGCAAATGTACATCACTACCAAAAACATAAAGAGACGCACAAAGACAAAACAAATAAGCAATAGGGAGAAGATGGAAGTACCGCATTGGAACGGTCAGAGACAAAAGTCACTGGGGGTTAAACAGGTTTTGGGTCGCCCATACTCACACTTATTCCATCTCCACCCTAAAAGATGGCAAATGCAGTGGTAAAGTGCATGTGAAACGAAAACATTTAAGTGAAACAAACTGTATCCACCTAAGTGTACTGAATGATTTAGCTGCAAACGGAGTAACTGTAGAACAGTAATAAAGGGTATTATTAGGGTATTTCGACAAAAACGAAATAGTACAGATATCCGACGTCCTCCTTCCGTTTCCGGATTTAAGAAGTCGCTTACATAGAGTACTAACCATTTCTATAAGTCAAATGTAACGACTAGGTACTACGCTTTATAAGTGTGTTAACCTAGCAACAGCGATATGTGTTTAAGGTACTTCCAATTACTTGCTATTATTTACGGTCTTGACATTTTGTTTTAAAATTGTAAATGTCTTTCATTTTAGTTAGAGTATATTAATTTTACTCTGTAAATGCGTTTGGAGTTAACGGAAATATGTATTTCTTAAGCAAGGTTACAGATATCACAAATATGTATTCCTTAAGCAAGGTTACAGATATCACAAACTTCGGAAAACGTTTTCTAAATGTTATTATTGAAATTTACCACTCATTAGCAAATATAATTGCAATCTACGGACGTTACTGCAACAAGGCATTTCTCAACCAGACCTTTATGGGGATGTTATGTACAAACTTAGGAAAATTCGGGGTCATATCCATTTTCATGATTTGTTTATAAAACGCATTAAAACATTTAAGAAGAAAGGTTATGATCCCATTATATTGCAACGCACTGCATGTTTGGTTATCGACCATTTTACAGTCGGTAGCTACGCTTCCCTCTTCGCTTGCGCGATGACAGGCCGAGGGTAGTACTCTATGATGATATACTCTTAAACTCAGATACGGGATGAGCATACCAGACTCATGTATTACCTTTTCCCTGTCGTGCCCATAACGGCTTCCCTGCAGGTGCTCTGACTTCAGCAAAGTCATTGAGTACATATTTGACGGATTGTCACAGTTATTATGCTATGTTTTACATGTTGTCCTGTGTTCACCGTCGTCTATGTTGTGGGTAAGTCCGGCGGGGATACCTTTATTTACACTATTTGTAAAGCTAGGGTGACTTAGAGAGAAGCGTGAGGTTAGGTCGTCCGTAAACCGGTTTAAACCCCCAGTGGTGGTTTTGCTACTGACCGTGTCACCCTTCTTTTTGTTTGCCTTACGTCTTTGTGCTTGTGATTTTGTTCATGTCTGGAGTGTTTGTTTCTAGTTCTTGTGTGTCTGTTGATGTTTGTGAGTGTACGTTTGGATGTGTGGTTGTATGTGAGTGTGTGTGTGTGTGTGTGATGCTATCTATCGGTGTTTTTGGTGGTGGTTGCGTCTTGTATGTGGCTTTGCCTGCTTGACTTTACTACGTTTCCATTTATATGTTAAATGGCATTGAACATGTATTTCAAAGTGTTGATTAATGGTTAATATCATAAAAAATCATTTTTCAAAGAACAAACCACATCAATATATAAGTGAAAAGTATAAAGATTCTGCTTTGAGCTTGTTTCTATTCAAGTCTTGACAATCATTGTCATATATAAAACACTTTTGTAATAATTTTAGGATATTCTTGCTTAATGATTCATCGATACAAGTCATAGAAATTGTGTTCTGTAAAATAAAATGTTTCGATATTACTGCAAACTTGATATATGCATGCATTTATAGTGATTCCTTCCGTATTTTACACATCATATAAATGTATGTTTCATGTTTCAATTTTGTGCAATTAATTTCCGGTCTTGGCAATTATTGTTTTCGTTTTGACATGTGTAAAATTGCTGATATATATCGTCTTATATAGAACCACCGTAAAATTAGTTTACATGTTGCATATCCCACTCGGTTTTACTCGGTTAATAAGCAGTTATTAAAGGTACAACACTAATCACCCACTAGCACCGGCTAAAGCGATATTGACATTTATGATCGCGATGGACCTGAAAATATACAACTCTGGGAATGAAGTACGGGGCGACCTTTAACGCCTGCCGTTGTGGAGTGCATAGTATATGTTAATGATGGCATTGGGAGTGATATCATACTATGTTTCAAAGGTATTCTATCACAGTGTGACATCATTATATTTGTCTCTCAAGTAGATATATTCTATATAAAAATATATATAAGTAAAACACTGTTGGAAGGACGTTCAGACTCACACAAAATCCAAAAACTCAACGCACGCACTCATCACACATGAGCACCACATACATACATCACGCATCACGTCACACACACTCGTACGGACGCATA
Organism: Azorinus chamasolen; assembly: GCA_963576725.1. Lineage (NCBI taxonomy): Eukaryota > Metazoa > Mollusca > Bivalvia > Cardiida > Solecurtidae > Azorinus > Azorinus chamasolen. The sequence continues at coordinate 92,109,232 of OY755243.1, forward strand.
CGCCACACACACACGCACACACGAACATAATTAGTGCAACCTGTTTTACTGTTGCTATTGTAAGTATTATGGAGAATCCGCTTTTAACACTTTTGCACTTTTACACTATTCCTCCTTATTTGGTACATGTGTTTCAGATGGTTGACGACTTGGACAGATAGATGGATAGATAGATAGATAGATAGATTTATTTCGGTAAAAATTGTACATAACATGGCAAAACATAACTAAGACAACATATAAAAAGCCATGTAATGCGCATTAGAAACCATGCTTACAGATAAACACCGCAGAATATCAGAACAATTAATAAGAGTCATATTTAAAGAATAAATTGAAACAAACCTATCAAATTAACAAAGATAAAACAGTAATTAATAAAACTAAGCCCTGATATTCAAGAAAATGCAATAAATACAGAAGAGCCATCATTTTAAAGAAAATTGTTGTATAATTTATTCTTTATTCATCAAAAACTTTTTAACATCAAATTTAAATTGACTAGAAGATTTGCTTTGTCTTAAAGTCTGAGGAAGGCAAAGACAAGCACCATTCGACGAACGTTTAGAACCCGGCTTTGTGTAAGAAAATATAGAACAATGGGACTGATGGTTTCTTAAATGTGTAGGATATATGTCTGATACGAACACGAGGTTTGCCAATCGTAGATCAGTCACAGCGTGTGGTATATGTGGTGTTATAACGAACAACGATATACAGTACAAAATCACGCACATTCGAACGTTCAAGTAAGTATAATTATCGGACTGTCTCTCCTCTATATAGACGACTTTCAGTTCATTTGAAAACACGGTAACCCGGGTCAGACGTATCTTATATAAGCCGTTTGATCAGGGTCTACTTTGGTTGTGTGTGAAATTCTACAATTTATGAAATGGAAACAGCTTATTGTTTCATTGGCCAATATTTAAATTCGGGTATGGAATATTTATGAGTATGGAAACAATACAGTCAAACAGGAAGAGAGCAACATACGAAAAGACACTGCACCAAACACCATCAAACAAGAAACGTTTCAGCCACAGGACAAAACCTAACGGGGTGCATATCAAGACATTAAACATTAAGCATATTAGATAACAAAGTTGACCATAGGGTGAAAGCCTGATTTGCGGGTACCAAATCTCACACTTATCCCACCTTCACCCAAGTCAAAATGTAAACTAAAATAAATAAATAAAACTACACAACATGAGTAACGATGTCAAAACTAAATAATTTGCAAATAAACTGAAATCGTAAACAAGTGACGTCATCATTTTAATGACGTCAAAACTTGAAAGTACCGGAAAAGTACATGAAACATTTCAACATTGATATTTTAAAACAAGCAAGAAATGCGGTAACCGCATTAAAGCCGGATTTTTTGTGTTGGACCAAATATTAACATAATGATTTTTATTGATATATGTTTACGTCACTTCAACACAATTTCAGTTAATTCACGATGTCAATTTAATTACATGTGGATGAAGCTATATGCATACTAACTATAAATTGTCTAGCATATGTAGTTCAGAAGTTATATTTTTAATGAGAGTCAAGTTTTTTAAAATAGTGACCTTGACCTGATTTCATGTATATTTATGTCATCTGTAAGGTCAAAACCAAAGTTATCTGAATACCAAAGGTGGATTGCCTAGCGTCGTACCTAAGAAGTTATAGTAAACTGTTTAAGTTTGTTAAAAACAGTCATATTTTCAAAATAGTGACCTTGATCTTGACCCAATATCATGTATCATTGTATCAACTGAAAGGTCTTTACCAAAGCTATTTCCATATCATATTTGAATTGTCTAACATATGTGGTTCAGAAGTTAAGACAAAATGTTGTAGTTTTTATACGCCCGTTTGAAAAAACGGGACGTATTATGGAATGGCGCTGTATGTCCGTCCGTCTGTCCGTCTGTACATCTCTAACTCAAGTTCCGCTTGGTGGATTCTTCCCAAATTTAACCACAATGTTTATCTAGACATGCTACAGTAGGCTACTAAGTCCCGGTTTGTTTATCTAAGGTCAAGGTCACACAATTAGACTTAGAATTTGCGTTTAGCAAAAATGTTAACCAGTCTGTCTGTCTGTAACATCTCTTACACAAGTTCTGCTTGGTGGATCCTTCCCAAATTTAACCACAATGTTTATCTAGACATGCAACAGTAGCCTGCCAAGTCCCGGCTCGTTTATCCAAGGTCAAGGTCGCTTAATTTGACTTAGAATTTGCGTTAAGCATTTGCGTTAAGCAAAACTGTTAACCTCAATTTATGTGGAACAAGTCCACTTATTTACATAACACTTTGTGATAAATCTTTGAAACCTGGAACACTTGTTTACCATCACAAACTTCATTTGTAGGCAAGAGTACATAACTCTGTCCAACATTTTGACAGAATTATGCCCCTTTTTAACTTAGAATTTTTGGTTAAGTTTTTGGTTAAAGTCCACTTATTTACATAACCCTTTCAGATAAAGCTTTTAAACCTGAAACAATTGTTCACCATCAGAAGCTTCATCTGTAGGCAAGAGTAAATACAATGTAACTCTGTCAAGCATTTAGACACAATTATGGCACTTTTTAATTTAGAATTTTTGGATAAGGTTTTTTTTGTATGCCTATTTACAACTTTGAAACTTGGTTTGCAAAATTGGATAAGAATTTCAAATAAGAATTTGAGTTTAGCAAATACGTTAACCCCAGTTTATGTTGAACAAGACCTCGACGGGCGTATATTGTGCCCACTGGCACTCTTGTTCAATGATGGCCCACACCATGGGCACAAATGAAGTTAAGTGTTTGGTCATACATACAGACACGACCTTTACAGAACTGTTCATTGCCTGTTTCACAGCGACAACATATAAGTAAACGTCAACCGAATTCATCGGAAGTCAAGCAGAACGCTTTTGTACACGACTTCCATCGTGCTTAAATTAGCTAACTACTTAAACATATCCAAACTTTGGAATAGCGAGGTTTAACTGTATCTTTCTTTTAGAGTAAAGCGTAAGTATAATTTTGAATTGTCATGGGTGTCAGTTAATCTAGATGTCTGTCTACTAAGACCTTCATTTCTCTGTCGAATGTAATCCTTCGTTTATACCATACTATGTCTGTTTGTAAGAATACCGATGTGCCTCTCATTGAAATTAGTGTCTTACGAAAGCAGAATGTGATCGTAATTCAATCAGATTCAATCTTGTTAACCACTTCTCTATTGATATATCCGTGCAAGCTATAGTTTTCAGACTGGCGGAAAAACGTCTTTAGTACCGCAAACCGGATTCAGCTATCGTACCAGTGCCACGTCCGATTTAACCTTTTTGTGTATGAATGCACCATAGGCGGATCCATATCGCATATTTTCAATGCAGCAAAATACCACTTAACTAGTGTTTGAACCAGAATTGCCGATCTGCCCCTGTCCTGCGATTTGCCTGCAATTCTAGGTCAAATGCTGATGAGGAGTTAAGCGGTTAAAATAGTGCCCCTTTAAATATCACTCTTATCAATATGAAAATGATCGAAGCATTCCTTTAAATTTGGTCAGGAAAAGCTAACTAAAATATTTGATACCATTAACGAAACGGGAAAAGAAAAGGGGCAAAATATAGCTTTACAGTGGTCACGTTAATGACATGATAAAAACGTTTTCAGGACGTTTCACATGCGCTTAAAATGACATGCCATTCATCCAAAACGACGAAGTATTTTGTCATATTGATACATTTTTAAGACTTGTCCGGCGGTTGGTCGGTTGGTCGGTCGGTAGGGCGGTTGGTCGGTCGGTCGGTCGGTTGGTCCGCATTTGAACATGGCTAGTTGGTGTCGCGAACTCCTCTTTCAGTTTTAAAGTTACCGAATTTATATTTGGTATACATAATAATCACGAATAGTAGATGTGCAAGACACAATGTTCATGTTCATGGCCAGTCGTTCATCGATTTCAGCGCTTTGATTTCGTTTTTGGAAGACTCTTATTTGCTTAAAAAGTATTAAATGATGAGTGAAGTGTACAGTGTTTATTACTTAAGCACTGAAAGCAAAGTAGTTTTGAACGGTATCGACACTGGGAAATGCCATTTTTATTTCGAGTATACTAGTATGCGAAAGGCTAGTCTACTGATATGAATCTATTATGCTAGGAAGTAAAGAGAAGAGCAATATATGGAAAAGGAACGACAAGTTAATGATTATTTATCCTTTTTTTTTAAAACAAAAGCTATCTTTTGGTATGTTTTAAGTTTATGACATGTGATTAAACAAATAATGTATTTGTGATGGAGTTGTTGTTGTTAAGACATAGCATGCGAAGTGCACCTGTGCTCCGGTGTAGGTTCGAATTTTACATTAATTGTTCGTTCATTTGATGGTGTTCTTCATTGATTGACAGATGCGTCATTCGCTATGTTCATCAATGGCTAGAATTATGAAAGAGTTGTCCGTGGGTCTCTGATAGTTAATCATAGAAATCACTGGAGAGAAAGACACTCTTTTTTAAGATGGATATACATTAATAGTCCCACGGCAAAATAGGTTACTACAAGAGAAATTGACTAGAAGGAAACCTTTATGAATTATTCATACTGTAAATCAAGATTGCAATTTCTAGCCCTTGATATAGACCGAATGGCTGCTAATTCTATCCTTTGCATAACCTTGTGTCAGCTCTTCTTGAATGTATACATGAAAAGTGTATATGTGTCAACAAAAATTAGAAAAAGATATAGCATGTGCGTTTGTAGTGACTACATGCATGCTATAACAGAAACTATGACATTAACTCAATGGAAAATGTTTTTCTATCTAACAGTACAGAAATCGTTTTTATCAATTAACATAATTGTGTATACACGAGGGGTGATTTAAATAATATTCCTCTAAATATATGCATATAGAATGAACCTTAAAACGACATACAGTATATGATTTCAACTGCAAACCTTTAGATTCAATTGATTTCAAAATATATGGTTAAGCGCGAGCAAGTGAGGGGTTTGGTGTGTGAATTGGGTTAGCTTTATAGGTAATGCGACACTACATATCACCAGTAATACACTTTCTCCGAGCGATGCAACATTCAAAATCCGGCGTGGATATTAGGTTTAAAACGATTCAATGTATTTTTATGCGTATTGCTGATTGTTATACGTAAGGTGCTGCTAGTTTATTCATACAGTGACGTTCGAATTAGACGGCGTTCAGTGAAGAAATATTCGGTTATTTGTTCGACGTTTCATTGCTACATATAGTTATATTTTTATGTACTATGAGTGTTGTTTCGGTTTGTTGTTTTGTTTTCACTTTCATTTCACAAATGGACATTTTGGTAATATTTAGTGAAGTTTAACGTAGAATAAGTTTAACAACACCATAGTCACATGGCAACGATATCATATGGTATTGAAGAATGCGTCTGATCCTGGTGTTGTTTGAATATTTTCTATGTGTGTAATCAGTTTTGTCTATGGTGTTGCAGTGGATGTTTATGTGTTATTTCAATTATTTCCTGTCCGTTTCTGCTCTATTGACTCATCCATTCCTGGTTGGCAAAGCGTTACACTTTCTGAAAGTAGGGGGTCCTTCGGAAGCAAAAGTAGCAAAAGTGGAGGACCATAAATATCGTCATACTTTTCTGTTAGGTTTATAGGACCGTTGTTACATTATTGTTATGTAATATGTATGTATATAACGGAATAACCTAACTGCTTTATTTTGATTTGAGTGATGTGTTTTATATTGGAAAAACTGCCGTTGTTCCTTTTTAAAAACTGTTAAAATATTCAGTTTCTTTTAATGTCATGATATATTTAAATAGGGTTTATCCTACATATAAATAATCATATGCATACAGAAATCATTTATATAGCATATTGTACGATCTGCAGTTAACAACCATGAGTTTTTAACCCTTTCGCTGTCAATGCCGGATCTGTGATTACCTATGCAAACAGTTTGGATCCAGATGAGACGCCGAGTAACTCGGCGTCTCGTCAGGATCCAAACTGTTTGTTATTGTTACTATGTTTTTGAAACAAAAATGAAGAAAATAAAAAAATGAAAATTTGTAGCAGACGACAAAGTTAGCAGACGACAAAGTTAGCAGACGACAGAGTCTGGCAGCGAAAGGGTTAATGGTACCATTGCAAAGTCAGTAAATGGTCTATATATAGCGGTTCTACTGTACTTAGGAGTAATAAGCAGCAACTAATGTTCCGAAAATTGGATTGCGTTAAGGAACAGGGCAGTCTTAAAACTTAAACAAGCGATAATCTTTAATTTAAAAAAAAACAACAACAGTTGAACCCCTCTGAAGCAACCACTTAATAAATAGATAATAGTGTGTTCAAATGGATGTAGTTGGTTAATACAGGACGAACGTAATGTAGGAATCCCATAAAGCTCCTATAGGAATCTTGCATTGAGCTAGTTCCTGCCTTATCTACACATAGTCTTGTCGGTCACATTACAGAGATTTTACTGTACATGTGTAGTCACATTACATTTATTACTACTGATGATTTTCGCCGAAATAATCTTGATATTTAAAGTGATTGTCCCTGTTTGCAAAATGTTTTATATATGCCAACGAATTACATAAAACATTTGTTCATATGCTTAAGTATATAGATTGAAAACAAAACACAATGAAGCAGATGAACCTTCATGCGTTTGATGCTGAAAACGATGTAGTTCGCAAATGTATCCGTATTTATTTGGGAAGCGTTTTAGTTTTGTAACGCAAACATAATACGTGTCGACGAAAACGGTTTCTTTTATATCACATGAGTATTTTTCAACAGGATTTCAAATTGACAATCTTAAAGATAATGACATAACATGGATCTATACCATGTTTTATGATGTAATTGAAAATATGCGTTTATTGTAAGGATTATCACTTTAATTCTTTCCTCGTTGAATATTACTGTAAGAGAGTATTTATTAGCTGACCTTTTGTAACGGCATATATACATTTTACTACTGTATTGCAAACACATTAAACCCTTTCGCTGCCAATGCCGGATCTGTAATTACCTATGCAAACAGTTTGGATCAAGATGGGACGCCGAGTAACTCCGCGTCTCATCAGGATCCAAACTGTTTGTTACTGTTTTTGAAACAAAAATGAAGAAAATCAAAAGAATGAGCAGACGCCAAAGGTAGCAGACGACAGAGTCTGGCCGCGAAAGGGTTAATTAGAATAGAAGTCAGGTAGGAAAGGCAAACTCGAAACTCTACTACACCATATTCAATACGATATTCCATATTTGCTTCAAAACTTGTATGTCACAAAACTGCTGGAAATTATTCCGTGAAAATTCATTAACCCGTTACTCCATAAATACGCCTTTCTATGCATTTTACAAACAGAGTAGACCCAGATCAGACGGCTCCTGTAGGAGCATTATGTCTGTTCTGTTTGCTTATGATATAATACAGATATGATTCTACAGTCTCTGTCATGACCAAATGTTCTTATGTTCATATGCCATAATTGATCTAATCAATATTCATGATATAATTATTTCTTACATATTCACGAAGAAAATGGTTGATAGTTTCATACCCTCACTTCCCGGGGTATGCTTACCAATATCCGACTGTGAACAATTCTTCTCTATTCACATCTGGATCTATTCACATTTGCAATGTTGACTGATTCAGTTTCTCAGTGAGTCATCTGGATATAAACTGTCCTCAAATGCGAATCTGGTTGCGGATGGCAGGATAAGAGTTAGGTCGATTCATTGTATTCTTAATAATACATGACCATCTTTTGAATCAGTTGAAATGCACTTTTTATTCTTGATATAAATATTACTTGGTGTCCAACTTGATGTCTGACGGTTTGAACCATTTTAGAATGTCGAGAGTGTTTTGAACAACACTAAGATAATATAAATTGCTAAATGATATTCGAAATTAACCAGAGATTTGTTTTTATCACAAAAACAGATGTCTCCTTCTTCATCATATTTCTAATATACAAGTGTAATATCTGTTAACTCCAAAGTTTTCAGGGGCAGACAATTTCATAACCCCAGGTACACAACAGATCATGTTGATCAACATTCCTGTGAAGTTTGATTATGATAGACCTGGTGATTTCAGAGATAGGCGCGACACAAAGTTTGTCTTAATTGAAGTCATCAGGGTTAATAACTGCAAAGGTATCAGGCAGAGTAACTCAGCAATTATCAGGGGAAACAATTCAAACTACCCAATAATTCTGTGACGTTTAGTTGCGTTAGCCTTAGCGGTTTAAGAGATATGTGTGACACAGAGCTTGTCTAATTTTAAATCATGAGGGGCAGTAACTCCTGAGTTATCAGTGGATACAATTCAATAACTCATGCTGGTGAACATTCCTGTGACGTTTGGCGACTCTAGACCTACGTGTTTCAGAGATACGCGCGACAATATGTTTCTCTAGTTTTGGGTAATAACTCCAAAATCATCAATTGGAGACATTTCCAACATCCAAGGTGAACAACAACAGCCAAGATTCCTGTGAAGTTTGGTGACTCTAGCCCTAGCGGTTTTAGAGATACGCGCGATACAAAGTTCGTCTAATTCAATGTCACCAGGGGTAATAACTCCAATGTTACAAGGAGAAACAATTCACAACCTCCAGGTGCACAACAACTTATGCTGGTGAACATTCCCTACTGGTTTTAGAGATACGCGCCACACAATTGCGTGACAGACAGACGGACGGACAGACAATTCTGGCAAAAACATGTCTCCCCATAAATGGAGAGGGGCATACATACACTAAAAGCAGGTCCTCACAAGACTCTTTACCAATACTGTTTACAACTAAATGAAACAGTAGTAAAGTCAAGCAGGAAAAGCCACACACAAAACGCCACCATCACCAAAATTCACCTTGGATGTTGGGGTAAATTGTGAAGTCGGGAGAATATGTACATTGTATGTAGTTCTAGACTATAAACCTCACCTTTACCTTACCAAAACACCGACAGAGAGCAATTTATATAGCAATTTATACACATACACACATACAGGAGAAAGTCACATACAAGACGAAATCCCCACCAACACATCGATAGACAGCATGTCACGCGCACGCACGCACATACGCACGCACGCACGCACCCACCACACACACACACACACATACACACACACACAACCAACCAAACACACGCAAACACACGAGAAGGACACAGAAAACACCAACAAACACACAGGCACCCTAATATATAAATTTTCTCTCTTTGCGTTACTGCTTTTGCTTTCGAAGGATCCCGTAATATCGGATTTATATTCCATCTATCCATTAGAATATTTAACATACGTTCTGTGTAATACATTATTTTCAATGTATTTATAACTCAAAAGTAAGTTCCTAATTAACATTTGTGTATGCCTATAAAACACATATAAGATGTTTAACCATGTCTGGATTATACTTGAGATAGCTGAATTATATTATAAATGTTTATTTGTTATCCTTGTTCTGTAATTTTCCGTAGCCCCCATTCACTTAAACTATTAGGAGTCATACCGAAACTGTCAGGTCAAAATTAGCACTGCATTAGTTGCCTTACAGTGTGGACATGAACTAAGTAAGTATTCAACACACATTGACAAGAATACTCATCAGATGAATAGCATTGTTTCCAGACAGAAATATTTGTGCCGAATTTCGGATTCGCATGCTTTATAAATTGCAACACATTCATGAATAAAGCTGATAGAACAGCTCTCGTTTGGAAATCATTTTTTTGCGCAGCATTCTTTATGCAAATGGTATCAAAACGATTACAATACAGATACACAGTTGCATTCCTCGAGACATGTCCTGACTAAATATGTGATCTGAGGTTTCTTAACAACATAATTATACACAGACACAGATAAAAGCAATATATAGGGAATATTATACGAAGTGACGATATGAAGGGTTGTATCACATGAGTGGTTGTTTGGCCGTTGTATTCTCACGAGCCGCGGACATATCGTCACTTCGTGTAATATTTCATTTATTATATATCTGTGTTGATAAACGAACACAAAAGAACACCAATACTTCTTTTATTCAGATACATTTCGTTACTTAAAAAAGTCGCGTGTCCGGTGCGTCACGGAAATGTACGGCTATTGCCGGGCGAAAGTAGTCCCCCTTTTCGACGTGAATATACGGATCTTGCATTGCACGCTTGTGCAATACGGAAAATGTATCTGAGAGGTTGTATTGCATGATCGAATACAATAGTATTTTACTGCAGAAACTGACAGGTATATAATAAATATGGATATTGAATGCAACGAATGTTATCATGCCTGTGATGGTATAAATATATTTTAAATCATCTAATATTATTTCAGACCATTATGTAAATACCATAGGACAATGGTCATTGTGCAAATGTTCGTCTTTTATTTAATTTGGTGAACATGAAATTCATCGGCTGATATTTGAATCGAATGCTTATCCCACAGTACGCTTAAAAGTAAAATACAAATATGAGGCATGCATGAAACATCACATACAAAATAAACAGCGGCCCGAACAGCACCACAAAAAGAAAACAGCAAAACTATCATAACACAAAGAGACGCACAGAGACACAAACAAACAAACAATAGTTGGAAGATAAAGTACCGCCTTGGAACGGTCAGTGACAATAGTCACTGGGGGTTTAAACCGGTTTAGGGGCATCTTATTCCATCCTCACCCTAAAAGACAAACAGTAAAAAACGTATCCCCTCTCCGACTAATCTAGAACAACCGCGATGGCTAATAGTGATAAAGTGCATGTAAAACGAAAATATATTTAATCTGCAAACAAAGTAACTGTAGAAAAGTAATAAAGGGTACGATAAAAATGAGGTCCGACGTCCTCCTTCCGTTTCCGGATTTAAGAATGGAAAAGTAGTAAAGTCAAGCAGGCAAAGCCACATACAAGACGCAACCACCACCAAAACACCGATAGACAGCATGACACACACACACACACACACAACCACACACGCAAACGCACACACACACACACACACACACGAAATAAACACAGAAAACACCAAAAGACACACAAGAACCAGAGACAAACGTTCCACATATGAACAAAATCACAAGCACAAAGACGCAAGGCAAACAAAAGGAAGGGTGACAAAGAGAGTACCGCCTTGGCACGGTCAGTAGCAAAAATAAAAAAGTCGTCTTATAGAGTACTAAACCTTTCTTGTCGGCGTACATGAAAATAGGGTAACATAGTTGACGAAAAAAAATGAGAAAGTTGGTATGTCCAAAACGTGTACGAAGTTTGTAAATCGCATCATCATAAAATTCAGGATTTGAACTACCGTGTCATAGGAACGCCTCAAGATTACATTTGTATTGACATTTAAGTGACGGATGTAGATAATAAAATTTGAAGAATGTTTTTTTTGTTTTATGATATCTATATCCTTGTTAAGCAGCTTTTCAGTTAAAATGAGATTTCGACTGTAAAAATCGTCAACAGAAGAACAAGCTCTGGCGAAACGAATAAGTTGAGATATATAGACCCGTAATATTGGGCACGGGAAAAGCCACAAAACACAGTTTGAAGTGGAAATGAAAGTAAATTGTGTACAAATGCCGTATAAACATTTTATAATTATGTTGTATTGGCAATGCATTAAGTTCTTTATTACTGATATTGTCTTCTCCATGACACATTGTAATGTGTTAGAGTTTCTCGTTGAGATTTACTGCAGCTTCTCGTTTTGTTGCAATTACCTCAGCTTGTTTTTTTCTATTAAATATCTACAATATCATGTCACTTCGTAAATTTCAACGACTTAAGCTTTTGTTACAAATAATGGAAATTGTTTCTGTAGACGAAACGTAATTTCGATTAATTTCTTTCACCTCCAATGTCGTAGAACACTGATAAGGTCTTGTTGCAATGGGTGAATCGGTGATTACCTCTGCAAACAATTTGGATCCAGATGCGACACCTAGTAAATAGACAGCTCATTATGATCCAAACTGTTATAACACATCTGCTACGTTTTAGACAGTAACATAGAGAAATGTTCACTCTGATACTTGAAGCAGACATTGTTTGCAGATAAAACTTATCTTGGCGCCTACAGAGTTAAATACTTTTGGGTAAAAACGATTCCAAGACATCATCATCAGCCTATGGTAATCAGTACATTTGCATGTTCAGATGATACACGGGAGACTACAGTCCAGACATGTCGTTTATTTGTTGCAGGCAGAGAGATATAGATCACACATAAGACCTATTGGACAGCTCACGAACTATCTGCAAACCAATAAATGGGGAAAATTATCACTGCTTATGGTTTAAGTAAAAGTGTCGAAAATTTATTTGGAATCGTATGAATGTCAGCGATATGGTGATGTGACATGCAATATGACAGTATTTTCTGTTATGATGAATTATTCATGGCTCGCATTTAGGATAGTTGCATGTCCGTTTTGCGTCATGGTGTGCGTTATTAATATTTTCTTCAATGCGTCTTATTATATTAACAATATCGTGCATTTCATAATTGTATCGACCAACTTTGAAACATTTGGTTTAGAGTTATGTACCTTTGTTTTGTTTTCAAAATAGCTGATGTTTAACACTGTTTACACTTCAGTTACTTGATTCATTCACCTAGCCTTACAGTTATATTATCTGACATATGCTATCTTTGTTACACCCTAAGGTCTGTAGTTCGTTGTGGATACACATCAACACTGTGTGTAACGATGCGATCTCGTGCCAGTCAAGTTAAGGGTCATTATGTATAGAGTGGCATTGAATAAACATTGTATCAATCAAATATAAAGGAAAAACATGCTTGTCAAGAATGAATTATTTAGCATGCGATCATTACACAAATGATTGAGCGGATTTTGTATTGTATGCTTAACGTTTACATTGTTCATTGACTAGTTCCCACATACATATAAAATGGCTATGCGTATCAACACATTAACAAATGTGTTAATAGTGATTCATTTCTATTTAAGATTCATCATTGTACTTGTGCATACAATAGTTGCATTGTGCTTGATCCCAGTTTATCAAATGGAACTAACTGAAATATTAACCCTTATAATTGATCAAGCAATATGTAATTGAAGCCGGTCTTACGGAATACTAAACAATTCTATTATAAACAATAATTGCCCAATATGTCACAAAAAGGAATGTTATATTAAAATTGCTAACATTCCATATCATCAAACGGAGATTTTATCTATATCAATTTGTACGGGAATATGTTCACACCATGATGTCATTTGTGACGACATCAAACGTTATATGTATTTCCAACATGGCTGTATATTTTCAACATAGATAACCCTTTCTTTGATGTTATGATTCCTCCCTTTTACCCAAAATAACTCAAATAGAATGAAGCTAACCCTTCTAAATGTTAAATGTCTGACACAGAGAAGGTGAGACAAGTAGGCGCGATCAATTCACTACAATGGCATATGTGACATGAAGAAGTCGATTGTCAATGTTCATTACGACTGACGCCCAGACTACCCTCAAAACACTAATTTAAATCTAATATCGGACGCGAATGGTGTCTAGACGATCACTGTTTGTCAAAACAATTACACTGTAGATAATGCCGTTTTCTGCTAGGTATGATACTATCGCTAGACAGACGCTTGCTCAAGAGGATCGTTGCATTATTAAATAGAAGTGCATGTCAGTGCTATAGGGTAACGATTAGTAAATTGCAAGTATACAGGCATTCTGCACAGCATTTGAGTAATTAAGGAACATTTTGAGAAACCGACATAGTGATGTTCAAGTTGTTTTTTGCCCCAACATCGAGGGATGCATTTAGCCATGCTCCTATCCGCCCGTTCGTCCATACAAGCGAAAGTCTGCCCGTCTGCATGTACATACGTTCCACAGATAATGTGTGTCCAACTCCTCATACATCATTGGGATGATTTACTTCAACTTTACATGGATTACCAATGTTGTTGATATGAAGATGTAGGTGACATTTTTCCGAGCTACATGTATACATGTAAAATAAGGATGCTTGATAGATATATTATGTGATTTAGTGAAATATTAAGGATTGTCTTCAATTCATAATCTAAAGCTACTATGAAGGTCACAATTATGTTATGGTCTTCATAGTGCATGTTTGTAAATGCAGATTAAATCCAAACTGAATAAAATGCTAAACATAGCGATGTAAAATGACCATAGAATTGCTAAAACTAGGAATATATATTCCAAAATCAATTTATGGCATAAAAACAAACGATAAAATGATCAAGTGAATACTTACGTGTGTAAAGAGCCTTCTACACGTCATTAACATCTTACCTATTTGTTGGCGTACTTGAAAAAGCAGTACTCAACGTCATGATGACGTGTACACAAACTATATTGGCTACACATACCCGTACACGTGTACGTTGATTTCTCAACCTCTCTAATATAGTCAGGGGGTCATTCGCGCCCTATGGGCACAGTTTTCTAGTTCAATTTGTTTGCAAACAGCCGAGTAAAACGGCGCCCCACCTGGACACTCGGTCAACTTGATCGAATCGGAATTCCAATTAAAAGAACTTAAAGAGAAGCATGCGATATCACTTTAAACGTACATCCCCCCCCCCATCCCACAAGCTCATATGAAGAACGCACACACATTAAAAACCCACATTTACAGGAAACCCAACATTTCACGGAGTTCGATTGGTTGTGTTTTAGTGCACTGCGACATCAAATGGGATGGAATGGGATGGGTTTAAGGGCATCGTGAGACAGAATATGTCATATAGCACTAAACCAGGTGGCGAGCATGACTGAAGCGCAGAATCACTGAGTCAGAAATAAAGGAAGTTCGTGCGTATACACAAAAAATAAACACCCATTCGTTCATCCATACAGGAAGAAATAAATAAACATAAAAGGAGTACCACCCCGGAACAGTCAGTGACCTTATAATAAGTAAGTGTCATAAAAATATAACCATTATCCAGCGTGATAGTAATGCGTGAAACAATGGTATCATGAAAATGAATTAGCTGAATTTTATAGAGGCTTATACACACTTTTCGGGGCATATGAACAATGAAAACTAGTTAAAACTGTAAAATTTGATCTATATATTTCTAAAGAAAACATAATTGTAAGCGACATGAAATATAAAAAGGTAATTATAAAGATATTTTAATCATTTCAATGAAGAAGAGTAGTAACTGAATACATATTTCTGTATGACTACAATAATTCAAGGATACCATTTGATCTAAACAGGATTTTATTTCACAGATTATATGCAAAACTCAAGCAAAACTCCATGATGGAAGCACTGATGTAGGGAAGCATATATGCGAAGTTCAAGTATGTAAATAACATAGAAAACTGAATTTAATGGTTCTTAATAATGTAAAATGACTGACGGCCTGCATGTTTTCAAGTAGACGCTGTTATAATGAATATTGGTTTTAACCTAACTTTCTTTCGAAAATTAAACGATATTTGACTGATTAACATAGTACCGGCATTACATGTCATGACTTTAAACCTTTTACGTCTATTTTAAGTTACAGTTAAGTCGTACAAACTGAATTTCTGAACTCATCCATTTTGACAGGCTTACCTTTTAGTCAGGCTTACCATTTTGGCAGGATTGTGGGGGGGGGGGGGGCAGTGTCAGTGCCAATTAAAGAAATATATGCTAGTGAAAACCATTGACCCCATTTGCTTCAGTACAGATAATCAGATCAATAGCTCTTAGACATGTGTCTACACTGCCATGTATGGGGTCGCTGGAATACATTTGTTAATACGGACGAATAAGTTGCACTTTCAATTACTGCTCATGAACAGACTCAATAAAACCGAGTCTGCAATTTTCTCTTTTTGTGTTGCAATTTTTGCTTTCGGGGGATCACAACCCTTCAGAATTTATAATCTTCACAACAGCAGGTGTTAAGTGCTTGTGTGGCGGCCGTAAAACGTCGCCCCGTACTTCATTCTCAGTGTTGTTATACCTTCTGATCCTTCGAGATCATGAATTTCAGTACTTCTTGTTCTGAAAATTGAAAACCCCTTAAGCCGGTGCTAGGGGGCGTGAGCAGTGTTGCACTTTCAATTACTGCTCATGAACAGACTCAATAAAACCGAGTCTGCAATTTTCTCTTTTTGTGTTGCAATTTTTGCTTTCGGGGGATCACAACCCTTCAGAATTTATTATATTAGCACACCTCATCGACTCAGTTTTCAAGCTCATCATTGATGAGACTGCAAGAAGTGAGTGAAAATAGATCGTGCTATTAGGAAATAGCTATGAACTACATTGTATTACCTGTCGTGCATTTAAACATAGATGCCGTTTAGGACAGACTTGTACCAACCATTCGGGTAATTAATTGACAGAGTGTCGCAACTATAAAATGTCTCATGTAGAAATTAAATCTGGCCCTGTAGCAAAAATGTGTTAAACTCCGAACTGCTACAAGCTAGCATATCAGCAATGTGATTGTTGTCATAGAATTTTGATTTTATACCTTATGTTTTGCCCCATTTACTCCGCTATTGTTTACGATAAACTCATTCAAAGTGACTTCTGAGGCCTATCCATTTCATTCGGGGGAAGGGGTACAACGAACAAATTAATTGCTGGTATAAACCACTAATATCAACTGGTTCAGCAAATAATACAGATCCTGATCAGAGGGTTCCTTCCACTGTCCTATTTATGGGATATGTTAAACAGCCCTGATCCTTTTATTCGGCGCGTTGTCCGGACCCAAACTATTTACAAAAATAAGGTATACTGTTCTTAGAAGAACTGATCACATTTTATTTCCTTGTTTTAGTGGTACGATTTCTTCCATTAAATCAAAAGGCGTGTAGTTATTATCGGAAGAATTTCTTACGTTTAGTATATATTTAAACACAAACCACATACTGTGTGTTACCGGTTTATGTGTATCAGAAACCCAACCAGGTGACCCCCTGCGATCCGAGCTGAACTCTCAAACGTTTTATCCTGAAACATGTCCCAGTAAGAAGGGCAAGGGGGCACTGCCATACTATGGGTGTAGCGTTGTCAGCTAGTTTGATGAAGAAACCACAAGGCTGTTTGAAATGCCATGCCTTCATATCATAGTCCACATATAGTCAGCATCCACAATACTCTGTTTATTAGAAATCCCGATTTTGAAGGTGACTATCTCATCTTGAAGGAAATGTTACACAATATGATGTTAGAAAGCATTGCAATGCTTCTTGAATCCTATATAAAATAAAGTAGTGCCCATATCTGACAAATACACCGAGTCAACAAAACAAATGATCTTCCTCTGTAATTTGTGGATATTTTATATACCGTCTACCTTGACCAATAACATCAGTGGCTATTTTATCTTTTACTATAACCATAACCGGATTTAATGAATAACGTGACTGTTCTACTCGCCGTTCAAGCGTTGGCAGAATTTAAGACCACATAACCAAGACTTCAGGTACCAAAGAGTAGATCACACCCAACTCATAAAAAGTCAAGCCTTAGTCTCAAAGCTGAAGTAAACCCAATGCCATGACCTCCACAGTTTATTACCATGATTTCAAGTAGATGCTCATCGGATAACAAGTGAACAACATTTATTTTGACAGTTGTCTAGTTTCCAGACCTACTTCTCCTTGCCACCATACCCTGCTCCTATTCTGTGCATGTTCAACTCAGGTTAATCGTAGGTTGATTGCCTTGCACAAGTAAATGCCATCTTTATAATTGATGACCCAACTATCCAGATTTTGTATTGTTTGCCTGGAGTGAACTTGTTTAGCGGCCGTGAAAAGTCGACCTGTACTTCATTCTCTGTGTGGTTATATGTTCAAATCCTTAGGTTCGATGTTATTAGTTTTGAAAATTGAATACCGCTTAAGCCGGTGTACTAGGGGGATGAGTAGGTTGCTACTTTTGCTTTCGAAGTATAGCTTACTTTCTGAACGTATGTACTTCACAACATCAGGTGTGAGTGTTTGTGTGGCAGCCGTGAAACGTTGCACTTTTCATAACTGCCCATGAACAGACACAATAAAACCGAGTCTGCAATTTTCTCTTTATGCATTGCTGATATTCTTTCGAAGGATCTCTTACTTTCTGAACATCGATAGGTTATGTGACCTACCGTTTCAGCAGCATAATTTATATACAAATGTAATGGTGAAAAATGCAACATATAAAAGAAAAGACAAGCTTCGCATTAACTGTTTTATGACATTAATGACAGGTAAAACCGAAAGAAGTATATTTACAAGACTATTGTTTATTTGTTTGGTATGAAAGAGAATTCGCTGATTTAAATTCCCAAATTAATACCGTAAAGAACACCTCTAACTACGTAAACCACAACATCTGTTGTTTTACCCGCAAACAAGCTTGTTGGGACTCTTAAGTAATGCTTATATGCTTTAGATGTCCATCTGCCTATATCCCTAACCTCTTCGTCTGACATACCCAACTCTGAAGCGTCTATTTGAAACAAATGCGACCTATACATTTTGCTGCCAATATCAATAAGGCAAAAAGTCTGGCGGTACTCTATTTGTCACCCTTACTTTTATTATATATATATATATTTTGTGCTCTTGTTCATGTTTGGAATGTTTATCTCTGGTGCTTGTGTGTGCTGGTGTTTTCTGCGTTCATCTCGTGTGTGTGTGTGTGTTTTGGTGTGTGGTTGTGTATGTGTGACATGCTGTCTATCGATGTTTTGGTGGTGGCTGCGTCTTGTATATGGCTTTGCCTGCTCGACTTTACTACATGTACAGGGAAATTAACGGTCAATTAAGGGACATCACCGTACGATTAACGGACAAGTACCGGGTAAAACAAAAGTGCAACGCATAAGAAACTGAAAAGACGTTCTTCGAGTGACGTCCGGAACACCGCTTGATCCGTTGCATGTCATGTAGTAGTCCGGCCGCAAATCAGGTCCACCGGACATCAACGGATGTGAACCGGATATGTCCAGGAGAAAGAACGCATACCAGCGCATAGGTACCGTACGTCCAGCGGGCGCATTTGCCCGGTGGAGTCCGTTCTGAGTTTTGTGCATGTTCAAGAACCGCACACGCCGACTGAGAAAAAGACAAGGAACGCATGCGAACGGAGACGAACAGATTGAAAAATTGTTATCCGTTTGACGTCCGTTAATGCTATCCAGTAAGGTGTGACAGACGCTTTAGGATGAATGTAGCGGCACTTATTTCTAACCTTTTCCGTCATACCAACGCATTTTAACGCATTTGCAGACAGGGTAGACCCAGCTCAGAGTCTCCTATAGAAGCAATGGTCTGGATCGGCATTTTAGTAATGACATCATAAGTATTTGATTCTTAAGTTTCTGCCACAGTAAGATTGTTTTCATTGTTCATGCCTCCATTGTAAACCGAGTCTGCAATTTTCTCATTTTGCACTTTTACTTTTGCTTTCGAGGGATCACCCATTTTCAGAATATATAGCCCTTTTTTATTGCTTTTGGCTGCTGGCCGTTCCAAGGCGGCACTCCTGCTTTCAGCCTACGGTCAATTTTGTTTTTTTAATATGCTTAATGTTTAATGTGTTTCGTCTTGATATGCGTCCTGTTATGTTTTGTCTTGTGGCTTTATCGTTTCTCGTTAGATGGTGTTTGATGCGGTGTCATTCCGTGTGTGGCTCTCCCTGTTTGACTATTTTTCCATATTCACAACAGCAGGTGTTAAGTGCTTGTGTGGCGGCTGTAAAAAGTCACCTCGTACTTCATTCTCAGTGTTGTTATATTTTCTGGTCCTTCGGGATCATTAGTTTTGATGTTATTTGTTTTGAAAATTGAATACTGCTTAAGCCGGTGCTAGGGGGCGTGAGTAGTGTTGCAGTTTTAATTACTACTCATGAACAGACTCAATAAAACCGAGTCTGCAATGTTCTCATTTTGCATTTTTACTTTTGCGTTCGAGGGATCACCCATTTTCAGAATATTCATCCAATTAATATTTACATAATCATTATTTCTGACATAAATATTCACGAGGGATAGGGTTAAACTAACATGGCTCGTTCGATCAAACAAAACAATACATATGATCAAATGCCATTTACTAAAGTAGTTTAAAGATACTGTTTGCACTAAAAATATTAATAAAAGACACTCTGTTTTTACTTGAATATTTCAGCAAAAGTATAGCTTAACGGATAATCCACTCTAAAAAGCACTTATTTTGAATGGACACTTATACTTATTTGAAGTTACTAGTGGGGTTCCCCAGGGTAGCGTATTGGGTCCGCTATTGTTTCTTATTTACATTAACGATCTACCAGATGCAGTGGAATGCACAATCAAATTGTTTGCAGACGATACAAAGCTGTATTCGATAAATGAGAACAGTAATGAAGAGGAAAAATTACAAAATAGTTTATTTGATGCATGTCACTGGTCAGACAAATGGCAGATGATTTTCAATATAAAGAAATATAAGTCTATGCACATAGGGAAAACATATGTGAGTGAATTCTTTATGAAAACTGATGACAACAGGGTGGATAGGATTGAAAGAGTAAATTCAGAAAAAGACCTAGGAGTACTATTTGATAACCAGTTAAAATTCAATGATCATATTTACACAAAAATAAAGAAAGCTAACTGCATTCTAGGTTTGATAGCTAAAACTTTTACATATGTCTCTAAGGATGTGTTCCTCCACTTGTATAAGGCACTAGTAAGGCCGCACCTTGAATATGCATCTGTAATATGGACCCCACATTACAAAAAGTATAGTATTGCTCTAGAAAATGTTCAGAGAAGAGCCACTAGAATGCTCATAAGTTTGAGAGGTTTAAGCTACAGTGAGAGGTTAAAGTATCTCGGCATTCCGACCCTGGAGTACAGGAGGGACAGAGCAGATGTAATTCAGGCATTCAAACTTCTGAAAGGTTTGGACAAAACATCTGCCACCCTGCTATTGGTAAAAGAGGGTAGTAGAACAAGGGGTAACGATATGAAACTCCGTAAGCCTAGGGCTAGAACAGAACAGAGAAAGGGTACTTTTAGCCATAGGGTAATAGACCTCTGGAACTCTCTCCCTAACAGTGTTGTTCAGGCACCCTCATTGAATATTTTTAAATCAAAGCTGAATGGGCACTGGGGGGCCACCAACAAAGCTAATAAGTTTGATGCCGAGTGCTATTACCCATATAAGTGAAGTGTCGACAGTGATTAAAGACAATAAAACTGTAAGGAACTGTGAGTAGTATGTGTAAATATGAAACGGATGTGAAAATCAATGTTCACTATTAGTGAACGGGCAGTGTATATATGTTAAAATATGAAATGAACAGAACTGATATTCATGCAAGTGAAGTGAACAATAAAGGACATTACTGGAACCGGTATAATAAAATTCAACTGAAGAGAACAAATACAAATGGGCCGAAGAAGCTGCAAAGCTTATGCATCATAGATGCATCTGGCCTCGATTCTACATGAACTACATGAACTACATGAAGACTGTAATTATTGGTATTTATAGTTAAATACAGAATACTCACCATTTAACGAGTTTGATGCATTAGTTTGTATGACAAGCGTTGATTATTCAAAATATAATTACCACTATCCACCGTATCATCACTAGTATTTTTGTAAGGTCTGCCTCGTGTCCAAGATGTTTTAAATGCCTTTTTTATGTGATACATTACCTTGCAAATCAATACATGTTTTTACCCCATGATACAGGCGTGCGTGGCGGTACAAGTTCAGTGAATTGTACTTAAATAGAAAATTCAGTAACAATAGCAACAGTTGATCGGTAAAAGCGCGTTTCCAAGTTACAACTATTTTATGCGTCAGGTACATTCCACATCACACATGAGATCACGCAAATTGCAATTACTTTACAACATTATGGACGTAGCTCTATTTCAGGCCTATTCAACAGACGACCGTCGATTTATTCCTGAAATAGAATATTATTATTCCACAGGAGCAGTTGCTTGGAAAACAAATCACTTCTTTCAGTGCTATTTACGATAACTTACATAGCACGTTCGTGTAATACTATTGATTTGAAATCAGTTGAAAGCAATTATTTTATGTTATAAAGATAAATATTATATCACTAAACTGATAGTAGTAACATATATAAAATATTAATGGTTGAGTGTATTGTTTGGACATGATGAAACATGCCATAGCTATAATTTTAACATTTTTTCTGTTGATGCTTAATTTAGAAATAACGACAGCATGGACCTTTATTAGCTGACCTTTTATAATGGCACATCTACATAGGTTGTTTAGGTATTGATAACAGGAGCCGTCTGGTCTGGGTCTATTCCCTTTGCAAAGAGAAGGTGCTTTACATGTGAAGGAAAGGGTGAAGTAAAACGTTAATGTAGTTAATTTAGAGTATCGATCAAAGAATATCGTGAAGCTCAAATGTAAAAGAAATGTGCTTTTGTGTCTCCTTGCGTGAGTTAGAAAAGATATGGGGCCTTATATTTAGAAACAATTTAAAATGTTCATGCTGAAGAAATAACATCTGCTCATTATATCTGATTTGCTGAAATATTAACCGTATTCCTATTCGTTCAATTCATTGAGGAACTATCGACTGAGTGTCAAAAGCTTGGACCCTGATGAGGCGCCGAATAATTCTGGTCCAATCGGGTTGCACACATGCCAGCCAAGACATGCTTAACATGAGACTAGTTCATGTACAATTCCTTCGTTTAACCCATTTGCTCCCACGATCCCATATATGGGACGTAGGCAAACAGTACAGAGCCTACACTGTTTGCTGATAGGAATTTCAATATAAAACAAAACGAAATTGAAATTTTAGGCCAGGCACCCCTAAGATAAAAAATGGACTGATCCAATATATAAACATGGAAGAATCGACTGGGAGCAAATGGGTTAATCATTATCACGCTTTCCGCGACCACACTAGCATTTGCAAACATATTGGATTCTACATCTGCACTGTGTTTAACCACATTCCCTCCTAGTGACGTATTTTGGCGCCTCTGTAAAAAGTCACATTTTGAACCAGTTGTGATAAACAGAGCATTTGTTCCATAGGAGCAAATGCTCTATTTATCACAATGGTTTCAAAACTCTCCCTTTCTATAGTTAATGTTCCTTTTTGGTAGGTTTATTCAAAGATGTTGTGTCTAGAATAGGCTAGGAGAGAATTAGTTAATAAACTTCCATCGGTTTACATTCTATATAGACCTTCTTACAGCGTCATGGGTTATGTAGCAGCTCCCTTAATCGTAAAGTAGGGTGTTACGAAATAGTACATGTTGGGCCGGTGTCAGTGATAACGTGAATGCGTGTGGGTTCAGGTCATGTGTCTACAGTGTAATGCCACTGTGTACCAGAACTGTATGTGCATGTCAAGTACACATATGTTCATAATATAACTGAAGTACTGTAGGCGGGACATTGAACCTAACTCACATACACAGTCGCACGTGCACAGATAGAGTCGAAACCAGGACAATATATCGCAGAAATATCCACATCAACTCCAGAAGTATATATCGAGTGCTTGCATCCATATACACGCCAAACACATGCACAACCGTCACAGGCGCAGCAGACACACAGCAAACACAGGCAGACAGACGGACGGACGGGTAAACAGGCAGACGGACATGCATATATTCCATTTATCATTGTCTGATGATTGTGTGTTATTGAAGCTATCACCGCTGTCGCCATTACATGTATAATAAAAGCAATGTTAAGGCATTATGTGATTCAAGCTTAAAGCACCACACGCTGTCTAATAACGTTAATTACGAGTTCATACAATTGATGCATACCAAACTAATCATATTTTTCGAAATGTCGGAACGGGGTTTCGTGTCAAATTATAGTAAGGACATTTAGTATGTTTTGAAGCCTTCGGTTTTACTTTTATAACATGCAATAATGCAATCTTTCGTGTGGAATGGAAATTAAATTTAAGACAGACAGGAGAAATCATACACTAATTTCGAATGTCACTTACATCCTGGTCGAAGCTTCTGTTCAGATAGTTTGTATGTTTCACAGGATATGTCCCCACAGCGTCTATACACGGTCTCTAGAGAAAAGCGCGTGTGTGCATCACCAAAACCTCATATCGTAAGCAAGAATCTATCTCTATATGAACATGCACTGACTGCAGTTTTATATTGGCACACAGACAATGTAACTTGAGGGCGTACCAGGAATTTAAGAATCAGTTGTGTGTAGTCCCATAAGTAAACAAAACATATCCTGATCAGATGACCGATACAGGAGCCTTTTATTGGCGTTAACTCTGTTCGTAAAGGCACCAAAATGCGTCTCAATGACGTAAAAGGTTATGAACTTCTTTACCTTTAAAGTTAACTTTATTCTTTGAAAATAATGAATGTCTTGTTTGTGCAAATACAAAATCTAGAAAGTTCTTTTTGTGCATATTTTATCAAACTGTCTGTAATTTACGAACCAGTTCGTAGAAAAAGCATTTTGTCTTCTAGATATTCACAAATTATTTCCTGCCTTCGGCAATTTCACTAAAAACATTGAATGATTTAAATAAAAATAATCATTCTATTGGAAATACAATTCAATTCATATTCTAAAATGTTTTTATATCTAAAACGTCTCTTTTATTTCAAGTATTTGATTTCAAACTTGACAAAACACATGTATTGTTTAAAAGTGAGAAAAACAGTCCTACACACAAAATGGCACCGCACCTAAACACCGTCAACAGGAAACAGTATAGATACAAGACCAAACGAGGCGAAACGCACAAAGAGACATAACATATTCAACATATAAAATGTAGACTATATGATGAAATCAGGAATACAACATTGAAACTGTCAGTAGCCCTAACAAAGGTTACTGGGGGATTACACCAGATTTGTGAGTACCCAATCTCCCGCTTATCCGACCTTCACCCAAGTCAATACATATATATAGATAGACAATCTATAGACAGCTCCGCAACATAAGCAAACTAATATTCAAATAATCCGTATTGTGTTGGCCATTTGAGAAATTTGAAAAGACTCGGGAGTGTCCCTAGAGGTCAAAACTTGTCACAGGTCGATTGGCACCGGGGATCCTGGAAGTCTGCGATGGTGTCGGAGACATTCGCAGACCGTCTTAATAGACTCGGAAAACTGATCATAACCCATTTGGCACCGGGGTCATGGAAGTCTACGACGGTGCCGGTCTTTATCCGTACATTCGTCTGTCTGTGGGAAGTGCTGTGGTGCCGTAAACCTTTTTTCAATAAAAGGTACATCGGACCTTGGTTTATAGCCAAGTCTTTCGGACGAGACTATAAACCGAGGTCCGATGTACCAGTGCTTTACACTGGGCATCTAAAAGAACCAGAGAAACTCAGTCGATAATAAGAGTAGGGCATCACGCCCGGGCTTCTCTGTATCCTCTCCCCTCTCTCTGGGGCGTCCAATTAGCCCATATGGAGCAGAAACGGACGTTAATCAACACAAACAAACAATAAAAGGAATCTAATTAAAATGATGACGAGGTCGCCATACCTGATATGGATTTCAATCGGCATCCCGTCGCGTTTTAAATAACTTTCTTGTGAATTTTTATGAAAGGAATCATGGGATAATTAGTTCGCCATACCTGATGGATGGCATCACATTATGCTAATGATCAGGTGTCTAAGTAGATCAGGGGGTGGGGGCTTGAGGACAAGGGCATTAATTTTGCGAGGACTAATAGTGGAGCTAGCCAACACAGCTACTTATTTTGTAGGGAGTATGACTTGATTACATGGACAACAACATTAACCCTTGATGTTTTCATCAATGACGAAAATGATTGTCACAAAAATGAGTTTATATATGTGGTCTACGTTTGTGCTACAGTTACCTGTGGTTCAGGTCAACATGTTGTGATACATATACCTGCGACTTTGATCTGTTATTGTTATAGTATAGACATGTACTGGTGATTTAACTTACGTGTTGGTAGAGTAGATAGTTTTAATAAGGTATTTTCCATGAATTGCAGACCATTTTATGTATACTGTATTGTGTAATGCGATACAGCTACCTGTGGGTTTAAACCAGTTATCAAGGTACACGTGTAGTTTGTTATAAGTAATAGATACAGTACGAGTCTTACTACCAAAGTGTCTTCTTACAACTGTTATCAGGACAGTTTGTTCGCATGACCGAAGACGTGTCCGAGGCGTAGCCGAGTACACTTGTCTGAGGTCATGCGAACAAACTGTCCTGATAACGGTTGCAAGAAGACACTTTGGTAGTAAGACGAGTACATGTATCTTACTTGTACGACGGTACGTTGTAGACTTTTAATTTTGATTAAAAATGAATATTTCACAAATGAGTACAAAATGTTTTCCCCTTGGTTCACCCAATTCAAATCCTAGGTAGATAGGTTTTAACCACAAGAATCACGTGCGTACAAAAGTGTCCACTTACAACCGTTATCAGGACACTTTTTCAATAGCTTTGCTGGGGGTCTGTCGTACAAATAGAAGTGGGTGTGTGAGTGCTGGACAGTGGTCATTCCTAAGTCAGCTGTCGGCTTGAAAGCATGTAATGCTAAACTGGTATGAGAGAAGGTTGAGGGAAGCTTGAAAGCCTGGAATTATGTAAGTTACTGCATTCTTATATGTTTACTATTTACTGCAGTTACCTGTGAATTATCTGAAATGTTGAATTGGTTATATTTGACCCGTAATAAATGTCTGGCTTGAAATTGCTCGGTGGTAAAAAGGTACTTTGTACTGTTTGCAGTCCAGGTTGTATTGACGGGCGAGCCAAACGCAGTATTACCATGAGGCACTGAGCTCCTTTTGTCTGCGGTTATGCCATGCCAAGGCTGAGTCAACCTTTCCTGTGTGGAATCTGGTACCTAAGTGGAACAAGTGTCCTAAGTGGATAATGCGCCTGAGTCCTGGGTGGAATGGCTAGAGCATCCTGAGTGGAATAGTCCTATGTATCCTTAGTGGTTACGAGTTCTAGATATTTATATCGTTAGTGGTAACGAGTTGACTAGGCGTTACTGTACGTGTTATTAAAGGTACGCTATCTAATAGTATCCTTGGTGGAACTGGTAGCAAGAGACATTTAAATAATGTTGCACAGATAGGCGTAGTGTGGATATTCCTGTGTGGACAGGCCATATATTGGTGTAGATCCAATTTATTAACGTATCCTTTGTGGAATTGACTTTATACAGGCCTTTAGCTACTCAGGTAAACTTTAAAGGTATTGACAGTGTTATACTCTTATGCCTGACGACAGTTTATAGTACTATGAGGTGTATATGCAGTGTAGACTCATGTAAAAGGTCATGACTATATATATTTAGAGACTGTGTGATTGTGTATCTTAGAACAAGTGAAAGGATTATTAGCTTTTATGATAAGTAAAGTGTAAAGTACTAGTTCGTGTTGTTTATGCAAGTGTTTCCTACAGAGATGCCCAAAAGAATTTCTGCACCACAAATCGAATTTGTGACAATGATTTTATGACAAACAATGTAAATCCTGAGCAAAGGTCTTTTACACCCGGTATCCGCACATTAACGATTCATTTTTAATATAAGATTATGTTTATTTTTTTCTGTTTTTAGTCGTCTAAAGTTTTGTATATTCAGTTCATGTCCTAATTAAATATTTCGCTCCATAAATACGCCTTTCTACGCCTTCGCAGACAGAGTAGACTCATATGAGACGGGTCTGCTCTGTATGCTTATGAACTAATATAGATATGACTACAGTTTCTGCCATGTTCAAATATTCCTGTGATTATGTGTGATTATGACAAATGCACAATGTCATTATTTCTTACATGAACACCCATGGAGTAAAGGGTTAATAAATAACACAGCACCCATTCTTACCAGTGGAGACAGTATACTGATGACTCAAACAATAAAATCCATTCAGTATGAAAGGGTATACTCTGTGAGAGAACATTTAATGACAACAGTGCAGACCCTGACCAGAGAATTTTTCTAGGAGGCCTCTAATCTGGATCTACGCTGTTTGTATATGACAGAACATACGTGTCCCGCATTCAAAAGGTTAAATGATGCTTAAATTTACCGAGCAATAACTTGTTGCGTGACAAATTATACGATGTATGTTTCCTTGTCTGCTTATTTTCATAAATGCAGCTGAACTAATGAATGATCTATCCCAGTGGATGTGGTTAATACTCGTTTCACTAACCTATTTATCCCAATATTATTTAAGATAATTGAGCCCAGATCTTATTTTGGAACCCGTCTAATTTTTATGCTGAGGGGGCAAAGCAAACTAAATATTAACCCATTACCTCATAGACTATTTTTTAGATACAACCGCTTTGAATAAATCTACCGAATAGGAGCATTAACTAGAGAAAGGGAATATTTTAGCATTTTGTAGTTTGAAACCATTGTGATAAATAGAGCATTTGCTCATATAGGAGCAAATGCTCTATTTATCACAATGATTTCACAAAGTGACTTTTACAGAGTCGTCAAAAGTCGTCAATATCGGGGAATGGGTTAATACCGACTGGTTTACAGCAAACCGTGTAGACCTTGATCAAAGGGTCCCTTCATGATTCATCTGGCCTGGAGCTAAACTGCATATCTGCTCATATGTTCTGCTTATTATACAACAGTAATTTACGTAGTGTTTAGTTTTCAAAGCCGAAATTGAACGACTAACGTTTTGGGCAAACATACGACCTATTTGGATACTTTGTGTGTCAAATGTATTAAAACTTGATCAAAGTGGACTGTAGTTCGTCCATACTGAAGCGAACTGCATGCTTCGTTGTCGATCGTTTTACAGTTTGGCGTTACGCTTCCCTCGTTGTTTGCACGACGACATGAAATACCTAATACTCTATGAAGAAGTCCTCTTAAACCCACATACGGAGAGAGAAAACTTGATGTTTGTATTGTGCCATTTCTGTCGTTCCCCAAACGACTTCTCTACAATTACTTTGGCTTCTTACCGGTCAAGTACATGTTTTCGCTGACTCTTTTGTTTCCTTTCCAATATACACGGTTATATCTTAAGAATTCTCTTTTTGTATTTGTTTTCTTTCCGTTGTAATATAGGCGTAGTAGGGATTGGTGCATACAATGTCAGTTACATTGTATGACGTCACTTGTTTCACAGATTTACAGTTTATCTGAATATCAATTTGTCTTGGCGGCGTTACCCATTTTGTCGACTTGTCTGGAGTGTGGGCGTTTTACTTTACATTTTTACTTAGGTGCTATTCCTGTTTTCACCTTATACTTATTTGATTTTAAAATTGAAAATGTTTTATGTATTTTGATTGTTTCGTCATGTTTCGTCTGGGAGCCGTGCTGGTTGTGTTTGGGAGCCCTTATTTGGGTGGCGCTATCTGTAGGACTGTTTTTTTTCTGAAATCTTATGTTTCGTGTTTGCTTTGTGTTTAAAACCACGTGACAATATGTGTAATGCAAACAAGTGCCAATGTTATTTAAATTCACATTACAGTCGCATTCACTTCAAATCGTACATGTATATTCCTATAAAATGACGTCTGGACCGTCAAATATTTTCACTATCAACCATTTCTATTTAATAAATATATACTAATTACTCACAGTATTAGGACGGAAATACATACTTAGGCAATTAGTTCAATTACTGCCAAATTAATTCATTCAGATTTACAAACCCACAGAGAGTTGATATTGGTCACCCAAATGCCTAGGGCAATTAGAATATTAAGGACTTGTTAACCCCTTCTCTGTTGAACGTGTAAGAAATAATAAATAATTGATAATAGATAGATTATATTATAATTGCATATGAACACAATGCAGTTAGGCTCAGGCAGGAACTGTGGAATCAGTATCCATGCTTATAAAACTTTTTAGTTGAGTCTGAGTTCGTTCTCAAGTTTTTGATTGGTCAGATTTGAGCATTGAACTCAGACTCAACTAAAATCTTTATAAGCATGGACCCATATATATATTATACCATAGGCAAACAGAGCAGAACCTGATCAGACGGGTCGTCTCTGTTTGCAAAGGTATGAACATGCTTTGTATGAGATACAAAGTTAAGACACGAGTGGTATCTTTCTTCTACTCTTTTCTGTGCACAGACCGTGTATATACCATTGATATTAAAACAGAACGTATGAAATAATATTGAAATCGTAGTGTTACTGCTGGATAGAATCACATACAATTGTTGAATGTATGTTGTCCAGAGTATTGTTATCTCGAAAGCAAATTTGGTCCAGATAAGACTCTGAGTAATTCCGCGTCTTATCAGGGTCTAAATTGTTGGTCAGTTGGCTTCTTTGTAATTATACCATAGACATATATGTAGTTTGTGTTTCGACAAGTGATGCAGGACAGGTTTTGAGTGAGCGAAAGTTTCTCAGCTGGCTTATAAATGACTTAATATGAGAAAACGAAAAACGGAAGCAGTATTATTCGCAATAATTACATACAGTTACTGTGAGTAGCATATGTGACATGACAAAGTTGACTTCCATCTACTGTACATTACTGTTAACGATGAAAGAAAACTACCAAAGGTTGATTCAAGTGGCCAGGTAAGATATTTCTGTTAGGTTTGATTCAGTTACAACATTGTAAAGTAAACTGTTCTCATTCTGGAGAATTACACATGTGTTCTATGGGCTAATCGTCAGTAGCGCATCTAAAAGCCTGTGTACCAAGTTTAATCCCAGATAAGATGAGGAAATCGGATATCTATTTCTCCGGTACAAACTGCAAGAAAGAGAATATAATATCAAGAAATGTACATTTGGACTTCATTAGAACGTTATAGCACTTATATTTTCTGGTGCTTCGGGATCATCAGTTTCAATCGTATTAGTTACAAAAGTTGAATATTGCTTAAGCCGGAGCTAGGGGTGGGGTTGAGTAGTGTTGCACTTTCAAGTACTGGCTATAAAGAGACTCAATAAAACAGGGTCTGCAATTTTTATGCCCCCCCCCCCACGATCAGATATGGGGGAATATTGTCTTTGCCCTGTCTGTTTGTCTGTTTGTTTGTTTGTCAGCAACTTTAACATTAGTCATAACTTTTGAGCAGGTACAGATAGAGACTTGATATTTGGCATGCATATGTATCTCATAAAGCCCATTTTGAGGGGTGACATGTCAAGGTCAAGGTCATCCTTAAAGGTCAGAGGTCAAATATATGGGTCAAATCACCGACTTTAACATTGGCCATAATGTTTGGACCAGTAGAGATAGAGACTTGATATTTGGCATGCTTGTGTATCTCATAAAGCTACACATTTTGATATGTCAAGGTCATCCTTTAGGGTCAAATCACCGACTTTAACATTGGCCATAACTTTTGAACCAGTACAGATAGAGACTTGACATTTCATTTTTGTCGTACCCTTTATTACTTTTCTACAGTTACTCTGTTTGCAGCTCAATCATTGAGTACACTAGCGATAGGTGGATACAATATGTTCAATTAAATGTTTTTTCGGAATACATGCACTTTACCATTGTATTTGCCATCGCGGTTGTTGTAGATTAGTCGGAGAGGCGATACGTTTATTTACACTGTTTGTCTTTTAGGGTGGGGATGGAATAAGAGTGAGGTTGGGCGCCCATAAACCGGTTTAACCCCCCAGTGACTTTTGTCACTGACCGTTCCAAGGCGGTACTTCCATCTTCCTCCTATTGTATGTTTGTTTTGTCTTTGTGCGTCTCTTGTTGTTTTTTCTAGTTATGTACATTTGCTGTTTCCTTGTGTTGCTGTTCGGGCGAGTGTTTGTTCTGTATGTGGTGTTTCCTGCATGACTCATTTTTTGTACTTTTGATATGTGGCATGCTTGTGTATCTCATGAAGCTGCACAGTTTGAGGGGTGACATGTCAAGGTCATCCTTCAGGGTCACAGGTCATCAACTTCAAATTGGCCATAACTTTTGAACCAATAGAGATTGAGTCTTGATATTTGGTATGCATGTGCATTTTGAGGGGCAACATGTCAAGGTTAAGTTCATCTTTGAAGGTCAAAGGTCACCGACTTTAACATTGGCCATAACTTTTGAACCAGTAGAGATACAGACTTGACATTTGGTATGTGTACCCCATGAAGCTGCACAGTTTGAGGGGTGACATGTCAAGATCAAGGTCATCCTTCGGGGTCAAATATCATATCGAGGGGACATAGTGTTTCACAAACACATCTTGTCTATTTTCACACTGTTACTTTTGCTTTCGGATGATCTCCTTCTGCATGTTTGACTTCTGCAAAGCAAATAAAAAATGGAACAAAGGAATTTTATACGATCGTTGTTTCTGCAAAATATGCATTCTACAAAATACACATTCTGCAAAATATGCATTTTGCAAGATAAAGATTTATTGAGTCAATTGAAATGCATTTTAATTCATACCATTTTAGTTTATTCATTGCTACAGGGAATGTTTAATTACGAGTATTTCTATTTCGAGCCTGACAAAATTCATTCATTGGTTAAGTCGCGGTTTTGTTTACCGTTTGTGAAATTTAGGAGATGTGTGCGCATGACAGAGTATTAAATATTGTAAATTAAGGTTTGGAAAACATTTAGTCCTCAGTGTGCTGATTAATTAAACATTAAAAATGGCTCCTCGTTTTTTGAATATTATTTAAAGAAACAATTGTTTCAAGCTTATCACTGACGAAAATGAGTTTTATATTAAACGGCATCTAGATTGATTACGAGGTAATCACTCATCCGCCAGCAGCTGGCCCAATGTTTAGCCTTTAGCCTGCTGTGGGCGGGTGAGTGCGTACCCATGTAAACAGTTTGGATCCAGATGAGACGCCGAGTAATTCGGCGTCTCATCAGGATCCAAACTGTTTGATATTCGGATCGTGCTGTTGAAAAGAAATGCAGCATAAATCAACTACGACAACTGAAGTCGATGACATTTTCTACCGACAATAGAAATTATTAGTTTGCTCAGCAGGTTAAAGGTTAATAGGGAAGTATACGTTAAATTGTCAAAAGGCAAAGTCTGTCGGTCCCAGTTTTCGGTATGTTATCCAGGACTTAGAAGAGTAGTAATAAATTAGTCTATGACCATAGGTCAACCTAACACGATTTGTACAATGATTCATCGCAAAAAAATAGTAATCCATACATGTGATCAAAGGTTATTTGCTGCAAGCATTTCGAGGGCTTGGTGCAAAACTATTCTAACCCCTTCACTTTGTGAAGGAGTTAGAATAGTTTTGCACCAAGCCCTCGAAATGCTCATAAAGCAAACGGATTGTGTTAGGGAACATGTATGAAACATTAGAGGGGTTTTCCTGTACCTGCAAAAGCTCTAAACATATTTATTGCATACAATATACATGCAGGGGATTGGGCTAAACGTTTTTGCAACATTATCTAATTCCCGCTCCCCAGATATTAACAACACAGTGACATGACACAAATAAAGATGAACATAAGAAAATCAGTAATTACATTATAAATAACAATTTGAAAACAAACTGCCGTGTAGACATCAGCAAAAGAGTAAAGAAAGAGAGGAAGAAAGGAAAGTGCTTAGATTAAATTCTACAATCTAAAATCGATTGGAGGCCCGGATGTAACGACGAACTGCATCAAAAACCACTTTATTGAGAACAGTTTGGACTTCCAAAAAGTAAGATATCTAAATTGTCAGTTGTTATAGGTATAATGTCATTAAATAGAATCTCCCGCATATGTACATAGTGTGGACAATCGAGAAAGCAATGTAAAGCATTTGCACACGGATATCCATATGTACAGGCTGGATCGTTAAACAGGTCGTAATTTAGTGAGCTGCTGTTATGTCTAATTCTGGTGTGAATAATATCTAGTCATCTATTGCCGTAAAAATTGCGAAAAGGTGACTTTGGTGATACTGTGGTTAGGGCCGATTTAAATGAAGACATAGTTTCTTTTAGTACGTATGCTGTTGTCTAAATTTTTCCCTTCCCTTACTGCCGTAGGTATATAAGATTGTTCACTAAAAGTGAATCTAATATTTTGCCTAGTATAATTATTATTATTCATTAAAGGACAATTGGACATAGTTGATACTAAAGGTAGCAATAGGGCATTATAAATAGCTTTCCCTACGTTCGCAAAGTGGTTTAAGGTCTGATTCAAAGTATATAAGTTCCCTTTTACAAAAGATTGGTAGGCCACATGCAATTTTAGCAGCCTCTAAATGTACATTTTCTAGCCTTTGTCTATCGATAGCTGAGCATCCGTCCCATAACCCACATGCATATTCTAGAATAGGGAGTATGAAGCATTTATAAATTCTTATAAGGGTCTTTTGATTTAAAATGAATTTGGTTTTCGTAAAGTGTTAACTTTTTCATACCAGACTCATATGTAGTATTGACGTGAACTGTCCATTTTGCATCTTTTGATAGAGTTACTCCTAGATGGCGATGTGCCGCGATAGGATTCAATGTAGTATTGTCAAATGTTAATGATATATCTCCACTATTTAGTGAATTGGAGATGAATACAATTTCAGTTTTTGAAGGATTGAACCGAGTAAGCCATTTGCTTGACCATTCATTTAATTTACCCAAATCTCTATTCATAAGCCCCTCAATGTCTAAGATGCATTAGAGGAAGAATATGTAAGGGATGTACCGTCAGAAAGCAGATTTGCTCTAATCTAAGTTGCTCTCAGAAAAACTCTAATCCAGAATGAGCGTCAACTATTGGTTTCAGTAGCAGGCTGCAAGCAGAGATTTACTAAATACATGTATATTTGTATGTCATAAACTATTTCGCTGACAATGCCGAATCTGTAATTACCTATGCAAACAGTTTGATCCAGATACGCCGATGAACTCAGTGTCCCTTCAGGACCAACCTGAAAAGAGAATAATGAAAACAGCAGACAACAGTTTTCGCAGACGTCAATATTTGGCAGCAAAAACGATTACAAGTAGGCAGGTAGAATCGCAAATGTAGTATATATAATGTATGGTATTACTAGTGGTTCAATTAATTGAATGAATGAATTTGTATTGTAATATTGAGATAACAAATATCGATCTGCATGATATAAATGGCAGAGATGCTATACTTGAGGAGTTTTAGCATCCCATTTGAGAGCAAGCAAACTACATTTATTTTGCAGTTTTACGGCAGTAGCTCTAATGTAAACGTGCACTTCTTCCAAAGTCGACCTTCGTTGTTCTCGTATTTTTCTAGGTCAAGCTATTACTCCACAGAGTACTGTATGAATATTCCAAAACACAGTAGACCATATGATTAATCGAGAAAGGAGACTGTAAAAGCAGGTGGTTGCTTAATGCAGGACGAAAAGTGATGCAGAAAACTTCTGTTGGAACTCTTTGTAATACTTTTGACCTGTATTAACCCTTTACCTCATAGGCTATTTTTAGATCCAACCTCTTTGAATAAATCTACCGAAAAGGAACATTAACTAGAGAAAAGGAAAACTTTAGAATTTTGTAATTTGAAACCATTGTGATAAATAGAGCATTTGCTCCTATAGGAGCAAATGCTCTATTTATCGCAATGGTTTTCACAAAGTGTCACAGAGTCGTCAAAAGCCGTCAATATGAGGAAATGGGTTAAGCTACACATTTTTTAACAAAATCCAAAACTAGACTTCTTTTGAGTGGTTGTATTAGTGGCCCTTTATTGTTAGTGAAAATGAACATATTAAGCAGGGAATGCAGAACCAAACATACGTTGTGATTGATTCTAAATGTATATTGAACTGTTTATATTGACTCAACATCGTTTGTATTTGAATTCAAAGCAGTAACATATGACATGCGTAATTGACTAAATTGATACAGTAAAGTGGGTGTGAGACTGTAAGGAACGATACTGTATTAAGTTGTTGATTTTACCATATATTAAACAGGTACTAAACATTCGATACTGAATTGAAAACCAGCAAGGCGCGGAATGTTCCCCTTAACATGTTACTTCCCATTTTGTAGCAAATCGTTTTACTTGATTGTCAGAGTACAATTCGTGAGATGTCCTTTCTAAATTCAGATTTGTTTCCGACCGGAATTTCCGGTCGGAAACAATCCAATCGAAAACTTCCGGTCGGATATTTCCGATCGGAGACATAATTATCTGTCAGATTGTTTCCGACCGAAAATGAAACTAGCCTAAAACACATTGGCCAGTTTAACACATAGCCATGAAGAAATATCAATGAAAGTCAAATCCGGGCAATCTGTTTATTTGAGGTAAAAATTAGGTTCATATTGAAATTATACACCAAGCGCCTTACCCAGCTGTACAAAGCGTCTGCTTAGACTCTGAAACTTTACGTTCGTTACCCAGAGTAACGGATAAAGGTGTGCACTTAAATACTAAAACCGTCCTTTTCGCATCAAAACCTTTGTTGTAATTACTCTTTAGAATCGTCTTTCTCGAAGGTGGAGGATCTTTTGAACAACTATCGACCGAGTGTCAATTACATGAATCTAGATGAGACGCAAAATAACTGACAAATCAGAGAAAATAACCCTTCTCTTGCTGAATTTTAAAATACATTTCTCCTTCTTTATCCATGTCCTGTTGTATAATTACATATATCTTCACTGTGTACAAGTATATCGCTGTGCAATCACTGCTCTGGGGTGCACTGTTTGCACAATCAACTTGTAAATAGTGCAGGCCCTGATGAGACAGCTCCTGCAGGAGCTGTCTCATCTGGGTCTTCACTATTTACAGGTAGGTATATTGAC
This sequence comes from Azorinus chamasolen, assembly GCA_963576725.1. NCBI lineage: Eukaryota > Metazoa > Mollusca > Bivalvia > Cardiida > Solecurtidae > Azorinus > Azorinus chamasolen. The sequence continues at coordinate 92,146,026 of OY755243.1, forward strand.
GCGAGTAGCAAGCGAAGGGTTAATAACTTCTTGCATTCTCAAATACAAAAGTCATTATTTCTTCACCAAACCCTATGTTGTTACAACTCTTTAGAAGAATATTTACCTATCGATTCGTTCATTTTTTTGAGGAACTACAAGCCGATTGTCAAAGTACATGAATATTGATGAGACTTCAAAATACGTCCTGTTTCATCTGCAATGCTCTTGACAAATCCGAGAAATGAATATTCATTTAAAAAATTACGGCATCTTGTATCAAAATTAGATTAATGTTTATAATGACACATGGCACCAATTGTATGATCATTTCAATATTATTTCTTAAGCAAGCAGGGGTCGTCTGATTTTGGAGTAAATGGCTACGGGATTAAAGCTTTAAATGTCTTTATACACTCTCAACAACACCCTTCATAGCAACTACTCGTGCATTTAAAGTGTACCTATGAACTGATGCAAGTGGTGTTTTGACATCACATCAAAAGCAGCAAGTAAGTCAGTATAAATGATTTGTATGTTTCATCTACGCAAATGACACTATATATAGTAAACCATCATTTTGCCCTTATTCTGGTTATTTGTATTTGTCACAGCTTTTATACAGTCACTCTGAATCAAATCGGTATCAAACATGTTTGACACTCGGCCAAAAGGATCTGAAGAGCTTGGAATGAATCAGAAGTAAGTACGAATTGTTACACATCGGATTATGAGCATGATAATCATTATTACAACAGGATACAGACTAACTGCCTTTTGTAAGAGAAGTAATTTAACTTTTTTCTTAACCCTTTCACCGCCGCAGTCGCATAAATGCACCACGACAAATAGTGCAGTCCCAGATCAGACGTCGCCTTTTCAAGGCGGCGTCTGATCAGGGACTTCACTATTTGTCTCAATCTCTAGTTCTATATATATGCTTTATTCCTTTGAAATTTGCATTTATTTATATCTTTCCTTATTTTACTGAATGATTTAACAAATTTCGATTGCAGACGACAAATAGAAATATGGCGCCGAAAGGGTTACGAACCGCGTACAGTATGATATACATAGGAACATAGGAGTCTTAAAAGCAGGTGGTTGATTAATGCAGGGAAAATGTAATGCAGAAAGCTTCTACCTGCCATTCATGCCCATACTTAGACATGCTTTTTATGGCCGATTAGAGCAGATTCTACTGTAACCCAACTGTCTGTCTAAATACTGCTTTTGACTAATTGCACTGTGTGGATCGTAATAGAATTAGGTTTTACGGGCATTCGTGCATTAATATGTATTAGATGTTTATGCTGGCAGCATAATTGTTACAAATTCTGCATTCAAATTGATAACAGTTAACCCATTTATGAATTATGATTGAAGATGATTCTATGGTTAAATTGTGTGATTTTAAACCCTTATACCGCTAAACGCGACTTTAGCGCAAAAATGAAAAATGGATAAAACAAACTGATGAGACACCGAGTTACTCGGCGTAACATTGGATCCAAGCTTTTGACAGCTTTGTCAATAGTTTCCCAAATTCTTGTGCCATGAGCTTTGGTAGATTTGTTCACAAAAGTTTAATCAAATTGAAAGTAGGCAAAATTGAAAACATTCATATTTGAGCAGTCAGTATTGTTTCTAAGCGAGATAAGGGTTAAAGTGACCCTAACGTCCCTCACACATGATATGACTTAATCTTCAGCGTGCTTAGCAATTTGTTATGTATTAGCATGTGCTATTCAATACAGTAAAACATCTCTAAATCGGAAGTCTAGCAGAGAATGATTTAGATACTTTTAGCCAGGTGGCTGCTTAATACAGGATGCAAATTATGCAGAAAGGTCCTCTAGGACTTCCATCCTGCATTAAGATGCTAACTGTCCAATACTTGTATTTATACTTAATTGAACGTACGGAATAGAGAGATTTTGCTGTACATAATTCGTCACCTTATTTCCACAATGACATAAGAGACGTTTTTGCACTTTTGAGATCTTTTGGTATGAATGTTCTGCATATCGTTACGTTTTATTACATCAGTGATATTTGCTAACATTTAGCATATAAAAAACAGTTTGTATGCTAGATTTAATCAAATACAGTAAAACCTCGATTATTCGAATTTTTGGTATAGAAGAATTTAGACCCTTTTAGGCAGGTGGCTGCTTAATGCATGGTGAAAGTCATGCAGAAAGCTCCTAGAGGAGCATTCTGCATGACTTTCACCATGCATTAAGCTGCCACCTGTCTTAAAGATCGATAATAATACGTATTTTAATGTTCGGATAATCGAAGTTTTACTGTATCTCTGTTGTAATAAAACATTATTCAAACAAAGATGTCTCAAAAGTGCAAAACAGTATCTTATGTCATTGTTGAAGTAAAACGACGTTATATTTGGTCAGTGGCAAACACTTTGATGAGAAATCGAGTTATTGTTTACCAATGTTTATAACAGACAGCGCCCGTACCAGGCTAAGTATTAACCATAGCTATGCCAGTGGTAACTAGTTGATGGATTAAGTAATTGGTCAATTTGATTAAATAAGGAGTGTTATGTTCTTCCTACTGTAAACAATAAGATTCTTCTGATTCAACTCTAATATTAGATTTGTCACACGAACAGCATAATTGTCAGCATGCTTGACATTTATTCGGAAAATTGATGAATCCAAGTCGACAAGTGTTATTTTTCTCAATTTCACTCCTTTTTAAAATGGTTTTAATTCCCATGATACTTGAAATTTAACATTGACATCCAGTTATCAAAGTGACGATTCGAGTTTTATAGAATTAAGCATTCATCTCATTACAATGTTCTGATTTTTTATAATGAAACGCATCAATAATAATGCTAAAATTGTTCCAATCAGTTGCTGTGGCAGTGGCAACTGTTTCTAATCATTAATCCGTTATAAAAAATACTTTATTACTGATAGTACGTGCATGTTTGGGACATTAACTGTAAACGTTCTAAGCGCGACCTGACTAATTTGCAAACATTTTGAATCCATCTGAGGCGGGAAGTAATTCGGCGTCCCCTCATGATACAAGCTGTTTGACATTCGGTCAGATATAGCGCAAGTTGAAATGAGCGAGGTAAGAGTTTGTGCAGACATCATTGGTAGAAGAGGACAAGGGTTAAAGTTTCACGGAAACATGAATGTAATGGTAAAGACAAAGACAGACACAAATAACTTGATCATTTGACACCCCGATGGTTGTCTGTAATAAAAAAAACCATTTCATGCACTGGTCGGTATCCCGTTGGAAGACTTCCTCACATAGTAGATCCAAAGTGTCCTATATGGAGTCCTACCTTAGAGACGATCAGCTATGTGATTGTAAAGTGAAACGCGAAAAACATGTAGTTTACTTGATCATAAATCTGTGTGAAGCAGCCTATCGAACAATCGACAATCTATACATCCTGTCAGAATTGGATTGAACATTAAGTAACGCCTCAAAACAAGTGTTTAGCAAAGTTTGCTGGTGCAGGGTTTAAACAAACGTGAAATCGGTCAAATAATCAAATATCACTTTCTTGAAGCTTATAGGAATAAGAAAAGCCAAAACAATTTGAAGAGTTGCAAAACTCGCAATGCCAAGACTTTGTGGTCAACGTACTGAAGCTTTGAAAATGCTTAACAGAGGTGACTCCGTCAATAATATTGCACAGGCATTTCATGACCACAGGAACACTTTAAGTAATCGTCATGCAAGGTTTCAGCAAACACGAGCAGTTCCCGATCGTTCTCGTACCAACAGGCCTCGCCCAATTAACGCCAGCTTAGATCGTAATTTAGAACTGACGCATACCAGGCGTCGTTTCCAAACCGCAGTCACTACAGCGAGGGACTATGGTATTAGTAGAGACACAGTTATGGGGCGCCTGTGTCAATGTGTTTGGCCTATTAGACTGAGACGGGATTATGTTGGATATGTGCTGACACGACGTAGAGTTATGCCAAGGCGTACTGTCAATAATGTAGAGGAGCACTCTTGACAGTAATGAAATAATCACAACAAAAGCATTTGGTTGGTTGGTTATGTTGATTCAAACGTCCGTTTCTGTCAAGTATGGATTAATTGGATGCCCCAGAGAGATGGGTGGGATGCCCTGCTCTCTCTTATTATTGATAGAGTTTCTCTGTTTCTTTCAGATGCTAAGTGTAAAACACTGATACATCGGATCACGGTTTATAAAGTCTCATCCGAAGTACTGGGTCCAACGGGGGATTAATCCCAGGACCCATGGTATTATGAACGAATGTGATAAACACTCGACCACGTCCGCCGGCAAATCATTAGGTTAATCATAACTCGTAAGTTCTCACAGTTACCCTAATATCACATTTTGCCTATTTTTGTTAACCCTTACCACGCGTAGAAACATACTATAAATTAGAATGGAAGTTGTTTCCTGTCTCAGCCATGTTAGTTTAGTGGTTATTGTCGCCCCCACCGCATACGCGGGGCGACTTTATGAGCTTACGAATGTTTTCGCTCATGGTAGGAGCAGTCATGTCTGTAACGTTGGGGGAATAAAAGTTTTTTCTTGATTGGGCAATGCAAATTGCATATACTGATCGATTAAGGGTATGAATAACATATCATAGGTGATGAAACTAGGCTAAGCATATTTGTCTGTAGTATTGCATTAAAAAACGAATACGTTATTGATACTTAATAACGTATCTTTTCGAATTGCCGGTGCAGTAGTATTGCCACATGTGTCTGTGGAAATATTTCAGTAAATGCACATACCAATGTATTGTTTTTGGTTTAATGCCGATTTAAAATTAGTTTTAAGAAATAACGTATATTTGCTTTTTTAAAGTTTGGCCTACTTACGAGTAAGAATCCTACACATTACGGTGTATCAATAAATATTATCGACTTGAAACCGGCCCGGTGTTTGTCATTTCAATAGAACCGACAACTTCGCACGGAGATCACTCCGTAACAAAGAATTATTTTGCTTTACAATTTCGAAACAGAAAGAAATATTGTCATTTGTTATTAAATACTTCATCATGTTTTTTCTAACCAAACTGTGATCGGATTGTCCTTGATAAATTGACTTGCAGTTTTAAATGACCACAGCGAATGGGACGTTAGGCATTAGTCTAACGATTGGTTGAAAGTAATCTAAAATAGAACAGAAATCAAAGTACTGAAGGTGCTCGTCCGGGGCTCGTTTCTACCAAACAGATTGGTTTGTGCTTATAGGTTAATTGCATGAACCCTTTTCCTGTTGCATATTCACGTAAGAAATAATGAGACTGTGAATAGTTATTAGTGGTGGTTTTAATAATGACAGGATTATTTTGCTATTGATAGAAACTAGAATCGAGCCTATTATAATTTCATAAGCGAATAAAGAATACCTTGATCAAATGTATGACTCCTGTATGAACAGTCTGATCTGAGTCTACTCAATTTGCAATGCGTGAAAACACGTTTAAATGAGGGAAATGGTTAAGCAAAAAAAAAAATAGCTGTTCAACAGCACTTTCTTTTATTGCTAACTTTACAGATGAGGCTGAAGTGTTTGTTAGATGGATATATAGATAGATAGATAGATAGATAGATAGATAGATAGATAGATAGATAGATAGATCAATGTATTTCAATATTGTTCAAGTAACATAGTTGCAATAGCAATTTAAATTAAATTAACATATTTCTCTCTTACGGAGTGACCTCCGTTAAACAGGTAGTGTCCTTTTTGTTCCTCCAGGAAAATTAATATAACCTAATTATACATGAGATACTGAAATATTCATGAAATCTGCGTACAGTTTATATTACAAACAAGTGTAACTATTACAAATTGTAGTAAAGACTTGAATAATTACACATAAAAATGACGGAAATAAAAAAGTTTGATAATATAGCTCGATTCAAATATACACTTTAATTTCACTTTTTAATTTCATTCATTTTCAGTGCTATTTAATATCATGTTCATGCTGCTGTTGTTTACTGATAATTAAATTCCAAATCTACAGATTTCCTTCAAATTGGAACCAGAATCAAATTCGTCAAAACCTCAATCAATGATTATTCTGGATGGATTCTTTTAAACCATCTAAGTGATCAGAGTCAGGTAGTATTAGATCTACACATCATTGATTTTCTTCTCAGCAGCTGAAGTTACCAGACACACTACGTAAACATTAATTCTAAAGATAACACAATTATCTTGTTCATATTACATTTCCATCTTTTCATTATCGATTGTTATTATTCACTATACAGTAAAAGACGATCTTTCATGCTTCGCATCAATGTTTTTCTTGTAGTTGCCTTTCTGCGAGAATGATTCCATCACGGAGCCTTCTTCAGGACTAACTGAGGTCACGTGGTCACAAAGGATCACGTGACAAGACCTTCCTGTATACAAGCGGAAGGCCATAGCCCGCAATCTCGTTTATCGATGGCGCCCCTCCATGATCTCGCGTGCTTCTCTCATTCAGCGGCGAGTGGTGTTATCTTCTCTGCACACTGCGTTGATATTATCCCATGATATGTAGCGTCCCATTTCCTTACAATGGTCCCCTACTGACGTAAGCTTGGTCCGTGTGACACTCGAGACTTCTTTACCCTAGCTCCAATATTCCTCGCTGTCTCCCCGATATTATTAGTTATGCAGTGCTTAGTGTCCCTAATATGGACTATACACTGCCAGCAAATATTTATATGGGACGAGGCGAAGCAAGTTAACTATAACCACTTCATAATGGAAACCGGATATATTAAGCTAAACCCTGTGCACAGTGTCTTCTGTGTTTGAGCCTATGTTAGTGATTAACACTCATGAACAGAGAGGCTAATCCATAAGCAAGGATTAAAGTAATATGCACATGACCTCTTTGTAGTGTTGCGTTCCATAAAGATCTATAGAAATTCAGACAGCTGGACGGGCATACACATAATTCTATGTAAAGAATTTTGGGGCCATTTCACTCAGTGCCAGCACCGTCTTCTGCTTGGTACAATTTGGTCTGTTTCAAGATTTAGTGTGGACGATTCTTCATTTCCTGCATAAAAGGATAAGCCAGGGTGTCAAACACGTTGGATGCTAATAATGAAAAGCTGAATAACTCGGTGCCCCATACTGATCAAAACTGTTTTGCATATTGTACCTCGTCATCATGAAGCTATAACGTAAAATAAAATAAACCGTTTCCGACAATTATCAATTGATGTCTGGCTTTTCTTGACCAGTAACGAAACTTAAATACAGTTTGTTTCACTTAAATGGTTTACATACACTTTACCACTGTATTTGCCATCGCGGTTGTTGTAGTTTAGTCGGAGAAGGGATACGTTTATTTACACTGTTTGATGGGGATGGAATAAGTGTGAGGTTGGCGACCTTCGACATCAAACACGTGAAGGATTTGTCTGTTTCAGCGTTTATTCGACCGGTATGTACAAAATTAAACATAACCTATCACATGATTATATGCACGGTTATTTATCATTGCAAAACTCTGTACACTTTCATAATGCCAGACTAAAGGAAAAAGGTAGTTTCAGTTTGCCAAAATAAAAGGTGCTGCATCAAACGTTTTCTTTTATACTGGATCTAAACTTTGGAACATTTTAATGAGCTCGATTGCTTATGTTGTTTTTTATAAATTTCGGCAAACAACTTGTTCTGCCATGCAGTATTATCAATTACATTACTGACACATAACTTGACTCAATAAAACCGAGTCTGCAATTTTCTCTTTTTGTGTTGCAAGTTTTGCTCTCAGGGGATCACCTCCCTTCAGAATTTATAATCTTCACAACAGCAGGTGTTAAGTGCTTTTGTGGCGGCCGTAAAACGTCGCCCCGTACTTCATTGTCAGTGTTGTTATACCTTCTCATCCTTTGAGATAATGAATTTCAGTACTTCTTGTTCTGAAAATTGAATACCGCTTAAGCCGGTGCTAGGGGGCGTGAGCAGTGTTGCACTTTCCATTACTGTTCATGAACCGAGTCTGCAATTTTCTCTTTTCGTGTTGCAATTTTTGCTCTCAGGGGATCACCTCCCTTCAGAATTTGTATTATGTACGTTTAAAATTAAGGGACTGTGATACAACAATGGCGTGTCCATTTTTGTCTGTGACTGTGATAGTATTTATAAATGTAACTGCTTTTGATGACACATTTTAATATTCTTTTTCATAATATGACTTACAATTTGGTTCATCCACTTTTGATAGAATTCGTATTATATATTAAAGTCTCTCTATGTCATGTCACCTGTGATAAAGACCAAAATGGAAATAAGAGCATGCTCTTTCTTGTGTTGTCCTTGGTATAGAAAGCATGCCATGGTTGATCACTATGCATCATGTAGAGACTATGTACGATGACAAAATAAACATTACATAAGCTAGTAGAGCAAACCATAACACCCACATGAACCTTCTGATCTTGTCTACTCTGCAAATAAAAGTACCTAAACTCTACTAGAATTCCGACTTAGAGGGTTTTTACTTGAAGCGCAACAGTTTATTGACCCATTGCTCCACAATGGATACGTCATTGAATAGCTTCGCAAATCAATTTGGGTATAGAACATATGAACATTAGCATAGATATTCGTTCTAGTGAAAGGATGCAAGCTCCATTTCATATTTGTAACAATTCAGGAAAAAGGACTACAAGTACTAGATAGAACATGAACCTTCAACGCGATACAGATGCATTTATGACGACGGATGAGTTGAATCCGGATGAGACTCCTAGTAATCCGAACTCGCATCGGAACCCAAGCCGTGGGATCATTGGATCGCATACCATTCGAAAGACAATTAATTTGAAGCTTAATATGTGAAGCAGGCGAGTGGACGAATTTTTACTCTTCATGCTAAAGGCTGATTGATGATTTTCTCACACAAGATGACATGAGTCTAGTATTCTTTACACATATCCTTAACCCTTTATATCCGGGACACGGTGTAGACACAGATCAGCGGACTACTAGAGGGGAGGGGTAGTCCTCTGTTCATGGTCTTGCACTGTATGTAATTCAAAATCAAGTTTAGCTCATTCATTTAAAGTGGCATCTATAGTTAAACACTTGTGAGGTTATCCCACGCTGAAATGTCAGTGTTGAAAAGGTTGAAGTTGTTTCACATACAAGTGCATTTTAAATGTTATTTATTCCGAGTCATGTATTACTGCTGTGTATGACAAAATTACTCTGCGGCCGACTCATTATGTCGTTACACGGAAAATGACGCGTGTGATCTACGAGTACTTATTCAACGTCACTCAGTGAAAAACTGAACAAATAAAAGCGCAATGTTTTGTGATATATGTCCTATCACACCATGAACATACAAAAGAAGAATAACCTTGATACTAAAACACTTTGAATATTGCTGAATACTTCCAAAACATACAGATATACACAATACAAAATTGCAAAATGGGAACACCCCGATGAGGTAGCTCTATAAAGGCCATCTACGCAAGTTGCAATTACAAACAAATGTACCAATAAGCAAGATAGGAACTAATTACGATGTTTTTGCCAGTAAGGTCTATATCAAATTATAAATGAAAACTTGAAACCAATGAAAACAAGCACATGCCTTCATATGGACCAGTTAACAAGCATGTACACGGCCATGACGATTGTATCAAATCCTTTCGGTATGATATCAAAGAAGCGTATGCATACTATATAGCCAATGTAGTCGGGAACAGCAATTAATCCTTCTGCAGCTAACCAACTCGTCAATAGGATCCCAACTGTTTGAAACTTGGTCAATATTTTTACAAACCTTTGATTAATTCGGTGCACCAGTTCAAACTGTGAGTGAAGAGACATTTTGTAACATTTTACTGCCTTGTAAAGGTTATACGTGTAAATTTGTAACTTGTAAATTTTGAACCCTGTATTGCACAAAAGCAGTGATCTAATTCTGGAAAACCACGTAAATGAGTGTAGATGTATGAGAATAAAAGAATGAAAGAGGTCATTGAGGAAATTAGGGACTATGTCTAAACAAACTTCTGATGAAATGAAGTAAATATAAAAAACAATTATCCTTTATATTGATGAATCGAAAATAATGTGTTTTCAAAGTTTTGTCTGGAGCAAGTTCTTTTTTCTAATACATCCAAACTGATGAAGCGATTGACCGAGTGTCAACCAGTTTAGATCCCGATGGGATGTCGTGTTATTGCCAGTCAGGTCGCACTCGGCAGGGAAATGGTAAATTAGAAACGACGATAAAGATTGCATGTAAAACAGCATACAAACCAACATGACACACAAATTAAACTAAAAGAGGTTGAAATAAATCAGCGAATAATTTAATCGAAGAATTGTAATAAAGTGCAATACGCTGTATGGAGGAAATGATTATATTGAAAGCATAACCTTTTATTTTCATTTTTATGTGCATAAATAAAGCGTTTTATTTCAATGGAAAATAAATTATAATTTACATTCCATGTCACCAAAACGGCCTTAACAGACTCGTTTCATTTGTCAACTGCTTGAATTAATTCTGAGCGATAGACATTTATGTGTCTGTGCTTGGCAGTTTCAAGTAAGTGCAAACTATAAATGTTATTTATCAGTCTGTTTCACATCAGTGATTGCTTTACTTCTCAGTGTGTGGAGATTTCTTCCCTGAGACGCCAGTATTTGTTTATAGTATCAATAATGCGTTTCCCCAACTGCATAGAGATAATAAATATATTATGTCCTTGGTATTAGTTAAGAAGAAATGGGAATATTGTAGGCAGGTGGATGCTTAATGCAGGGTGTATACTCAGATAAGTTTTCTGCATGACTTTAACCCTGCTATAAGACCGAAAATGATAATTAACTGTTCAAATAAGCGAGGTTTTTCTGTACTTTATTAATATGATTTCAATTTGTGCCAATTTCACAATGCTTTGTACATTACGTATAGTTACAATGAAAGATGTCTTGACGGACTTTCACAGTTGTTGCCATGATAAGTTATACATGGTGTCCTGTGTTTACCGTCTCCTATGTTGTGGGGACGTCTGGTGGGGATACCTTTATTTACACTATTTGTTAAGCTAAAGTGACAGATAAATGTGAGGTTAGGACGTCCGTAAACCGGTTTAAACCCCCCGTTCGTGGTTTTGCCACTAACCCTTCCAAGGCCGTACTCTCTTTGTCACCCTTGCTTTTTTGTGTTTGTTTTGTGTCTTTGTGTGCGTGCTTTTGTTCGTGTTTGATGTTTTTGTCTCGTGTGTTTGTGTGTGTGCGTGTATGTGTGTGTTTGGCTGTGTGGACGTGTTGTTTGCTTTCTATTGGTGTTTCGGTGTTGGTTGCGTTTTGTCTTTTCCTGCTTGACTTAACTACTTTTTCATTTAATAGCCTGTTTTGTATACACAAACTTTGAGAGTGACTAGAAACGGAAGGAGGACGTCAGATATCTGTACTATTTCGTTTTTTGTCGTACCCTTTATTACTTTTCTACAGTTACTCTGTTTGCAGCTCAATCATTGAGTACGCTAGCGATAGGTGGATACAGTTTGTTCACTTAAATGTTTTCATTATGCATGCACTTTACCACTGTATTTGCTGTCGCGGTTGTTGTAGATTAGTCGGAGAGGGGATACGTTTATTTACACTGTTTTTATCAATATATTGCAATTGTGATTAAGGGTTTGAACAACAAAAAGAGTAAAAATGTTGACTATATGTATATTTATAGACTAAACAAACAACATAAGTAGCAATATAAGCATTTACATTTAAAACGGTGAAGACACGTTTCCTTTTGTGTCTATCTCAAGATACTGACATGTCTGACCCTTGCTTTGTTTATGGTATTTCTCTTGTCATTTCCGTTCACTCTAACTGACTTGTAAGGCTGGTATCAGCACGAGGTAATCAACAATGACAATGGCAACATCGTTGTTGATAGGACGTTTAACCATTTAAATGCGGAATGTTCAGAGTGGAATATCCCACCAGTGTTTAATTATGGAATCCATTCAGTATTAAATGTTTATACTTCTCAGAGTATAATGAATGACGAACAGCGCAGACTGGCTCTGGTCAGAGGACTCCTCTCGAAGACATCTGATCTGGATCTGCTCGGATTTACCTATTATAAATATCATAGGCACTGAAACAGCATATCGTATGTTAACATTATTGGTAAAATATATCTTATATTTCGCCAACAAACCTCACGTAGTGACCTTACCTTAAAAATTTCGAACAGACTTTTCTTAAATGTAACCACAACATAGAGATCGACGCATGAAATCATCTGAAGATATATGCATCATTAGGAACAAGCAAGGTTTTACGCAAGCGTAAAATGGCTGCGTATCATGTATTTAAGCAAGATAGAAGAAAACGAGGGAGCAATATTTTTTAGTACTTTCAATTAACAGATACATCGGGAAAACATGACTGTATAAATTAATAGCAGAAACGGGGGAATGCTTTAATGGGCCACGGTACAAAATATCCGTGTATGACACCAATAATACACATTACGTCACATATCAATGTTATTCATGTGCTGAAACACACTGACGTAGAAACCATTATTACATTAAGTAATGTTCACAAGTAAAATTATCTTATGATAAATCACAAAGCTTGCTAAATAAGCATACAAACTTCCATACTTGCAGTCTACATGCAATTATTCACTTATATTTTCCCCAAATTCAGAACAGGTAAGTATAAGGTATACCTTTAAATAATTCCCATCCAGTGACGTTTACACAAAATCGCCGAATCTGATTGGTTGAAATTTGACATTCATTTCTCAATGAATGTAAAGAGCTGGTTCTCTGTCGTTGCTCCATGATTTACATGAAGTCGGTAACCAGTAGCCGATACACTATGGAACTACTTCTTTTTACTATGCATGAAGTTCTATTTATAGACAAATTCCTTGAAACCATGTTGACGTAGAATTATTGGGAGAAAATATTGTTTTGAAGTTTTGTGGAGCGCGTATTTTGAAATTTAAGTGTTAAGAGTGAAACTTATGGTAAAAAGCAAGTGATTGTATTAATATCAAGAGCCAGCAGAGCCAGGCGGCTCGCATGATGTAGAGAGAAAAGGACGATGTGAACTTCTGGGAGGTGGGATTGACTGTTTATTTTTCGGATGGAAGTAAAGTGGTGATCGGCAGTGATAACCTGTGTTGATTTGGAGAAAACAAATCGAGGGATACAGACCAGATTTAGTGTCAATGTGGCATGGCCACTCTGCAAGTAATAACAAGACACCTCCATGTGAAATCAGTTATTTCAGGACGACAACGTACTGGTGAGATAGCTGTTTACCAGGCCAGAAATAACATTTTAGGTCCAATACTTGGCCTGCACAGTCACCGGGATTTGAACATAATTGAGAATACTTGGCTGTATATCAAACGTAAACCTTCATGTAGAGTGCATTTATTGAAAATAAAAGGGATTTGTTCAAGAGATTTTGAGGATCTGGACACGTATTCCACTGGTCTATGTTCAGGGCTTATACAGATCGATTCCAAGGAGGATTATGCAAGTTAATCGATGAAGAGGAATATGACAAAGTAGTAAGGTAGGACATATGTTGAAATAATTCTGTTTATTGCTTTTTAGTTATTGTTAACTTCAATTTGTTGCAACTAGGTCAAATAGTTGAAATCAGTCTATTATACGTCATCTAAGACGTAGGATACAGTACAGTACACAAAGTGACATAGTTGCTAGAATGTGTATTGATTAAATTCCTACGCACGGCTCTAAAAATAGCCAATGTCAAATTTGTTTTTATGTCTACAGGCAACACTTTTTAAAAGGACGGATGGGTGGAATTATAAAGATTGAATTACATTTTGGTTGTGTTCATCGATGTATAAATCCAGACCTGATCACACACAAATTTTTACATGAATTTCTTCGGAATTCATGCAAGTTGTGTGTGATCAGGTCTGGATTTATACATCGATGAACACAACCAAAATGTAATCCAATCTTTAAATGAAAGCAAAGTCATGCACAATAGTGAAATATGCAAAACGGTCAACAAAACCACAAGTAACAGGTATTAGCTAAATAACGTTACCGAAGCCAAAATGTAAGGACTTATATTTTTATGTACAAAAATGGTTTTAAACCAAAAGCACGTAAACTAAGGGTGCTAAGAAAAAGTGAGAGAAAAAATATTTGGCTTCCACCAAGGATCGAACCCATGGACAACCTAAGCTAACGCTATAACCCTTGGACCATGCTGATCCCTTTGAATAAGACTGTGATTTTAATCAGTTATACCTATACCACTAGCATTAACTGAAATGGGGTCGTGGCAGAAAAGAAAGAAATAACCCCGACAAAAATATATGACCCCGCTGGGAAAAATATATGAATCAAAATAAATAATAAATTTATTTATGTATAAACTAGTCTCATAGCAAACCATGGTTATCAAAAAGATTGGATTTTATAGAAACAAAGGACCGCAGTAAATCATGGTCAAAATTCAAAGCCGTGTAAGATTGGACTGCTTTCGCATCCCAATAAGGTTTTATAAAATATAGGATACAAAATTCTGAAAGTTGAAAGATCCTTCGAAGGCAAAATCAGCAATGCGAAAAGAGAAAATTTTAGACTCGACTTGGTTTTATTGAGTCTGTTCATGAGCAATTATTAAAAGTGCAACACTGCTCACGCCCTAGAACCGACTTACGCGGTATTCAATTTTCATAAGTGTTGATCCCGACGGAACAAAACATATAACAAAACTGAGAATGAAGTACGGTGTACGGCCGCCACACGAGCACTTAATACATGCTGTTGTGCAGTACTTGAATTCTAAAAGCAGGAGATCATTCGAAAGCAAAGAAGCATGTGGAAACTACTCATGCCCCTAGTACCGTCTTAAGTGGTATTCACTTTTCATAACTAATACATTGAAACTGATGATCCCGAAGTCATAAGGTAAAGCAATGAATATTATATCTACAGTTATCTATATAAAGTTTATCAAAATATATCTACAGCGCTTACCTATTTTACATAATGCATGTACTGAAAGAAGCATTAATATATACATGTACATAGGGATGTGTAAATACAGTTTTTATTCCAATAATCTGAAAATGGGTGATCCTTCGAAAGCAAAAGTAGAAATGCAAAAAGAGAAAATTGCAGACTCGGTTTTATTGAGTCTGTTCATGAGTAATAATTAAAAGTGCAACACTACTCACGCCCCCTAGCACCGGCTTAAGCAGTATTCAATTTTCAAAACTAATAACATCAAAACTTATGATCCCGAAGGACCAGAAAATATAACAACACTGAGAATGGAGTACGGGGACGAAGTTGAGACCTTTGTTCAGAATCATCTAAAAGAGAGACGATTCTTAATTGTGGTCACAACATCCTTTTTAACGAATGGACTTTTTATCATTTGAAATACGCCACTTTATCCATATTTATCATACTTTTGTATAAAATGTCACGTATTATTTTGTATCTTTATCTGACTCAAGTATATATCCATGCTTTATTGTATGTTTTATAAGCAGTTGCAGTATCAAATCATTAAATGTTCGTGCCATTATAGTCAAGCTGTTTTATGAAATAAGTTTTTCTTTCGCTGCATAATGTTTTAACCTATAAGATATACTTGAGACATTACAAATGTTTTTTAGGAATTTCTAGCAATGGTCGTTTGTTTACCTCCTT
Source organism: Azorinus chamasolen (assembly GCA_963576725.1). NCBI lineage: Eukaryota > Metazoa > Mollusca > Bivalvia > Cardiida > Solecurtidae > Azorinus > Azorinus chamasolen. Next base: position 92,161,716 of record OY755243.1, read on the forward strand.
TCAATTTGACCTTTATATTAAAATTTGATTAAATATATATTTTTAACACTTTTCAGCAATTATGTTAATAAATTTAATAAGTAAAGGTCATAGTGTAGTTCATAAATGTTAAACAGCGTTTTTAAGCGTTAAAGAAAACAATTTATCTGAAAATATGCAAAAAAGAGGTGTCATATAACTCACTTTTCCAGAATGTTTTATATCTATTTTTTCATAAGTGTCCTTCCAAATATCTTCTTTAGTCCTGTTTGTGTATGAATAAGTCCTTATTACATGATAACTGTTCCAATTGCAGTTTAATAGTTAAATAAAACTAATTTTTACCTGAAAAAAGAGGTGTCATATAACTCACTTTTCCAGATTGTTTTTACTTTTATTTTCGAAAGGATCTTTCCAAATATCTTCTTTAGTCATGTTAGTGTATAAATAAGTCCCTGTTATATGATAAATGTTCAAACTTCACTTTTCCCAACACCACTATATTTCAATCACAGCAAATTGTCCAATTAAAAGCACATGTTCAGTATGTAACAGGACATATTGTGTATCTGCAGCAGAAATACCTTAAAATAGGAAATGCCTCAGAATTCCTCGAACTGTTCCATATTTAACTAGTTTATATCACAAAACAAAGTTTGAAGCTCATGTGAAGTGTTACAATGTATAGATATTTGCAATTAATGAAAACATTGCTTAATCCTTGACTTGATAGACACGCATATTTATGCAGATCAGATAGCTCATTAAAGTGTTTTCTGTTCTAGGTTTGCTGTCTTTACTTGTGGAATAGCATATATCTGATTTTACAGTTTCTGACATGGCCATATATTCCTTAATATCCTTGATACAAAAGTATAAACGTTCTCATTTAATTTATAATCATAAAGCTATAATTTCCGCATGAATATCCCTTAGGTAAAGGGTTAACAATGTGTAGACAAAGCTTATTGTCTACGCATCAAGTTTCAATGAGAACAATGAAATGGATTATTAATCGTTGGTAGAGAACCTACACAATATTGGGTTCGTTATTTGTCACAATGCCATATATACGACGGTTTCACTTCATTTCTAAATTAATTGTTACAATGTATATAAAAATATGATGTTTTTTCTTGGTACAATAAAATACGCAGTTTATTGATATATAAATACGTGGTGATGACTTTGAACGCATAATGTTTAACATGTCCATATCTGCCTCCTCTGTATCCTGCAAAATGCGTTCGACATAAATACACACTCATATACATGTATACTGATAGCTACGTATAAGAATGTGCAATATGGTGAAGTACGAATTAAGCAAAACATGACATTGATACCAAACTTAGTATACTATCATATTAAACATTAATCGTTATTAGCCAAAGGACTTTATATGTTGTGTTTACATGTGTCTAGAAAAGACTTCCTGTCTCAGGCGCCCATAAACCGGTTTAACCCCCCGGTGACTTTTGTCACTGACCGTTCCAAGGCGGTACTTCCATCTTCCTCCTATTGTATGTTTGTTTTGTCTTTGTGCGTCTCTTGTTGTTTTTTCTACTTATGTACATTTGCTGTTTTCCTTGTGTTGCTGTTCGGGCGAGTGTTTGTTCTGTATGTGGTGTTTCCTGCATGACTCATTTTTGTACTTGCATTAAGATTAATAATAATGATATAATGTTTCCATAACTAAATGAATTAGTAGATGTCTATAAAATACGAAATTGACTTGATTGGTTAAAATGCCACATACAAGACAAGACCAACTGTTGGTCTTCAATTTAAATTTATATAAAATATGTTCTGTTCTCTGTGGTCGACCAACTAGTTATTTATACAAAAACAGCGAACACTTGTTATAACGGCATTATCATTATACTGACACGAAGTTTGGAAACCTCTCTAAACCGAACTTTTAGTAAAGAAGAATTTAGATCTTTTTTGCAAGTGATTGCTTAATGCAGAATGGAAGGCATGCAGAAAGCTGCCACCTGACTTGCAGACAACTTTGAACGTCCGGTTTAGAGGGGTGTTATTGTAACGTGCGGTTTAGAGGGGTGTTACTGTAACGTCCGGTTTAGAGGGGTGTTATTGTAACGTCCGGTTTAGAGGGTGTTATTGTAACGTGCGGTTTAGAGGGGTGTTATTGTAACGTGCGGTTTAGAGGGGTGTTATTGTAACGTGCGGTTTAGAGGGGTGTTATTGTAATGTCCGGTTTAGAGGGGTGTTATTGTAATGTCCGGTTCAGAGGGGTGTTATTGTAATGTCCGGTTTAGAGGGTGTTATTGTAATGTCCGGTTTAGAGGGGTGTTATTGTAACGTGCGGTTTAGAGGGGTGTTATTGTAATGTCCGGTTTAGAGGGGTGTTATTGTAACGTCCGGTTTAGAGGGGTGTTATTGTAATGTCCGGTTTAGAGGGGTGTTATTGTAATGTCCGGTTTAGAGGGGTGTTATTGTAACGTCCGGTTTAGAGGGGTGTTATTGTAATGTCCGGTTTAGAAGGGTGTTATTGTAACGTCCGGTTTAGAGGGGTGTTATTGTAATGTCCGGTTTAGAGGGGTGTTATTGTAACGTGCGGTTTAGAGGGGTGTTATTGTAATGTCCGGTTTAGAAGGGTGTTATTGTAACGTCCGGTTTAGAGGGGTGTTATTGTAACGTGCGGTTTAGAGGGGTGTTATTGTAATGTCCGGTTTAGAGGGGTGTTATTGTAACGTGCGGTTTAGAGGGGTGTTATTGTAATGTCCGGTTTAGAGGGGTGTTATTGTATAACTTCATGTTCATTACAATGACACTTTTTGTCGGAAAGAATATACATGTAGTCATTTTAACGAGAGTTAACTGTGCATGCTAATGCAAATTTACGCATGTCCTACGTTGGCCCTTCTCTGTCGTACAGATTGCTTTCGACATAGTCAGCTTTGAAATGCACACATATATACGGGCACCTTTTAATACCAATATGTAACATGGAGATGTCAGTAACAATTGAAGTTTAAGAGGTCGCACCAGGCCCCCATAGCTTATACAGCTTCTTGTGAGAGTGTCGGGCCTTTCTCATGCATTCACCAAAAAGATGCCCACTAATGATTCAAACTTGATCAATACATTTATAACACCGTTGAGCAATTTGTTTTACACATATGTTCACTCGCTTCATTTTCAATAGTCAAGCTTCAATCAGTTTGTCTACCAAAATACAGTCCCCGAGTTACTCGGCGTCTCATCTTGATCCAAAACTGTTTGCAAAGGTAATCATGGATTCCGTCGGCAGCAAGTTATGTTTATGAGGATAGTATGATGTATTAGAAAACATATTGCTATTGCCAACATAACAATCTTATTATACACTTCAACACAGCAACATAATGAAATGAAACTGGCTACTATACAGTTTATATTTTACTTCTACGAAAATCGGTTTTATACGTGTTTTTTAGGACTATAGGATGCGAAATACATACCCAAGATGCTGACATTTTAAACTTATATATGTCAACAATATCTAACATTTTAAAGTTCCATTCTTCTATGTTTGACATTTATATTCGCATCACAATTGACTTGTCCAATTTTTTACGGGTTTTGAAAGATTTTCCAGACTGGCAGTGTCACTCAGTGTTGTAATTTGTCACGACGTCTTACATACAAATAATGTATCATTTAGAATCATCGTTGGGGTTATATCTGCAGTTTCGTCACAGAGATATATCTCGTATATCAGTTATTTGAAGCTGAACAGGTCTTTTCATGTAAAAAAGGACACGCAAATTTATTTATGATAATATATTAATGTAGACCTGAGTACCTCATGCCAATAAAACTCAGGTGGGAATCAAGTGAGAACAGGTCCGCTTCTTCGTTGTTGGTTATTGTTCGTGCAACTTATACACATCATACCGGCTTAACTTTTAGCCTGCTATGGGCGGATGAGTGAATACCTATGCAAACAGTTTGGATCCAGATGAGACGCCGAGTAACTCGGCGTCTCATCAGGATCCAAACTGTTTGACACCCTGATTGCATTTTAGTAGACAAATTAATTATAGCTTGAGTTTTGGAAATGCAGTCGGTTAACACTTCTGTACAAATAATTTACTCAGCAGGCTAAAGGTTAATGGCATACAAAGTAACACATAAATGTGCGTACTCGAATACTAAAATCATCATTTCTCCATCAAACTCTATGTTGTGACTGCTGTTTAGAATCCATTCGAAGAGATCATTCCAAAGAGTGTTCACAATACAGGGTTTGGTAGAGAAATAAAGGAGTTATTCTTGAAACTGTTTTACGTTACGCATCTTATCTGGACCTCTGGTTATACATTGAAACGTTCTACACGTTAATCATGGGGTAACAGTATTGACGAGCTATACCGAGGCGTTCTACACGTTAATCATGGGGTAACAGTATTGACGAGCTATACCGAGGCGTTCTACACGTTAATCATGGGGTAACTATTGGCGAGCTATACCGAGGCGTTCTACACGTTAATCATGGGGTAATAGTATTGACGAGCTATACCGAGGCGTTCTACATGTTAATCATGGGGTAATAGTATTGACGAGCTATACCGAGGCGTTCTACACGTTAATCATAGGGTAACAGTATTGACGAGCTATACCGAGGCGTTCTACACGTTAATCATGGGGTAACAGTATTGACGAGCTATACCGAGGCGTTCTACACGTTAATCATGGGGTAATAGTATTGACGAGCTATACCGAGGCGTTCTACACGTTAATCATGGGGTAATATACCGAGGCGTTCTACACGTTAATCATGGGGTAATAGTATTGACGAGCTATACCGAGGCGTTCTACACGATAATCACGGGGTAACAGTATTGACGAGCTATACCGAGGCGTTCTACACGTTAATCATGGGGTAATAGTATTGACGAGCTATACCGAGGCCAAATCGATTTCTGATACCGAATGTGATAAAATGCGATGTACATGGCATTGGCATGGTTTTCTATTCATCGTTTCTCTCATCAAATATCCCATTATCTATTCCAATTACATGAGATTTTGTATTGATTTCCAGAAGAACGTCGAATAATTACAGAAAACCCTAAAAGAAGTTTGTAAAATTAGCATGAAGTAAAGTTGTCTTTACTAAAACCCCATATTGTAAATCCTACTTTAAGCCCATTTGGGTCAGTCTAAAAAGAGCAATGTAACGGCATCTATCACTAGTTTACTCACTAACGTCGATGCATTTCGTCCAAACTACACCGTTAGTTAGAATGTCTTGATTAATTTGAAGTGCTTTGCATACGTCATTACATGAACATAACAGATAGACTAACTTTTTTTGGAACAACACATGACCTACTCTAATGTAAACGAGTCAACATCGAACTATACCGCTCTTCTTTATTTTTAAATCACTTAGCAAGACGCAACGTTTCAGCATAGTTGTCTTGGTGCAAGACACCCCCCCAGTTTACAAGACCAGGTACATATCCATTAGACCAAACCCCAGTGCGTAGTATGTGACGGCTTGCTAGATTATGTTTGCCTAGCCCTGTATTTGTGTGCTCATATGTTAACAACAAAATAACAACAAGTCTAAATATAGCTTGGTTTATTGCTTGACCATATTAAACTGAGACTCATCAATTTCCGTTAGCGTTTCCGACTGTACTCGAATTAATTCGATTACCATACATACCAATACATGGCTTATGCATCGAGACCAATAATACGGCCTAAAGTGGCGCAATGGAAAGATATTCGCCTCTAATACTGGCGGTGGCAGGTTCAAATCTAACTGAATTCATCCGATTTTTTAAAAGTTCTATTATTTGTTTGTACTTGATTTTTCAAGAATATATTATCATATATATCAGACATTTTATTGTATACATATACGTATTTTGAAGTATATATATACGTATGGATATGTCTATATATTTATTTCAAGTACATGATATAATTGCACATAAAAGCCTTTCGCGTACAGTCACTTTCCAAATTCAAATTATATTGACGAAAAAGCAAATGTGGGAAAGTGGTACGATCGTGTTTGATGACCAAAAATGCTTAAAAACAAGAAAAATGTAATGTACTCACTTTTTGAAAAAAAACATCTGCCCAATGTGAGTCTTGAACCCACTACCATGCCCTCCTGCATACAACGCCTTTATCTACTGGGCTATCATAGGGAATGAACAAAATTACAATAGTCAATAGTCAATAATGTTCGAACGTTGTTCATCTTCGGAACTTTATATATAGAATTACGAATATATACGGAATATGCACGGAGTCTCAGTTTAATCTGGTCAAGTAATACCTGTAGATATGAATATACATACATAAACAAACAACAAAACACAAACAATACACAACAGTTTTAGTTACTGGCCCTAGTTGCAACTTCCAACCCGTCCTTAACTCGAGTAAACCCTTTACCTGTTCAACATTCATGATGTATCAGTGCTATACACTGGGCATCTAAAAGAAACAGAGAAACTCTATCGATAATAGAGTAGGTCACCGTGCCCGGGTTTCGCTGTATTCGCTCCCCTCTCACTGGGGTCTCCAAATAGACCATAGTTGATAGAAACCGACGTTATCAATGCATTCAACAAACAAACCGTCTGGTCTTTCGGTGCACTGATGGAAAAACCTGACATGTTTACCGACCATAATCAAGTTTTACTTATCAATACACACAAAAAAACTGTTTCAGAATTCAACCAATAAAAGCGGTAGGTGATTATTTTGCACGGAGATTTCCTGTCATTTGTATTTGATTATCCAGAATGTTTATTTATTCATTTTCAATATTAACGTACACGATTTAATATATGTCACTGATGCTACATGTATTTGCAGAGTTGCATGACTAGTCGAACTATTGTCAATGTTTTATATTATCCAAAGTTATGCCATAAGTTGTGAAACATACTTAAAGGTGTTCTTTCCGTTTCGCAAATATGGTGCCAAAGGACAAGAACTGAAGTCGTTGGCTATTTATACTTCATGATATCAATCGCGTAAGCCGATGCTTGAAAGATATATAGCCTTGTATGAATTGGTTTGTCGTTTGTAAGTGTTACATGATTATAATATATACTTTCTAATATGCTTACTTTGCTTTATTACTAACAATAGTTTATCAATAGCACCTACGATAGAATATGTTATAAGCGGTCATCAAAAGAGGTCTACTTATGGGTCTGTAAAGCAGGCGGTAGCTTAATGCATGGCAAAAGTAATGCAGACAGCTCGTATAGAAGGGTTTTGCATTACTGTCGCCCTGAATTAAGCAAATACATGTTTTGTAACACTCCTATGTTCAATAGATGACCGCTTAAGACAGGGTCTACTATATAAGAATTTAATATTAAACTTTAAGCCCCGTTCCCACTGTCCCACTGATTGGCCCCCCGGTACGTCCCGGTTGTGTGGTCCGGGGGAAACCGTGTCAAACCGGGAGTACATCCCTGGCGGCACCGTTCACATCCAGGAAGATCCCTGATGAACCCTATTGATCCGGCTTAATCCGGCAGACAGCCCCGGATGTTTTAAAATGTTTAAAACAACCGGGAGTCACCGGGAAAGATATCCAAAAACCGGCTTAATCCTGGCAATTCCGGGACAACGCCGGTATATTCCGGTGCAGGCCCGGGTCTCTAACCTGGCTTTACCGTGATAGTCCCTAGTAATCCGGGATGTTGGCGAGCACCTCATTCACTATATACCTTTGGTGAACCCCCGGCATTGGGCCGGTATAGTTCCGGTGTACTACGGTATAGTCCCGTTTTGTACTGGTGGAGTTAGGGACTGGCAAGGTATGAGCCGGTTTGTCTGCCGGTCAACCCCCGTCTATACCCGGGTAACGCCGGATTGTCACCGGCGCACACCCGGGATATGACGGGATGATACCGGCGGCCACCGCTGCACTACCGGCGACGACCGGGGTCACACCGGATTGTATCGTGTTCAACCGGGAAAACTCCGGCCCTACACCGTATATACACCGTGCCAAACCGGAAACTAACCGGGATAGTCCGGGGTCAAACTGGAAGATCCTGCTTCTAAATCGGGGGAACACCGAGGCAACGTCGGGAATATGGGAATGTACATTTATTTTTTAAAGAAATAAGGCCCCGTATCATCCCGGACGCCGGCTATTTCTTCGCCGGGAAGTACCGTGGGGTACCGGGACCAGCACTGTGACAGTGGGAACGGAACGGGGCTTTAAACCGTTGAATCAGGTGCATGCATGTGCTGGTATTTGCAAACAGTGTAGAATTAGATCAGAGAGTTCCCTCTGAAGAAGTTCTGCACTGTTTGTCATTTCAAATACTCTAGCAAGTTGTTTATACTGAGTGGAATCGATAGTTAAACACTAATATGTTACAGTAAAACCTCTATATAACGGCCACTAAATTACATGAATTATTTTGTGTTAAAGGCAGGTGGCTGTTTAAAGCAATGTGAAAATAAACTGAACGCTCCTATAGGAGCCTTCTGTTTCACTTCCATCTTGCTTTAAGGAGCCACCTGCCCTAAATGCCAACTAATTAACACAATTTAGTGGCCGTTATAGAGAGGTTTTACTGTATTTCTATCTGAACATTCATCGTTTAAAGGGTTAAACGCCTTCTTTTGATCTTTGAAAAAACCATTAACGTCGGTTGCATTTATTTCGAAACAAATTTCATATACTTACTTAAATTGAACATCTGATCCAGACATATTCTCTCCAGTGATAGGGCATTGGTTATAAAGAATTATTTAAAATACCATCATCTCCCCAGAGAGCCGCGGTGCACCGTGGAATTGCTAGCAAATTTAAATTATAAATGTGGCAATCCCATGATGCAAAAATGTTATCGTAGACATTTCCTGGTTTGTGTCTACTGGCAAGCCAAATAGCCAAAATAAATTGATAAAGAGTGCATACCTATGTATATGGAATAATTTTCTGTTAACCTTTAGCTGTGGACGGGTGTAATTCCGCACCTCAGCGGGACCCAGACTGTATAAATCGCAACTGCATATTAAGCTGCTAGCTGTCTGAAATGCCGATATTTATACCGAAGTTAACATCCGGTTCATTCTGGTTTTACTGTATTACAAATTTAACTTATGGCTTTATTTGTGTTCCTGGTTTTGCTGTGCATTTCCAAGTTTCTTCACCGACTTTCTATTCTATTTAAAATTATTGCAACTACATGTATGGGCAATGTTCGCATGAAAACCACTAGAATGCGGATCTGGTGTAATTTGGACTACTTTCTATTCGACCAAGCTTTTAGGAAATCATCGACTGAGTATCAAACAGCGTGGATCCTACGAAACACCGACTCGTACGGGCTCAAGATCACAAGACGCGATAAAGCTCAATAGTTTCTCAATAGCTTGTTCGAGTCAATAGTTTCTCAATGGCTTGTTCGAATCAATAGTTTCTAAATAACTTGTTCGAGTCAATAGTTTCTCAATGGCTTGTTCGAGTCAATATTTTTTCAATAGCTTGTTCGAGCCAATATTCTCTCAATGGCTTGTTCGAGTCATATTTTTTCCATAGCTTGTTCGAGTCAATAGTTTCTCAATAGCTTATTCGAGTCAATAGTTTTCAAATAGCTTGTTCGAGTCAATAGTTTCTCTATGGCTTGTACGAGTCAATAGTTTCTCAATAGCTTGTTCGAACTGGAAGTGGTCAAATCGCATCAGCTCCATATTGGAGCACACGTTATTTTTCTACCACAAATATTGATACAGAAATATATATACTCGTACACTCGCCTTTATAAATGTTTTGTTTTCTTTTGTAGACAGGCACTGATACAGAAAAAACGCATTGAATTCAGTACTGGCAAGGTCTAAATGAGCGATATTTCATAATACTCGCCCGTCTGACCTTTGCATATTTATTTTCATATTCGCTCCTCACTCCACTTTACGATGACTTGATTCCAGACAAAAACTGACACAATGTAAAAGGAACTGGTAATATATCTTGAACCTGATAAAGAAAACTATTACATAAGTGACATTGGTCTCAACGGTCGTCTAGGAGGAAAGCTTGAAATTCTAGCTTTATGTTTTCTTAGTATTAATATGACAATAATATTTCAACAATGTTCCCTTCATTAGTATGGTGTACAGTTAATCCACAATGAACCGGAATTCTAGTGTAGAATAGTTTATATAATTTTAGGCAGGCGACTGCTTAATGCAAGTTGAAAGTCATGCAGGGAGCTCCCCATGCAGAGGATCTTTCTGCATGACTTTCATCCTGCATTTAGCTACTCCCTGTCTCCATGACCAATGTGTATACTAAATTAGACATCCGGTTTAGACGTGTTTAACTGTACCATTCGATCCTTTACTTGATAAAATAATCTCATTTGCATTCACCTACATCAATTATGAACCAACTTTTTCCAATGTTCCAATTTACTTCCATATTAAATACGATTGGCTCGTTCAAATGACTATGGGACACATCTATTTTCATGTTGACGGGGCATAGCGAACGAACTTTTTACTGATATAATTATACCACTACCATCAACTGGTCCAGCACAAACTGCAGACCCTGATGACTGGACTCCTTCAGAAGCTATCTGATCTACATTGTTTGGCTATGCCCATTTATTGGAAAAGCGGGATTAAATGGTTGTTGTATCACTTGCTCAAAAACATGGTCGTTTGAAACTGGTCTTATACTTATGCACAGCTATGGTAGAATTGAAGTATCATTTCATTTAGATATTAGTTAATTCCTTATGCTGTTTCCAACCGCCCTTGACCCAGTGGCAATAATTTCGAAAAATAACTGATGTCTTATGATGTGTCATAAGTGTCATAAAGCGAACGTTCAGCAGCTACAACATGACCTCTAAGTTGTCATGGGATTGATGAACCCGACTAACACACTATTTGTCTCAGAATAAACGATGTTAAAACCCATGTGTTTTGATAATGCGTAAGAATATAATGCTGTACAAAGGACAATGTCAGTAACCAATCATTTATGTACATAAAATAGAACATATTTCAATGGGCCACTTAATGAATATTAATAGGTGGAAATGCAGGTGGCTGCTAGATGCATGAGGAAAGTAATACAATATACTCAGGGAGCCTATATTGCCTACCGTGCACCGTCTCACATGATATCAAAACTTTTGTTATGTTGAAATTTGAAAGCGGAATGGTCTAGCGTTGTTCAACAACGGAGTATATGCGGTATAATGGGGTATACTTTGCGAGTGAATTTTAGAATGCCCAATCCTCTAGGGCCCCTCTGGTATGGGTCTACATTGTTCTTAAATGACAGCAACTCGTTTTTCGTTTTCATAGTATTAGATACTAACGGTTACCATGGAAACCGCTACAATGTTACTTACAGTTCATTGTTTGGGTATCAATTTAGATGCTTAGCTTTCTGGGTATTTTGTCATCAATTTAAACTACAGTTGAAGTTGTTTTCTGATATTGGTAGGATAAAAATTGAGAGGTTTACGTTATTTCTGTATTTTTTGCTATTTTTAATTATTCTCATTAATATTCATGTGTATGCAAATAAGGCAATTCCTAAGTATAGCCTTTAAACCAAAGTACAATGTCTTAACTATAATTCGGTACCAGTTTTATATAGTTAGCACAAACACTTCCTGTGATATGGAATATTTTGCAGGTAGGTGTCGACTAACAAAAATGTGTGAACAGAGTGAAATGTATGGTTACTATGGAATCAGTTAAAAGTTAAAAAGTTACTTAGAGTTAAATTTTTGGTCCTCAAATTTGATATTTTGTTTTCTGAGGATTTTGTCACCAGGTTAAACTGCATTTGAAATTGTTTTCTGATATTTGTGGGATAAAAATGGAATAGTTTACATTATTTACGCTATTTCTATATTGTTTTTACTATTTTTAATGTTCTCATTAATATTCATGAGTATGCAAATAAGGTAAAATTAAAAACAAAAACTGGAAATAAAAGTACAATGTCCTGTCTCCAATTTGGTACCGGTTTTATAGGTTTTGGACAAAAACTGTGATATGGATGATTTTACAGGTACGGACCATCATTACGAAAACTAGAGTGTTGCCATGGAAACGGTGAAAATGGTGCTTAAAATTAATGCTATGGTCCTCAAATTGGATATTTTGTTTCCACATCATGTTAAACTGCATTTGAAGTTATTTTCTGATATTTGTAGGATAAAAAAATGAAAGGTTACGTTAATTCTATACTTTTTTTACTATTTTTAATGTTCTCATTAATAATCATGAATATGCAAATAGGGTAATTTAAAAAACAAGTTAGAAGTAAAAGCACAATGTCTTATCTTCCATTTGGTACCAGTTTTATAGTTTTAGGACAAAAACTGGCTGTGGTATGGGTGAATTTGTAGATATGGGTCATCATTACGAAAACTGGGGGGTTGCCATGGAAACGGTTAAAATATACATAGCCTAAAAGAATTTAAGTTTGAGTACATTCGCGATTCTGATTCAGGACACTTTTCTGAACATTTTGGTACCCATGAAATAAGTGTGGGGGTGGGGGTGCACGGTAGGCACTATTGGCTCCCTGAGTAATAAGCTCATTTATGAACTTTCCGTATAACTTTCGTCTTGAATTAAGCTACCAACTTCATATACGCCCCAATACTATCAGAGCCTGTTTTAGTGGTCACCTTAGAGGGGCTTACTGTATAGGTGTGACGAAAAATGTTCTTTGGTGGTAACGCTCGAATACACGTACAGCAAAGACATTCCCCACGTTTGGTTAGTATCTAAACTAAAGAAAACGAAACACGAGTTACTGTCATTTACAATGAAGACCCATACCAGAGGGCTCCTAGTGGATTCGGTATTCTAAAATTCACTCGCATAGTGTACCCCCATTATACCGAATATACTCTGTCGTTGAACATTGCTAGACTATTCCACTTTCAAATTTCACCAGATAAAGGTTTAGATATTATTTGATGTGCGACGAAGAAAAACACAAATTGTATAAGATGATTGTATAGTTATATGTGTTAGCTGTAATTGGTACCGGGATGCAACCCTGAGGATTGTCTGTCCGACAGAGAAGAATATTATACAGTATCAGATTTGTTTTGAAGGATATGCAGAGACATAACTGTTACTGTTCGACATGAACTGGATGTTCTACGACTCGTTAATCTATTGGCTCGTTCAATGTTTTATAGTAGTTATAGTTGTTGTAGCTGCAGTAGTAGTGGCGGTAAACGAAGTAGTAGTAGTAGTAGTAGTAGTAGTAGTAGTAGTAGTAGTAGTAGACTAGTAGTAGTAGTAGTAGCAGTAGTAGTAGTAGTAGTAGTAGTAGTAGTAGTAGTAGTAGTAGTAGTAGTAGTAGGTGTATCAATACAAGTAGTAGAAGTAGTAATAGTAGTTACTACTTCTGCTACTTGCATTATTATTATTATCATTATTATTGTCATTATTATCATTAGCATAAATAATAATTTTATCATTTTTCTATTATTCATTTATTTTAGTATTGATTTTTTATATTTATTTATCAATATCATATCCCTTATCATCAGCATTTTCAAATCACATATGATCCACTAATGCATAGTAATGCTCTTCAACAACATCAATGGCCATCAGTGTCCTTATCTATGTAAATGTATGTAATATAGTCCAACGTACATGGTATATTGATATATTTCCCTTTTAGTATTCGGTTTCTTATCACGCATACAGTAGATATTTCTTGAAGTAATCCAGTCCTTCGAACTGTCTGTATAGCGGAGACTTTCAAGTGTATACATTTATAAGACGACGTATACCATTACTATATTCGTAGTTCAATGGTTATCACGAAGAGGTGTTTCAGGCTGTCAGAAATATCTGGACTTTGCTTGAACGGTTCAGTGATATCTTCTGACCGGTATGCACTGAAGACTTAACAGAAGAGTATTTGAAATACAATTGTAGACAACGTTGAATTACTACCGACAATGCGTAATTTAGATACTGTATAATTAGAACATCATCTTGCATGCAACGGTGTTTGTTTGTATCACAAACGTTTTGAAAATAACTGGTTTAGAACACTCAGCATGAAGCAGAAGAAACTACGTTAACTAGAATTAATATTGTCTTTTCTAGCTCTGACGTTAAGACGATGCATACTATATATGTATTTATTTCCATTATCATAGCATATACGTTCTGGTTCATTTCCGAGTTTATGAACAGGAACAATATCATCGCTTTCAGAGATAAGACTATATTATTGTGCGCAACGATATATCCTGTATTTTCCAAGAGTATATCCCAAAATAACTATTTCCCCCATGTATGTTTATTCAAGAATGCATTACTGTATGAATATCCATGGACTGGTGGTGTTTATAATAATGCATTAACAGTAAAAATGTTTGACTGTCACGGAAACTTAAGATTCATATCTATATTAGCACTTAAGTACTTAAACAACCAGAGCAGATCCTGAGCAGACAGCTCCTTTAGGACGACGTTAGCAAAGGTGCCGATGTTGTATGAGAGAAATAGTTAAACTACATTTGGTGAGACTATGAATTGCGCCAGTTGTTGAGACTATAAATTATGTCAGTTTGTGAGGCTATGAATTATGCCAGTTGTTGAGACAATGAATTACGTCAGTTGGTGAGGCTATGAATAACTAACAATAGCTCGTATTCCTGTCTCATAGTCGAGTTCATGCGTAAATACAAAATAGAAAATACGTATATACAGAAAAAAACTCTCTAAACCGGAATTCTAGATGAGTATAATTTAGATACTTTTTAGGCAGGCGGCTGCTTAATGCAGGGTGAAAGTCATGCAGAAAGCTCTTAGGGGAGCTTTCTACATGACCTCCATCCTGCATTAAGCAGTCACCTGTCTCCAAGACCGATACCGGTATTTATGCTTAATTTAACATATGGTTTAGAAGGGTTCTACTGTAATGCAATGAAACATTACCTTTGCAACAGGGACACTTTTGATCCATACCGTACTGCATCAACTTGGCACTGAAGTTAGCTGTTTTGGTAATTACAAGGGTTTTTATTTACTTTGAAGTGGGATTAAAATTATAAATAAACCTTTATACTGCTTTTCGCGACCTGACTCGTGTTGGCAAATCAGACTACATCCACAAGAGACTGTCATTATTAGGTTACAACTGTTTAACTCGCGGTCTAGAATTTCCCGAAAGACTTGAAGTTATACAACAGAGTAAGGAATAAAGTTTCAAGTACACTAACATGTTATAGAATACTTCAACGCCAAATACATTTCGTCTGCAAACACTGGTGCCCGCATTAACACACCGTCCAATCGATTATGGTTACCCCATCGATAAAGCTGTGGTTACCTCGCGCAGCGAGAGTCGATTAAAACGGTGAGTTTGTATTTTGCTCCTAAAGACTCCTGTTTTCAGAAGATCGGCACTTCTTCGCATGCAGCCGTAAAAAGCAGTGTTTGCCGAACATGTTGGTGTAATATTTCCCCAATAGCATGCAGAATGGTGTATTAAATCAGTGAATCAACGTGTATCAATATACCAAAACACCGTTTTCCTTTCTTTGGGACTGAATATCTCCTATATATGACAAACTCATGTTAATCCAACGATGTCGAGGGTAAATCAAAGTACTTTTCTGTCCATCCTACGCATATCATATTGCTTTGTTCAAAATCAAGGTAGTTGCAGGTGATTTCGTGTACTGAGTTGATGCTCGAATGGCTAAGGTTACCTAATTTTGAAAATATGGTGATTAAGGTTCACCCTAATTCTGAGCGCATTTAGGCTAAGGTTACCCGACAACTAACATATGCAGTATTACAGCATCTAAAGACACACACACGTCGTATTTTTTTCCCTTGAACTTGAAACATAAAACCCACAACTGTCGTGTATATTCTGTTACTTGTGTTTAGCCAATTATGTTCACAACAATTATTATTTCTAACGTGTAAATCGGGTTTGTACAAAGACGTACAACCTGATCGATTTCTCACAGTAAATATTCCCCCGTTTATTGTTTAAAAAAACAACAACAATTCTTTGTATTGAAGCACAAAACATGTAAACACAGGTCGGATGCTATATTTATCATGTGACACTTGGTTTGTGTCTGTACTGCATATCTTTATTATATCTTTTTTTTTCCTTTTGTATTAAAATATCTTCATTGCGCATAGCATTGCAAACAGTCAGGAGACTTTTAACCTGGGTCTACACGCAAAACTACGCTAGCCCATTATACTGTATTTATACTGTATTCTGAAATATACAGGAGCAACTGATAAAATTAAATTAAATTACTACAATAATTCTGAGATTTATTTACAAAATCTGAACTGTGTAAAACTTAATTCTTTAAGATAATTATAGATATTAATCGTCAAACGGAAATTGATATAGATCTACACGGACATATCTTTCTTTCTTCATCATATACTAGATATCCAACACTTCATGGAGACGTAGACCTAAATCACAGGAGCATAGGACTGACTTAATTTGGTCCGAGTCACTCTGAGTACGAAAACGTCAGGGCCGAATCCATTTCCGTGTCTTGTTTTTAATTTTTGTACGATGCTGTCAATCTCTTGATATACTAAATGCTGGTCTCCCTTAAAATGGACTTGGCGAACCGTGACCCGTCAGACCTAGTTGTTTGACTATAGCATATGTCACACAAACAATCACAAGACCATGGGACGAATACGGTAATTAAGTTTTCAGTCTCTGAGTGAATCATACTTTTTTTCTTTTTATAAAAACAAATGAACAGACAATAATAAGACCATTTGTCGTTGAAATTATACTGTCTGAATAACAAAAATATTTGGAAAAGTGTAACGATGCAGATGTTTGGAAGGACGAATCAAGTGTTTATTAATGATTCCACATATGAAATTTGCAAAACATTCTTCAATATGTGCATTTTCTAGTAGCGGAAAGGACCCTTTTCTAGAAATAGCAATTCCGTTTGCGTAAACGGGTCGATTATTTGCTCTTTAAAAGTAATTCACCCATACATACTCAAAATGAGTTGTGTATATATACACATTTGATACCGTGTTCGCATTGAGAATAATTTTTGTAAATCAATAACCGTCCTTACAATAGAGTTAAATACGTTTATACATGTTGATAGCTCACCTAATTGTAAAATCGTATAGGTGAACTTACGTTGTTGAATGTTGTCTTTGTACAAACTCGATTTACACGTTAGAAATAATAATTGTTGTGAACATAATTGGCTAAATACAATTTACAGAATATACATGACAGTTGTGGGTCTTATGTTTCAAGTTCAAAGGAAAAATACGACGTGTGTGTCTTCAGATGCTGCAATACTGCATTTGTTAGTTGTCGGGTAACCTTAGCCTAAATGCGCCCAGATTTAGGGTGAACCTTAACCACCAAATTTTCAAAATTGGGTAACCTTAGCCATTCGAGCATCAACTCAGTACACGAAAACACCTGCAACTACCTTGATGTTGAACAAAGCAAGATGATAGTCAAAGGATGGACAGAAAAATACTTCGATTTACCCTCGACATCGTTGGATTAACGTGAGTTTGTCATATATAGGAGATATTCAGTCCCAAAGAAAGAAAAACGGTGTTTTGGTATATTGATACACGTTGATTCACTGATTTAATACACCATTCTGCATGCTATTGGGAAAATATTACACCAACATGTTCGGCAAACACTGCTTTTTACGGCTGCATACAAAGAAGTGCCGATCTTCTGAAAGTAGGAGTCTTTAGGAGCAAAATACAAACTCACCTTTTAAATCGACTCTCGCTGCGCGAGGTAACCACAGCTTTATCGATGGGGTAACCATAATCGATTGGGCGGTGTGATTAAGTCTTTTAAAATCTTTCAAAAGCCTAGGCGGGCTGAGAGACGCCGAGTTACTCGGTTGGAGGATAAGGATTTGCCCTAATTTTGCTAAATATTCGGACAGACAAACTTGGCCAAATAGCGTATATCCAGATCAAATAGAAGCCGTTTGATTGGGGGTCTACACTATTTGCTACTATGTAAGTATAGCATGCTTTTAATGGACTGCTTGTCGGCGAGTGGAGATTTGATGTTCAAATATTTAGGGTAATTAGGGCACATTTCATCTTAGAATATCTTAGAGTTGCTTTGATCGCATACACACTGTGCAGCTATTTAGGTCAGAAGAAGCCATCAAAGCTCACAAACAGGATTCAGTATAACCTGTCTTAAGCGGCTATCCATTTACTGAGCGTATGAGTCTTAAAGGGTAGGTGGTTGCTTAATGCAGGGCAGAATTAATACAGAAAGCTCCAAAAGGAGCTTTCTGATTTAATTTTGACCTGCATTAAGCTTTTGGATATTACCATAATCATTCTCAAATACAATAACTAACTTAAAGTATAATACTGGATTTTAAAGACAGGTGGTAGCTTCACGAGGGGCAACAATAATGCAGAATACTCCAATAGGAGCTTTCTGCATTACTTTTGCCCTGTATTTAGCAGCCACCTTCTTTTACAGACTCCTATGTAAAAACGTTTATGGTTACATTAGTTTGATGTTACTGTATAGTGCATTTTCGTGCTGCAATTCGATTTTCTCGCAAAATTTATCGTTTTGTAAGTGTCCTGTCATATGCCACAGAGAGATGTTTCAGATATGAATACAGGGCTAAATATTGAAGTTCTATACAATCGTTATCAATAATGTATCATTATTTTTGTTACAGTGTCGAGAGCAACATATACCCGTGTGTACTCAGATACTTAAATCTTCATTTCTCCACCAAACCCTATGCTGTGGCCACTCTTTAGAATTGTCTCGAAGAGACGATTCTAAAGAGTGGTCACAGCACAGGGTTTGCTAGAGAAATAAAGGAGTCATTCTTGAAAATGTTTTTATTTACACTTCTTATATTGACCTTTGATATCTATTCTAACTTTCTGTCGACTAACTTTTAATATTTAAATACATTACAAATTAATTACACTTAATGTATGTCTACAGTACAACCTGTTTTAAACAGCAATAAAAGCGGTCTACTTGTGGATCGTCTGTAAGGCAGGTGGTTGCTTAAATGCAGGTCAAGAGTAATGTTAAAAGCTCCTGTAGGAACTTTCTGAATTACGTTGGCCCGGCATTAACCCTTTCGGTGCCAATGCCGGATCTGTGATTACCTATGCACACAGTTTGGATCCAGATGAGACGCCGATTAACTCGGCGTCTCATCAGGATCCAAAATGTTTGTTACTGTTACTATGTTTTTGAAACAAAAATGAAGAAAATAAAAAAATATATAAAATTGTAGCAGACGACAAAGTTAGCAGACGACAGACCTTGGCAGCGAAAGGGTTAAGCAACCACCTGCTTTTTAAGACTCCTGTGTTCAATAAATGAATGGTTTTATTGTAAATGACTGACGACTTGTCTTCAATGTTATTTTTATTAACAAGTATAAACAAGCTTTACCCTTTACATTGAATTTAATAAAGATGTTTTCTACTTCCTGCATATCTTTGTTTTTATTACATAAAACGGATGAACTACATAATTGTTCGAACAAGTACGGATGGAACTATTCAGGTGCTGTGCTGAGTTCGATACCACAGCATGTCTGTTAGAAAAAGCTTTTCACACGCCTTAAAACCGTGACGAAGATTAATAAGTCTAAAATCAACCAGAGGAAATATAATGTCCGTCTGCGATTGTCGGATATTAATCCCCAGTCTGCAAAAATATTACTAAATTGTTTAAACTACCGTTACATTTACTTCCGATTCGTTCAAGCGTTTTAGAAACTGTTGACTGGATGTCAAAAAAGTGGATCCCGATATATAACGGCGTGTTACTTGACGTTTCATCTGGATCCAGCCTGTTGAGAGTTAGGAGGTGATTAGCTGGCAAAGAGTTAAACAATTTCCTGCATGCTGCACGGCGTCTCAACAATTGTCGTAAACGACAAATCAATAGAGTAAGACTTTAACTCCCTGCACGCTAAATAATATTTCGTCTGCAACAACTGTCGCCTGCTTCAATTATTCAATGCATTTTCTCTGGTTTCTTTTCAAAACTATGGTAAGGTTCAAACGGGTTTGGATCCTGATGAGATGGCACATTGTGTGGCACATTGTGTGGCTCCTCATCTGAGTTTAAACTGTTTGCACGTGTAACTACGGTTTCATCGCTGGCGTGCAAATGGTTTAAAGGATCCCTTACGAAACACTGCAGAATTCATTCATGTTTTTTCCTAAGAGAATGTCAGAGGACATATTGATATTATTACATAAAGGATTACACTTAATTGTATATTTGTCCCCGAATGGAAAATTCATTGAATTGCTTCACAACTCAATCTGCATAAGCAATTCGAGAACGATTCATTACCATAAATATTCATTTAAGCTGTAAGGCACATTTGGTTTGGTCTTTGCAGCCAATCCGGAAAGAAACAAGACGTATTAGTTTGTATATTACATAACGCATTTTTCATTGCAGAATATATATTGAATTTGCATTCTGTGTTATATGCTTTATCAAACCGTACTTCAGTGAAACTAATTTACGGGGGTAATAATTGCATACCACGAATTGGGTTATGAATTCGGGGGATTCACAATTTATTCCATCAATACGCATATAACGCCTTTGCGAGCAGAGTTAATCCAGATCAGACAGTTCCTGGATGAGCCATCTGATCAAAGTATGCTCTGTTGAATGGGTGGACTATACCTTTAACTCCATAAATATTCCTTTTAACGTCGTTATGAAAACGGAGTAGAGCCAGATGAGGCGGCTCCTGTAGGAGCTGCCTGATAAGGGCCTGCTCTGTTTGCTGATGGAATAATACTACAGTAAAACCTCTATATAACGGCCACTAGGAGCATTCTGTTTTACTTTCATCTTGCTTTAAGCAGCCATCTGCCCTAAATACCAACTAATTAACACAATTTAGTGGCCGTTATAGAGAGGTTTTACTGTAATCTCATTTTAAGTTACCGTCAGGAATAAAAATCAACCTGTTTATATACCATTATATAAAACAGATTTTAATTCCTCAGCATGATGCCAGTATGATATTTTCAAACGAATATTATTGGGAGTAATCTACTACAGTAGCCTCCGAAAATTAGTAGCTAGAAAACGGGTAATACCATCAGTTCGAAGTGGACATGGTGAAACTTGGAAACATATTGGTGGAAATCCATTGTAAACACACTCCGTATAGGATACATCATTGATAAGCCTTGCAAGGAGGTCGGATTCATATGAGACACCATGTGCATCTAACCCTTTTCCTCATTATTATGTGTATTAGAATAATGACATAATGAATACTAATTAGATGAATGTTTATCATGCAACATGAACATGGAATGTTCTGACCACAACAGACATTGTTGAGTCGGACCTAAATTAGCTCATTTACAAACAGTGTAGGCCTTGATCAAATGACTTCTATATTAGCCGTCTGATCTGAGTCTACACTATTTATAAAAGCTCTAAAAGGCGTCAATATAAATGAATTATATAAATGTCAACTGCATTTTATTAATTTAAGATTTTTCAGAATTTCTTAAGAATTTAAGAAATTCTCACTCGTTTCATATATACCTATCATATATGCTGACACGTCATTATACGGTTATTATATTAAGCGTGTCAAGCGAGCAATTGATATGCATATCCCATGAGACTCGTGATCGTGTTACATGTATTTGAAAAGTAAACGAATCGTATTTGTAACGTTAAATGATTTCACAACAGCAGGTGTTAAGTGCTTGTGTGGCGGCCATAAAGGCCACCCAGTTCTTCATTCTCAGTATGTATATATTTACTTACCGGTTCATCGTGATAATCAGTTTCAATGTTTTTAGTTATGAAAAATGAATACGGCTTAAGCCATTGCAAGGGGGGCGTTAGTAGTGTTGCATAATTTATAACTGTTCACGAACAGACTCGATAAAACCGAGTTTTATTATTGCATTACCTGTCAAAGTTTCCCCTACTTTCAGAAATTATCTTAAATTAAACTTTAAAATAATTGAAGAATTTTTAGATACCACTGATGTATTATAATACACATATACAAACGTATGTCAACGAATTTCTCAGAAAATTTGGTTGAAAACAATACAGTAAATTCTTCTAACGCGATCAGTTTATAACCAAACGTAGATACATTAAAATCGAATGGTTGCTAAAAACAGGACATCTGCATATTTTCCCGCAGCACCAAGCTACAACATGCCCCTAAGACCCATACTTAGATTGCATTTTGGTGATCTTTTTGTTGATCCCTTTAAAAGGGGTTTACGTTATTTTAACAGAAACACCTAGCCGGAGTAACTTCATTTGATCACATATATAAAAGATATATCATTATGGGAAACAGAGAAATAAATTTTGTCATTTAATTTGAATCGTGAATGTTTTTATTGAGGACAGACTGAACTTGAAATATAAGAGTAATAAGTATGTATACGCGTATACGAATGCCAATTATCCATGTTCATCAGTATACATTGCTCTCATAAGTATCTTTTAATTGATATCATGGTGGGGAAATGCTTTTGAGGTTTTTTGTATAGCTCTCTATGGCATGCAGTTACAAGGAACAAAAGGCCGAAAATACATTTTCTACATGCTAAATATTGCAGTTGGCCGCCGCATGACGTAAAGCGCAAGTACGGAAATGCAGAGTTGATCGTATCGTTTTTTCAATAGGGATGAATTGGGTACTGATGTGAATTTCATATATGACGTCAACATGTAAGAGCTGTAATTAATTTCGAAAAAACAATTGAAGGTTCTACTCGATGTCATTTGTCCGCCAATTGCAATTTGAAATGAACAAGTTTCCAATGAATAAACATTGTTTTGAGGCCTGAAATTTTTATTCAAAGATGAAATCAAGGGAAACCCGGACACAGAGTTCCTGAAAAATAATGACACTAAATTTGGATCTTGTACAATTTTGACTTCTTCAGATTCGATCAGGAGTTTGAGAAACTATTGTTCGAGCGTTAAACAACTTTGATCCTGACGGCATGCCGAACTCATCGGCGTCTAATCTGGATCCAAGCTATTTAAAAAACGAGTCGGGTCGCTGTTTGTCGGATAAGGTTTGATATGAAAAATGAGTTGTATAGCAATAACAATATTGTAATTATGATCATAATCAATCGTTTAAATCACGCAGATTGTCCACTAAAATTGTTTTTATTAAAGTTTGTGAAACTGAAATTAAGATTGCTCAACGATGATTTAGTAATGCGTTTCTGGATTCCTTTGGCAATGGTTACAGTTTTTTCCTCACCGTGATATCAGTTGACAGCAAAGTTAAAACACTGTGTTTAGTTATTCAAACAAGGGGATTACAATGACATATGAATTACACGATATTGGGGCTAACTGTTGTATATACAGTAACGCCTCTCGATAACGACCACTAAATTGTGTTAATTAATTGATATGAGCGTTCTGTTTTACTTTCATCTTGCTTTAAGCACAATGTAGTGGCCGTTATAGAGAGGTTTTATTGTAACACTTATATATGGAAGAATGGAACAATATACAATTCGGATGTACATAATAATAATCTACAGCATAGAATGCGTGACCTTTGTTCAGTGTAGAATAATCCCTGCGTAGCATTAAGCATTACCTGTCACATATTCGACAGAAAATGCTTTTAAGCCGCTGGATTTGATCAATCAATTTTCGAATGCGTCTACTTCTACATGCTGATCTACTTATACACAGAACTGTCTGATGCAGATTAAGTCGTATCTGATTTGTCTTTTTTCTCGGTTAGGGTCGAATGGTACGGCATGTATATTCTATATAGAACACATCTTTTGAAATGTCTTTGTCAAACACTTGTCTATTTGTAAGTTTTTCTACATTAAGTCATTAATTTTGGTATACATTAGAACCTGTCTTAAGCGACCATTCATCTATTGAACGTAAGGTGTTGCAAAACAGGTTGTTGCTTAATACAGGGCAAAAATAATGCAGAAAGCACCTATAGGAGCTTTCGGCATTACTTTTGACCTGCAGTAAGCTACCACCTGCCTTACAGATCCATAATTAGACCCTACTTTGATGACCGATTAAGACAAATACTACTGTAGTCAACAAGTTCACGTCAAATAAAGCAGACAGCAAGGGGTTAATGAAGTTTCAAACAGGAAGGACGGTTATTTGAAGTATTCAGTGGGGTTTCTATCTGTATATGGACATTTAATTTAAGGCAGATCATAATGGTCAATACTATTTCATCTACAGATGCATCACGATATGCACGAAACGGGTCGATTAGATGTCCAGGTTGAAATCACATCATGGTTTGTTTCTTGAAGAATAACCTAATTGTTTCATTTTCATATCAAGTGGCTGGAAACATCTTATGTTAAACATAACATCTATGTGACATCTATTACCGAATAATAATTGTTTGTTTTTATGAATTTAAGGTGTTTATCGGTTTATGTCCAGCGTGTAATGATACAGTAGAACTACTTAATGAATAAACATAGCTGCCCTTATAAGCAGGTGGTTGCTTGACGCAGGACAAAAGTAATACAGAAATCTCCTATAGGAGCTTTCTGTATTACTTTTGTCCTGCATTAAGCTACCACCTGCATCTAGCACCCATAGTTATACCTCTTTTAGGTGGTCGCATTAGCGGTGTTTTACTGTATTTAGCTTACCTGCTTAACCATATACAGTCTAAAATAGTTTCACCTGCTCAGGTCCAAATCTGTTGGTACATACATCTAATACAACATTTTAAAATGGATGTAATTTGTAATAATATTTATCATTTCGCTGCAAAATAGTCTCGTCGGCAAACATTGTTTTCTGCTATGATTTTATTTGTTTAATTGTCTCCCCTTTTTTCTCTCAAAATATTGTTATAGTAACAAACAGTTTGAATCCTGATTAGACTGGTGTTTGCATAGTTAATCACAGATGCGATAATGGCGGTAAAATATTTGAATGAAATATTGTTTCATAGATCTAATAATACATTGTACAGTAAAACCTCTCTATAACGGCCACTAGATTACATCAAGTATTATGTGTTAAAGACAGGTGACTGCTTAAAAGCAAGGTGAAAGTAAAACAGAACGCTCCGAGCGGAGCGTTCTGTTTTAATTTCACCTTGCTTTAAGCTGCCACCTGCCCTAATTACCAACTAATTAACGCAATTTAGTGGCCGTTATAGAGAGGTTTTACTGTATTTGATATTTTAACTTCAAAATCTCATAACGAATTATTCAATTTTGATCATATTGGGAATCAGTTTGGAATGATGAATTTGTACGTAAAATGTCTGTTAAAAGAGAGACGACTAATTTTCAGTCGTTCAAATAAAATGCGTAAATTAAAATATTTACAAGAATAGCTTCTTTATTTCTCCACCAAACCCTATGGTATGACCACTCTAGAATTGCTTGCTTTAAATTAAGGTTTTGGTTTGGTGGAGAGAGGACGATTTTAGTATTTGAGTACGAACCCTTGTCTGTTGCTCTGAATCATATTATCGATTAATAAAGATTTTAACATTTAGTGCAATGTTAGAATATATTTGCTACATATGTTGTTGTTATATATGAAACTGATTTCTAAATGTGTCTAGTTGTCTAAATTGCATTGATAATTGCCCGTGAAACACCGTTACTTCCACAAAAGAGTACTTTTACAACTACGCTAACCTACATACATGTACATGTACGTATTGTTTAGAATGTTCTAATATGTTGTGTATGTTTGAAAGAAAGTATTGTAGGATCACATTTTCACAGCTGTGAATAATGTGATTACAGTCATTTATTTCATTTTATCAAACAATCTGCCGCGTTGGAGTGCCGAAACAGGGTGCCGTAAATCGCGGAAATGCACTTGTGCATTTTTATGCAAATGAGCAGTATGAATCCGGTTATAAAACGGTGTAAACAATGGCCAAACTGCCGTCAGATATAATCTGTTTCAATTTTTATAGCACCGTTTAAGTATTATGTGATAGAATCTTACATTCGTGTTCATTACAACTCGTTTTATGAAACCCGTTTACTGTAATAGACATCACACTCGCTAAAGCTCGTGTCATATTATTGTTGTAAAATCGTGTCATAAAAACAATTTGTAATGAACACTCATGTAAAAAAACATATTTATCAAACAATCTACTGTATGGGAGCGCCAAAATAGAGCGCCCTAAATCCAGGAAATGCACTTGAGCATGTTTTTATGCAAATAAGCATAATAATAAATCTTAAAGAGAACACGTGGAACCAATGCATCGCGATGTATAATCGTTAGTTAATCGTAGTGTTAATTTAATCGTTAGCCAATCGTAGCGCTCCATGTGCGTCGTCCGTTGTATTACTACGTTGTTTGTAAGCAATTGCCGAAACAGCCGTCATCTATAGCCCGTTTCATGTTCTGTGGCATGTTTAAGGTTTATGTGATAAAAAAGAATATTACTTTTGTGTTAATTACAAATTGTCACATGAAAGTTCGTGTCATCATATTATTATAGTAAATTCGTTTCAGAAAAACAATTTGTAACGAACACTTATTTAAGATCCTCCATTCATTTTTTATGAAAAAATATAGCATTATCATAGCACTTAGATTTTATACTGTCGCAGGTGAATCTGTAATCATCTTAGTAAAACGTTTGGATCCAGATGAGACACCGGGTTACCGAGAACCATACACTTTGACATACTGATTACGTCTTTGAAAAGAAATGGAAGCAAGTACATGTATGCTATGAAATATCAGTCAGACGAACTTTTCTAGTACATGCAACGAACTACAGTAAAATCCCGCTAATGCGACCACCTAAAAGAGGTATAATTATGGGTGCTAGGTGGAGGTGGTAGCTTAATGCAGGACAAAAGTAATACAGAAAGATCCTAGCTCCTAGAGCTTTCTGTATTACTTTTGTCCTGCATTAAGCAACCACCTGCTTATAAGGACACCCATGTTTATTCATTAAGTGGTCGCATTAGCGGGGTTCTACTGTATTTGCTCAGCAGGCTAAAGGCGAAGTTGCACATGTGTTGTTTGCAAGATACGGGTATATCGTCACTAGCTGTACACAAAAGGTGATAAACAGCTTGGATGCTGACTAGATGGCGATATACAACATACTATTCAGCCAGGATAAGCAGTATAAGGGGTAACTAGGGGTATCTCAGATACGGGGAAATATTAAATATAAATTACAGAGAATACCAGACATATTTATCAGTATCTGAACTCCCTTTTGGGTTATATTTGAACGACACTGATACATTTCGTCAGTATAATTATTATCCTATTCAAATAGCGACTTCAAATTTTGACTCATTTACCAGGAATTATTCGTCATATATTCTTATGGTTTATCACGGGGTTTGACACACTCAGAACAAGGTCCCTTTGGAATGCAAAAACATCAAACACTGGATTGTTCAATAGAGTTTAATGAAGATAGCATTATATTGCGATTACTGAGTGCATGCTGTACACACGGTAATGTTGTTTTTGACAATTTAATGGAATGTGAGTTCTTTGATTTTGATATTTTATACCTAATGATATACTTCTGGGTGTACATTTTGATAGTTAATTTTTATTTTTGTATTAACCCTTTCGTTGTCAATGCCGGATCTGTGATTACATA
Organism: Azorinus chamasolen; assembly: GCA_963576725.1. Taxonomy (NCBI): domain Eukaryota; kingdom Metazoa; phylum Mollusca; class Bivalvia; order Cardiida; family Solecurtidae; genus Azorinus; species Azorinus chamasolen. The sequence goes on from OY755243.1 coordinate 92,189,387, forward strand.
TGCAAACAGTTTGGGTCCAGATAAGACGCCGAGTAACTCGGCGTCTCATCAGGATCCAAACTGTTTGTTACTGTTACTATGTTTTTGAAACAAAAATGAAGAAAATAAAGAAATGAAAATTTATAGCAGACGACAAAGTTAGCAGACGACATAGTTTGGCAGCGAAAGGGTTAAAACTCATACGCGTTCGTAACACGCCATGGGCTCGTGTTATTATGATGGTGCATTACGGGTTGACATACGCTGTATAAATGCCTGATTTGAATTGGTTAGCCTGATAACCCTTTTCCTGTAATACCTACTGAATATTCATGGGAAAAGTAGTTGTAATAAAATAATGAAGGTGGAGCATTGTTGTCATTTTAGAAAGTACAGAAGCAGATCTTATAAATTCCATTAGCGAAAAGAGCAGACCCTGATCATGGTCTGGGTCTACTAAAACAATCACGTTTATATTAATGAAATGGTTAGATGAACCGAACGTCAGTCTCCTATAGGAGCCGTCTGATTTTGGTCTACACTGTTTGCAATTTGCGTGAAAATACGTTTATATGAGGGAAATTATTAACAGGCTATAGAAAACAATACAGTGACATGCTTATATGTTGCACTACATCCGTACAACAATATACAGTAAAACATCTCTATAACGGCCGCTAAATTAGTTTAATTAGTTGTTATTTAGGACAGGTGGTTGCTTAAAGCAAGGTGTTTTATTTTCACCTTGATTTAAGTAGCCACCTGCCTTTAACACAAAATATGTGATGTATGTTAGTGACCGTTATAGAGAGGTTTTACTACATTGCCATATTATTAAAGAAAGATTATCGTATCAGATGAACCCCTTCATATTTTAACCCATTACCTCATAGGCTATTTTTAGATACAACCTCTTTGAATAAATCTACCGAAAAGGAGAATTGACTAGAGAAAAGGAACATTTTAGAATTTTGTAGTTTGAAACCATTGTGATAAATAGAGCATTTGCTCCTATAGGAGCAAATGCTCTATTTATCACTATGGTTTCACCAAGTGACTTTTAAAGAGTCGTCAAAAGTCGTCAATATGAGAGAATGGGTTAAAGGCGAGCCGATGTATCAATGAAGACCCCTTTAGAAGCCTTTTTATCAAGGTTTACTCTGTTTGGCACTCATCAGTCATTGTACTTGTAGTATTTGAATCCTTGTACATTCTAATCATAACAATCCAACAGTTAATACGTTAATAACGCTCTCACAGACAAATAGCTTTGATGTAGATGGTGACTAATATGATACGCCAAACACTTTTGACAGCAACGTATGATATCATTCTGAGAAAAATATATAATCTGTCTAAAGCCCATACGACTTTTGACATTTACATACGACACACTATTCAAATAACTTACATTCGTAGAACTAATAGCAATACTTAGTCATTTTAACATTATGTCAGACTGTATTAGAAAATTGCTACGACGTGATTCGCATTTACAAACAGATTGACTCCAGATAAGACGTCGAGTAACTGAACATCTCATCAGGATTCAAACTGTTTGACACTAGGTCAGTTGTTTTTGTTTGACACTAGGTCAATGTTTGACACTAGGTCAGGTATTTGACACTAGGTCAGTTGTTTTCCTTCTCAATTTTGAGTAGACATAGTGTCTATTTCGCAGCGGGTTAAGACATGTGTGTAAATCCTTCGAATTCAATTGAAATAGTTGAAATACGTTTCTATATAAATCTTTTGTCGTTTTCTGTTAGTTTCAGAGTAGATTTTTCTTTAATTTCTTTTCTAAAACGTAAGTGGTGTGTCAAACAGTTTGGATCCTGATGAGACGCTGATTTATTTAGAGTGCTATTTGGATCTACAATGTGTGCATAGCTAATCACGGAAACCGTTTTCCGGTGACCTCGCTGCTGGTGAAAGAGCTTACAAATATACCGTACACAGTTTGATATATTAAATTCTTATAGAATTTTGTCTGAGTATGGGGATAAGATAAAATAAGCTTGTATATAATGAATGACTACAACACATCTTCTGCTTTATCATGTGTCAGGTGAAGTCCCATAGGTATCTGGTCTTAAGAAAAAAACATCTCTCTTAGATTAAATACCTTGCATTAATTCTACCCTTTCAGTAAAATAATACAGTGAAAACTCGATTATTCGAACACACAAATACGTGCCATAATTGATCTTTAACACAGATGGCAGCTTAATGCAAGGTTAAACTCATGCAAAAACTCGTCTAGGAGCTTTCTGCATGACTTTTACACTGCAATAAGCAGCTACCTGCCTACTGCCTACAAACACATACATTCTTCATTACTAACATTTCGTAGTATCGGGTGTTACTTTATGTGTATCCTAATTACCCTAAGTATTCAAACGCCCAGTCTCCCATCTCCAGGGGATTTGTACAGCTGAATAAGCCAACGTGGTGCCATTTCTATACGTTATGATTTACATAGTAGCAAATAGTGTAGACACTGGTCAAACTGTTAACTTTGGAGTAGGTTCATTTCAACAGGGTCTGGACCATTTGCTGAATATTATTTTTGTTCGAATTATTAAGGTAGTTACAATATCCGCCCGATATTACTACATTACATTAACTTGTATCTTATGTATACATTTAATCAGACAAAAAGCAAACCATTGGGGAATTTCGGTTTTAACTCTTTTATTTCACGATTATTCGTGAAAGAAATATAGACATCATGAATATTGTTTGAATGATTTGTTGTAATGGTATGAGGCACAGGAACGTTTGGAAATATCCCATAACAGAATTATGTTGACTATTACCACACTAATAACGGTGCTTTCTTGTTAAGATAACCCTTACAGTGCGAGGCACGAGTCACTAATGTCTTTAGCAGACAGCGTAGACTCAGACAAGAGGGTTTCTAGAGGAGTCCTCTCATCAGAGTCTGCATTGTTTGTCAAAATACACTTTTCTTTAGAAAACTCCATATTTTTTTCAAATACTTATATTCTCCCCGTCATAGGTATGTGAGGGTCGGAGAGGACCATCCCTCATCATACCTTACAATAACATGGTAGGTTAGTTGCATTGTGCCATCTTTGTGGTAAGTATAATAGTTACATAAATTAGCAAAACAGAAACATTCAAAGGAAGACAATTTTAACAATGCTATTTGAAAAAGGATTATACATGTAGTATAGTTTATACAGCTACATTTTTGAAGGAGAGTTTCTATGCATTCGATAATGAACATATATATATATATAAAGTATACATAAAAAGTGCAATAGGGGAAAGAGCAACAACAAATAAACGTGCTTGATGGGGTTCTCTCATTTCATTTATTTTCGATTTCATGTTGTTTTCCTCTTCATATAAAACTCTTTACATCTATACAGGAAATAATAATAATTGCAAAGGCCATTTTACTTTTTAGCTATTGTAATATATATGAGGGATTTTATTCCATAAAAAGATAGTAATATTTTGACCATGTTTGATTAAACTGTTCAAGATACTTGTCCCTTGTTGCTACATGTATGTATTTCAAAGTTGTATACTTAGCTATAATTCTATGTTTTAATGATATTATTCAGAGTTTTCCTTTTCTTGTTTTGGTCAAATATATATAGTACTTTGTCTCTAGTAGAATAGTCATGTCAGCCATTGAAAAGGAATTGTTTGAATTGAATAGGTATATCTTCTCATTTATAGAATTGTTATAATTTTCCAATTTCAACCACTGCATAACTTTTGTTAAGATTAATTCTGTTTCTGGACATGACCAACGCATATGTTGAATCGTTTCTATTTCAACACAACCTCTGCACTTTGAATCGTATGAGAATGTGATGTTAAAAGGGTATTTCTGTGTTGGAAGAATTCTATGTTGTATTCAATACTGAAACCACCTTATTTCTGTACTGAAGTTGTATTTAAATATGGAATTGAAATTTTCTTTCCAATTTTTATCTTCTATCTGAGAAAATTGGTTCCATCTTATCACTGCAGTAGGTGTGTCATTATTTTTTATTCAGTATGTTATATAGATGAGCTGAACCGTTTAGTAGTATAGATGCATTCAAAGGGAGTAGTGGATTTTTCATTTTCTGTAAAGCTAAATTGATTTTAAAATCTTTTTATAACATTTATAAAACCATGATTTTTTACAAAGTCAATATGAATATCATAGATTTCACAAAACGATTGATAATTGTAGAAGTTTTCCTTCAGAGGTGATTAGATAATTTATTTCAATCCCTTTCATAAAACAAGGTTTGTAAAACACACACACACACACATTTCACCTGTTTGAAGTTTTTGTTATAGAATAATGGTGCGGCCATTAAATTCTGCTATGTTTTCAGACGTGTATGACGTTTGTAGTTTATGGAAAGCTTTTATGACATCTTGCCAAAACGGAGTTGATATTTCTTTCTGATATTTCTTTAGATACTTAGATGCTAAAGAGAAAATTTTACTATAGTCAATACTACATTCAAAAATTGTGTTCCATTTACCATAATGTTTTATTAATCTTCTCAACCAAGTTGATTTTAAACCTTCAATAAAACATATTAAAATTTATCATTCTAAGACCCCCTTGAAGATATTCTTTAACTAGCGCTTTTTTATCTTTGCATTCCCTTGCCAAATAAAGTCAAAGAACATTGAATTTACGAGGGGTGTTCCAAAAATAATGTCATCTGTGCTTTATTTCGCGGAAATCGTGCAATTCATGCACAAAACCACCTCGTGTCGATTGAGTGATCACTGGCTCGTGACACAGGTAAATATCTCGTCCACACGTTCACTTGCCTCGGTACAGTGTACATCGTTTCATAGCCTATTCGTTAGACTATACACAAAATGACAGGAAAACGAGCTGAAAATGTTCTTGAAATTAGGGCCTATATAAAAGGTAGGTCATTACTCGGCATAAAGGCTGTAGATATTCACCGCGAGGTGTGTGAGATTTATGGGGAGGGCCAAATGTCCCACAGGACTGTTTGTAGGTGGGTAGCTAAATTTAGTGCTGGGCAGCAGCAACTGAAAGATGCTACTCGCCCAGGTCGTCCTGCAACAACTACGACCAAAGGTAACACAGAAAAAATCCGAAATATCCTCAAAACTGATGCTCGATTCACCGTAAGACAATTGGCTCGAATGACAAACTTGTCGTTAGCAAGAGTTCATGCAATTTTGAAGAAACACCTAAAAGTTAGAAAGATAAATGCAAGATGGATACCCCATTTGTTAACGGATGAGCAAAAGAAGACGCGTGTAACAATTGCAAAAAAACTTCTCAAAATGTACCCAAAATATAGTAAAAAGGCTTTTGATAATATAGTCACTGGTGATGAGACCTGGGTGTATTATTTTGAACCAAAGCGGAAGGTTTCCAACCGAATATGGGCCACTAAAATTGCCAGACGCCCAAGTATTGCCAAAACGAATACGAACGGTAAAGAAGGTTTTGTATGCTATTTTTTTCACTAATAAGGGTCCAGCTATTCAAATCCCGGTGCCAAAAGGCAGAACGGTCACAGGCAAGTTCTATAAAAACGTTGTTCTGAGAAAATTGAAGAACTACTACAAAAGTAGCCGCCCCAAAACAGGACTTAAGTATATCCGACTTTTGCATGATAATGCACCCGCTCACAAGGCACGTATTGTGACTGACTTTTTGGAGTCAGAGAAGGTTACCGTCCTTCCGCACCCTCCGTATTCGCCAGACTTGGCCCCCTGCGACTATTTTCTCTTTCCAAAACTTAAATATCATTTATCTGGAAGGAGATACAATTCGAGAAATGCCCTTGGATCTGCTGTTTATCAGTGTCTGATGGGTGTCCCCATTGAAGAGTATGAAAAATGCTTCCAAAAATGGATTGACCGGCTAAAAAGGTGTATTCTGGCTGGCGGAGAGTATTTTGAAGGGCAGAGCAAATTAAAATGAACAAAAGCACTTCCGCTATATGAGCACCGATGCAAGTGACATTATTTTTGGAACACCCCTCGTATTTCCTTTAATACTTCATTAGGAGTATTTGGTAGTGACTATGTTTGGGGAAGAGGTAGTGTTTTAATTGCTGTGATTCCCCATAGGTGTTAACCCTGCGCTTGCTGAATTATGTCTCCCCCATATTTATATGGGGGAGACATATTGTTTTCGTGAGAGTTGTCTGTCTGTCTGTCTGTCTGTCTGTCTGTCTGTCTGTCTGTCCGTCTGTCCGTCTGTCCGTCCGTCTGTCCGTCTGTCCGTCTGTCTGTCTGTCTGTCCGTCACACTTTTTGTCCGGACGATAACTTCAATATACCTGATGCCAGTTGATTGAAACTTCATATATGGAAAGAGCATAATGAGAGGAAGTGTCATGCACAAGGTCCATAACTCTGGCTTCACTAATATAGGAGTTATTGCCCCTTGTAAAAAAATCACACTTTTTTGTCCGGACGATAACTTCAATATGCCTGATGCCAGTTGATTGAAACTTCATATATGGAAAGAGCATAATGAGAGGAAGTGTCATGCACAAGGTCCATAACTCTGGCTTCACTAATATAGGAGTTATTGCCCCTTGTAAAAAAAATGCACACTTTTTTGTCCGGACGATAACTCCTATATGGCTCGTGCTATTGAATTGAAACTTCATATATGGAAAGATCATGATAAGAGGAAGTGTCATACACAAGGTCCATAACTCTGACTTCATTAATAATGGAGTTATTGCCCTTGTAATGTTTTCAACAATTTTTTTGTCCGGGCGATAACTCCTATATGGCTCATGCCATTGGATTGAAACTTCATACATGGAAAGATCATGATAAGAGAAAGTGTCATGCTCAAGGTCCATAACTCTGGCTTCACTAATACTGGAGTTATTGCCCTTTGTAAAAAAAACACACAAGTTTTTGTCAGGATGATAACTCCTATATGGCGCATGCCATTGGAGTGAAACTTCATATTTGGATTGATCACGATAAGAGAAAGTGTCATGCATACGGTCCATAACTCTGGCTTCAATAAATTGAGTTATTGTCCCTTGTACATTTGTTTAGCGCTTTCTTGTCCGGACGATAACTCCTACATGGCTCTTGCCATTGTATTGAAACTTTATACATGGAAAGAGCATGATGAGAGAAAGTGTCATGAACAAAGGCCATAACTCTGGCTTCAATACTTTTGGAGTTATTGCCCTTTGTTACATTTTTTGTCCGATCAATAACTCCTGTTCGACTGATGCTATTGGAATGACATTTCATTTATGGAAAGAGCATGATGAAAGTAAGCGTCATGCATAAAGGCCATAACTCTGGTATCAATATTTTTGAAGTTATTAGCTGTTATCATTTTCTTCTTGAAAATGTGGTGTGGAAAGCGCATAATGAGGGGAAGTATCAATCATCAAGTCCATAACATTTTTAGTGATTTCCCTTTACATATTGTTTTTATTAGAGGGGAGACATCCGTTTTTGTGACAAAAACCTCTAGTTTTAAAATACATTTCTCCTTCTTTACCCATGCCCTGTTGTATAATTACATATATCTTCACTGTGTACAAGTATTTCGCTGTGCAATCACTGCTGTGGAGTGCACTGGTTGCACAATCAATTTGTAAATAGTGCAGACCCGGATGAGACAGCTCCTGCAGGAGCTGTCTCATCTTGGTCTTCACTATTTACAGGTAGGTATATTGACGCGAATAGCAAGCGAAGGGTTAATTGCTGTGATTCCCCATAGGTGTTAAATAACAACGCTCCAATTTAAATATTCATCATAAGCTGGACCTGTTTGAAATTTTGCATAGTCCATTTCAAAATTCAACATTGTAAGGGTTAAGACCTAAGATGTGACATGTAGTAGTCTTCTGATTATAGTAGGAATATAGACATGAAGTATTCTAAATATAATTAATCGCAACCTTCAGCTATTTGGTTTCAATGGTATGTACGCCTGAACATGTTTTAACCGGCCATTCATTTATTTAACACAGGAGTCTTTAAAAGCAGCTGGTTGCCTAATGCAGGGTAAAGGTAATTCTTTATGAGTTTTCTGTATTACTCTCGACCTACATTAAGCTACCACCTGCTTTACAGAACCATAATTAGACCTCTTTTTGGTGGACATTTAAGACAGGTTCTACTGTATATCGTTGTAATCAATCTGCACAGACAGTTATCAAACCAACCTCCTTAAGCCAAGATACAACTAAAGCCAATCCCCCTCGATCCGTACAATTGTGGTATTTTAGACAGGTGGGTTTTGTGTAATGAAGGGTGAATGTCATGCAGAAAGCTCCTGCATTAAGCTGCCACCTGCCTTTAAAGCCGATATTGGTACCAATTTGTTCGCCCGGTTTAGATGGGTTTTACTGTATACTCTCATGAAATTATTTCCCCCTATTACACAGTGTACATTTTTCATTCTTTCATAATTGCTACTAGTGCACATTTGGGTGTTCGACATTAATGGTGAAATCAGTCAGCTTCGCAGAATAACTATAGTCACTGAGATATGTAAATCGTGCACAGTGGTGATAAAACATATCAGGATCATTCCTACACATGCAAAACAGGCAATATCCATTTTATTACTGTGCCAAATTATATAAAATAGATATGTTTGTCATAAAAAATATATCGGAATTAAGGCAAAGTTTACATAATAACTAGAATTATTTTGCATTATCCAATTTATATCATTTGAACAAAATAGGTATTTATGTTTCCAGAATTATATATATTTACCATTCATTTCTATTATTTTTGACAGCACTGTATATATAGCAACATAATTGTATGTATTCAGAGCACGGACCTGATGTATATCATTTTATTTGGCTGTAAAACATGTGTAAGTCTGGAAACGAACATCTACATAATTAATCTTGGAGTCTCCCAGAAATATAACATATGGTCATCGGATATCGTGGTTAATGAAAATGTGAGTTTAACAGTTTCCCTTAACCAGTGGTCTGCAGGACTCGATTATATAATATATTCGACAACGATGTAGACCCATGTCAAAGGACGTATGAGAGGACCCTTTGATCAGGGTCTGCACTGTGTGTCATAAAACATTTTCTTCAATGGTAATGTTATATACTATTTTGTAATTAATGTTTAGAAAAGGAAGAGGACATTTGAATTATTCAGCAGATTAAGATTTCGTTTAAATATATGTTCTGCAAGGTGAGTGAATGATTGAACCTTTATTAAATCATTTACAAGCAGGGCGGACTTACATCAGACAGCTCCGGTTGACGCTGTTTGATCAGGGTCTGCTCTGCTTACTTAAAATTTACAGATATCTGATTTTCTACTGTCATACCAGTACATTTTCTTAAGCGATCTTATTTAGATTGAACATAGGAATCATAAACAGCAAGTGGTTGCCTAATACAGGGCAAATGTAATGCATGAAGCTTATATTGGAACTTTCGGCATTACCTTTGATCAGCATTAGCTACCACCTGTATTACAGACACATAATTAGAGCTCTTTTTTATGGCCGATTATAACAGGATCTGCTGTAATTGATATTCATAACAGGCGTAGTCTGGCTTGAATATATTGTCATTGTACTCTATACTCAGTTATATTCTATAAATGACAATGTCATCCTAGATATCATCGTAGATTATTAAAGTGCTTCTCCTTGACACTGTCTCCTTTTGCGGCTGACAACGTCATCGAATATTAGCATGAACATATTTGTGCAAATAAGCATACAACTGAAAACGCATGCCCTTATCACTCAACAGAGCTTTTTCCTTAGGTCTTTGGACATTTCAGTTACTGTAGAAAGTGTACAATAATTGAGTACGGTGACTACTGAATTACTTAACTTTTCCTCTATAACTGTAATTCTACGCCTTTGCAGACTGAGAAAACCCATATAAGACGGCTTCTGTAGGGACCGTCTGATCAGGTCCTGCTATGTTTGCATATAAAATAATATAAATCTGATTCTATAATGTTCTACTTTGGCAAACACTGCATGTGTTAATATGCCATTTTGAATATTTTTGTAGTTACTATTCATGTTGCCATTAATTCTAACATGAATGTTAATGGAGTAAAGGTTTTAAAAAGGGTATGGTATCTTAGATAAATGGCGACTTCTGAAATACTAAACAAGGGAGTCTAGAGATAAATGATTATCACCTGGTTTAAATACCCTAATGGAATATGGATTCTGTATTCGCATTGCTACTTAGCTTTCGAAAGATCGCCCACTTTCAGAATATATTGCCTTAGTACAATTGGCACACTTTTAACCCTTTCCCTGTTCTACATTTATTCCAAATTTCAATACCTACAAAATATTCATGGACAAAATAGTTATAATAAAATATAATGGAAATTGGAATTTTAGAAACTAAAGAAACAGATCTATCAAATGTCATTAGCAAGCAAAGCAGACTCTAATCAGGTGGCTCTTATAGGAGTTGTTTGATCTGGATCTACTCCATTCGCAATGCGTTTTTATGACAGAAGGATAGGGTTAAATACGTCATTAAGATCTGTTCTTTTAGGCATTGTATCTTATCACAATGGAGCAATGTGAACGTTTAGGCTAAATATACAAAACTGCTTCAGAGAATTGTCTCAGTATGTTTACGATTTATGTTTTTCATAAAAACATATTTAAAATGTTGGCAATGCGATATGATACTGTTAAATAAGTAAAAGATAGACAGAATAATCGTCATAGGACTTCGAATATTTGATTTTCATTCCCCTACCTAGATGGCTGGATGAGTTTGCTTTTAAGGTACTGTCCTATAGTGCCGACTGATCTTATACTAACAGGACACGTGGTAACAGGACACGTGGATCTTAATGCAGGACAATCCATTACTCTTGAGCTACATTAAGTTACAATCTGGGTTACAGACCATATTTTGATGTTCATTTAAGACATGTTCTACTGTAGCCTACTAAATATCAACTATGCAAGTAGTAACTATTGCCAATTGTCATGTAAAACCTCTCTATAACGGTCACTAAATTGTGTTAATTAGTTGGTATTTAGGGCAGGTGGCTGCTTAAAACAAGGTGGAGCGTTCTGTTTTTCTTTCACCTTGCTTTAAGCAGCCACCTGCCTTTAACACAAAATAATTGATGTAATTTAGTGGCCGTTATAGAGAGGTTTTACTGTATTTATTCAGCTTTTCGCTCGTACGCTTTTTCATTTATAAGCTTGACCTCGATACATATCACGTGGTAAATTTAATTTTCACGGATTACCGAAACATCAAAAACAAACTTATCTATGTATGTATTTACTTGGCAGATTTTCCAAACTAAATTTTCTTGTGAGCATACATACTCTATGAATGTCTTTCCAAACAGAAGCGCCAGACCAGACTGTGGCAGTTGAACAATAATGTGCGACAACGAGGTGTTTGCCGTCCACTGCCGCTCCCTGGGTGTTCAATGCTAGTCAGGTCGTGTTTACCTCTCATTAGTAAATATAATTGCAATCTACGGACGTTACTGCGACAAGGCATTTCTCAACCAGAATTTTATGGGGATGTTATCTACAAACTTAGGAAAATTCGGGGTCATATCCATTTTCATGATTTGTTTATAAAACGCATTAAAAAATTTAAAAAGAAAGGTTATGATCCTATTATATTGCAACACACTGCATGTTTGGTTATCGACCCTTTTACAGTCGGTAGCTACGCTTCCCTCTTTGCTTGCGCGATGACAGGCCGAGGGTAGTACTCTATGATGGTATACTCTTAAACTTGGATACAGGAGGAGCTTACCAGACTCATGTATTATTTTTTCCCTGTCGTGCCCTTAACGGCTTACCTGCAGGTGCTCTGACTTCAGCAAAGTCATTGAGTACATATTTGACGGATTGTCACAGTTATTATGCTATGTTTTACATGTTGTCCTGTGTTCACCGTCGTCTATGTTGTGGGTAAGTCCAGCGGGGATACCTTTATTTACAATATTTGTAAAGCTATGGTGACTTTGAGAGAAGTGTGAGGTTAGGACGTCCGTAAACCGGTTTAAACCCCCAGTGGTGTTTTTGCTGCTGACCGTGCCAAGGCGGTACTCTCTTTGTCACCCTTCCTTTTGTTTGCATTGCGTCTTTGTGCTTGTGGTTTGTTCATGTTGTGGAACGTTTGTCCCTGGTTCTTGTGTGTCTTTTGGTGTTTTCTGTGTTCATTTCGTGTGTGTGTGTGTGTGTGTGCGTGTGCGTTTGGGTGTGTGGTTGTGTGTGTGTGTGTCATGCTGTCGATCGGTGTTTTGGTGGTGGTTGCGTCTTGCATGTGGCTTTGCCTGCTTGACTTTACTACTTTTCCATTTAGCATGACACGTGTTTAGCCTTTTACTCCATAAATACGTCATCTATATTACGTCATGCATTACGTCTTACCCTTACTCCATAAATACGCCTTTCTATGCCATTGCATACAGAGTATTATTACCAGTTAGAGTAAATCCTTGGAATTTGATTGGTCAGTTTGCCAAAAACTGCCGGGGTGTACAGTACCGTATTCAGCGGCTTCCACGGAGAATACAGAATTATTCAAACTTGACGCGTGACGTCATTCGTTTTGTTTTTATTTTTAGCGTCGATTCGAAATTTCATATCGTCCTTACTCCAATAATTCTGGATGAATTACGACCAAATAATCGACAATAAACGTAAAAAACTGTACCTCATACGTTCCTCAATTTAACACTATCAACTTATCAGTACAACGTGTTACCGTTAATGTTTACAAGTGAAGTTTCAATTCCTCTTTCGAAATTGCTCTGAGACGACGTCATATTTACTCTGTGATGACGTCATGTTTTCTTTGTCATGTCGTCATACAATTAGAGATCTAATGTCAGCAAAATAAGAGTTGTTCGTTTCATAATTAGGTAAATCGGATCTCTGACTGGTAATAGGTGTTGGCAATAACGCCTCAGGAAATACGGGATCTAACCCGGTCATACCAGCCCGTACACCCTGCCAAATAACCGTGTAACTAATATACTGCTGTTGGAGCCTCTGATCAGGATTCTACAACTTCTGCCATTACCAACCATTGTCTGTGTTAAAGTTCCAATTAGATTTCTTACATGAATTTTCATTGAGTAAAGGGTTAGTATTAGGTTCCTTTCAAAGCTAAAACAAATTACAAAACTCCTTTGGGAGTTTTCCATTTCACTTTTGCTAAAACATATGAGCAACACATGTTGAATAATCCAGAATATTCTTGTTTTGAATGGATTTACTGTAGTGCATGCTAATAAAAAAACTGTTTAATGTGTGGGTATAAACACAATGTACTTAGAGACAATTGCTTACAACTACGCTGGCCAAGTATATTTTTCCAGAATTTAGTATTTGTTCATAAACCTTAACTCTTAACCCTTAATATCAGCTCGGTATTTGATCTGGTGCAATTTTGAGTACTTAGACTGATTCGATCAAGTTTCTGACAAATTATTGACCGATTATCAAATAGCTTGGATCCTGATGAAACTCCGAATAACTATGCGTAGATAGAACATCTAGACCTAATCTGTTTGTAAATGCGAGTCAGGTCTGGACAAGGGTTGTACGTGTCTGGTCATAAACCTAGACGAGAGAAAGGCACGCAAATGTCATACCATAAATATGCGCCAGTTAAATGTCTGAAGGATGGAAAACATCACAGACTACATGTAATTCTATTATCAACAAATTAAATATGCATACGAATGACAATCATCCATATTCATCAGTAGATATTGCCGAAGTCTGTATTAATTGATAACATAATTCCTTTAATGCATATACAAAATATATCTACCGGTCTGAAAATTCTCATGGTGCACCTTAGTTTAAACATATTTTATTTCCATATTAGAGGAAATTGGGTCGGGTCACAAGTTCTTACAACATTAGAATTGACCCTCCCCATACAAACCATTTATATATACATGTAATGGCAAACAAAATATGTAAAGTATGAAAAACGAAGTGTTTATGAAGGAGAGAAAGAGATAGAGAGAGGGAGAGAGAGATAGAGAGAGAGAGAGAGAGAGAGAGAATAACATGACTAAAGTAGCACTATCAGAGGACACTTAATTAAGAAATCTTAGTATATGAAACTACCGTTATAAGTAAGACATCTTAGCAAAAGTTTAGAAAAAAGTATACTACATGTATTATACTAAGGGTCGGAAAAAATATAGCTAGTTACACTATACGCGAAATTAAAACCTCCGTGACTGCTTTATAAAACAATGTACAGCAGCAAATATGATTTTATTGTCTTCCTCATTTAGATTTTGTTTGCCGCACAGAAGCGTTTCGGTATTTAGAGGATGGTACATCTGTGTTGCACGAAATAGGTTAAGTCTTTGGTTTTGAAAAAATCTACATTGAAAAAAATAATGTTCAGCATTTTCTACTTCGTGTGAACAGTCGCATAAAGGATTTTGATTAAGATGGTTATTAAAAAGATCATCATTCAGATTGCTACAGTTGTTTCTAATTCTGGCGTGAATGACTGACAAATACCTATCTCCGAAATAGTAATAAGATGGAACGTTATTCTTACTAAGATTGTTTCGTAACGACCTTTTAAATGAACTAAAGGTATCTAAATTTCTAAACAATTTGATTTCTCTTCGTCGGTATAAAAACAAGAAATATGTCCATTCAAAGAGGTTTCACACAAAGGTGGTATGTTAGCTGTACAGTCATTATTTTTTATGAAGTGACGAATAGTATTCCAGAAGCCTTTTTTGTCATTTGTTCTTAGTTCCTCTAAATTATGTTCTAAAGAACTAAAGAATGTTTGTTTTGCATATTTTTTCATGTTATTAACTTTGTTCCGCATGTGTTTATATTTATCAAAATCATGTTGCTTCGATGACTTTAAAGCTATACGTTTAAGTCTATCTCTTACTCTGCAAAATTTACGTAGCTCAGAGTCAAACCAAGGTTTATCATCATAACGCACAGTAATGTTTCGAGACGGGATACACAAATTAACAAAACGAAGAAACGTTTCTGTAAATAGTTTACAAGCGTCGTCTACCGAACCTTCGTTTAAACATTGCCAATCAAAAGCCGTTATTTTTGCATTTAAAAGCTCAAAGTCCGCTCTTTTATATAAATAAACATTTCGTTCAAAAGTTCCCCTTAGTTCATAAGGAAATGGCAACATAATAAAAGTAGCGCAATGGTCGCTTATCTCAGGTGGGACTGATAAAATGCCAGCATCATGGTATTTCATGTCAGTGGGTATCAAGATGGGGTCTAGTAAAGCATTTATTCTTGTAGGAGTTGTGATGGTATTAATCATATAATTTGTAATAAGAATATCTTTAAGCATTCTGTTATTTGGATTCAGTAAGTCGTCATTAAAATCTCCAACTAGAATAATGTTCGAAGATACTTCGTAAGCTTTTTCAATATTTCGGTTAAGGTTAACAAAAAAATCAGCATCTGACGTTTTAGGGCTATAAAATGTTCCAATCAAAAATAGTTTTCTCTTAACTTTAACGCTGATCCAAAGAGATTCGGCACAAAATTGTTCTAACTCAACCATTCTTTCACAAATTAGATTAGAAGATGCATAAACAAGTAAACCCCCACCATGATTAGTTCTATCTTTTCTATATGGCGTATCATATAATTCGGTCAAAAACAATGATTCATCAGAGACAGACATATCTAAGTGAGTTTCAGTAAAACACAAAATATCAAAATCAGCAAGCGTGTCCCTAATGAAATCCAATTTATGTCTGATGCTCCTAATGTTACTATGCAAAATAGATAGGCAACTTGATGCAGTGGTATGAAGAGTCTCGGGTCCGGGATTAGACTCAACATCACCGGCTTGTAATAACAAAAGTAATACAATAAATAAAAAGTTAACGTCAACATAAGTTTCTCTAATACCAAGCAACAGCTTCCATAACAAGCTAAACGCATTCCCTAAGATACTAAACAGGTCAAATGAAATATTGAACTTTACCCTTGTCTTACTAAAGAAGCTATATCTCCCGCTGTGGAACAAACCAATGGAGCATCTCCAAGTCTGTAGATCGTTACCCATTGGGTAATAAACTAAATGTATAATTCCACATCTCCATAAAGTCTGGTCCACAGCTAGGTGAAGTCCTCTGATCATGTACCAAGAAAGAAGTGTGACAGACGAAACAGGTACTAAGAAAGCGAAGAAACAAGAGAAAAGGAAAAAAAAAGAAAACACAATGAAACATGATGAAATGACAGATGGAATTTTCCTGGGAAAAACGGTATGGAATCTAACAAGTTACTTAATTAAACTATCGGGAAGAAATAAAAAATAAATGTAAGCACAAAATCAATACCTGTGAACTTTGTTTATAGAATCATAAGAAATATTCAGCATTTTAAATCAATTGCATGTCTATAGTATTTGTATCATCCGATCTTTCTACCGGTTACCTCCTTTCTTTAAAAAAAAACCCCGAATAAGTTTACACTAGTAGATTATCTCCCTTGTACTGGTACATCGATCACAGGTATTTCATTCACAATAAGTTGAAACGAACTTAATTTCGTTAACATTTTACTTAACTATGACCAAAATATTACCAAAATAGCATTCCCATATATTAGAAGGTGGATCTGATTGCACAGGAAGCAGTGCTAACACAAACATTATCATCGCTATGTACAATCAGGATCCATACCCATATTTCCAGCGATAAACATTTATTTTATGATCAGCGGTGCCTTCCATCGCCGTTACTGTATACATACGTAAACTAAAACCCTTACTGAAGTCACGCCCGTGGTCAATACACAACAACAACGCCCACGTGACCATATAATGACTTGAAAGAATGCCATGTTTACACTAACTGTGTAAACGGTAATGACCTTGAAGAATTACATTGATAAGAATTTTTTTTTTTTTTTTAAATAACAAAAACCAACGGAGACAAGACATACAGTTTTTTGTCGTTATAGCTGTTTCACCATCATAGCTGAATCTGTAATTGCATTTGTAGTCAGTTGGATCACGATGAGACGTAGAGAAAACTCGGTCTCATAACGATCCAAGTTAACTGACACTGGTCAGGTTCTAAGAATACCTTTAGAAACCTAAAGCAGACGACACGAGTAGTCGACATTTAATGGGCCGCGAAAAAGGGCCATGTGGCATTATATAGCCAAAATGACATGACATACCGAGCACTTTGGCAAATCAAATCATACATTGAAAATAAAGGAGAAAAACACGTTATAAATGAACATGTTCTGATTGCTGACGGGAGGTTAATTTTGTCACAAAACTAAATAGCTAACTTGATTTTCCCAACAATAGACACGTCACAATATTACGAGTGCGTTTTGTATCAGTCTAAGCCCTTACTCCGCGAATATCCATTGCAAATCAGTTACTGCATAAGTAATAAGGGTTCTTAAGGTTTAATATTAACACATGGAACTTTTGCTGGATTTGAAAGCATAGAATCAGATCTATATTATTTCACATGCAAACAGAACAGATCCCCATCAAGCGGCTCCTTGGGGATCCGTCCGATCTGGATCATCTCTGCTTGCAAATGAATTGTAAGACGTGGCTACTGTATAAGGATTAAACAGATTATTAAATACACATACATTTCGGATCTGAATCTGCAAATATTTTGGATCATGACAACAGTTGAACCACGATGAGACCTAGACGAGACTCGGTATCATCATGATTCAAGCTGTTTGACGCTATGACTATCCTTAAACCTGAAGCAGACGACAACATGAGCAGTCGACATGTAACGACTCGCGAAAGGTCCATGTGACACAACATAGCCAAAATAACATGACATAATGAACACTTATGCAAACTAAATCATACATTCATAAATAAAAAAAAACACATATTAAATGAGCATGCTCAAGTTAGTGACTCCGCTAATATAGCATGGCATACAGAGAGACCGCGTATGCAAAGCAAATCATACACCAACAGTAAGAAAATAACCCATCTTGTTACCGTTTGCATTAGTTCATCTTTAACCCTTTCCCTGTTCAGTATTTAGGCCAGCTTTCAATACCTACTGTATATTCATTGACACAATGAAATATGGAAGGTGGAGCTTTGCAGACATTTTAGAAAGCAAAGAAACAGATCTATGAAAATTTTATTAGTAAAACTCTATTAGTAAACAGAGCAGACCCTGACCAGATGGTTCCTCTAGGAGCCATTTAATCTGGGTCTACTGAGTTTGCAAATACGTGAAATCACGTTTATGTGAGGGAAAGGGTTAACAGGTGTTTAAAAACGCCATGAACTGATATTAAACTCCATTTTCCTTAACCATAGACAATGTAAACCCATATGCGTTCCGTAGTTACTTAAGCCTTTAAGGCATAAATATTCATGTCAAAATGGTAAGACTATAGCTATTTAGCATTCTTTTAACCCTTTCCCTGTTCTATATTTATTTCAATTCTCAATACCTACTGAATATTCATGGATACTTATAATGAAGTATGGAAGGTGCAACAATGCAGTCAAAGAGTTATATATTTCAAATTACATTGGCAAACAGAGCAGACCTCTGGCCTGGATCTACTCTGCCTGCAAAAGCGTGAAAACACGTTTGCAAGAAGGGAAGAGTTAAAGCGAAATATAAACATGCTAGTATGATAGATTAGAATGTGCCTAATCAAATCTATATTATTCCAGAAGCAAACAGAGCAGATCCCAATCAGATTGCTCCTAGAGGAGTTGTCTAATCTGGATCCTCTCTGTCTGTATAAGAGCCGAAGGAATACATTTAAAGGCAGGATTAAGCAGATTATTAACCCTTAGCCTGCTGAGCAAATTATCTCAACAGAATTGTTCGCCTACTACACCCCGACAATTCAAGCTATAATCAATGTGTCTACCAAAATACAATCCGCGTGTCAAACAGTTTGGATCCTGATGAAACGTCGAGTTACTAAGCGTCTCGTCTGGATCCAAAGTACCTGCAAAGGCATTACCTCATCCGCCCATAGCAGGCTAAGGTTAAAAACCCTGTTTGTTATAGAGATTGGTCTCATCATCATCCAAGCTGTTTGATACTGATCACGATCTAGAGCATGAACTAAATGAGGCAACAAACTGACATTTCCATAGTAAATATAATATAGAGAGCGCTCCTATGCAAACTCAACCTTACATTACCTGAAAATACCAATCTTCACCTTCCTTACTAACAGACCATGCAGATTGCACTTTGTTTCCCCTTATACTCCGCATGTACTTAAGTCGGAAGTGGTGACATCACCAATATCGATTCAATTAAATATTTAAGCGGAATAATAATACTTATATTATTTGTCCGATTGCAAAGTAAGCAATCAAAACTATAATGGTCCATAAGCAGACAGAGCAGATCCCATTCAGACTGCTCCAAAAGGGGCTATCTGAAATGGATCCCCACTATCTGCGGGTCTGCTAATAAACTGAAAGGCGTATCTATGAAGTAATGATTTTTAAGATCAGTTCGCTGTTTCTTCCAAGTGTGTGTCATTCTTGTTCCGAAACGAAAAATCAAGATTGACAAATGGAAGAATGCAGTACACCAAACTACAAACAAGATTACGTATAGCAAAATTCAAATGCATCTTGTATCAATAAAGATAGGCTGCTGTTTAAATGCATCTTGTATCATTAAAGATAGGCTGCTGTTTCTTCCACATGAGTCAGTCTTGTTACGAAACGAAATAAAAAGAATGACAAGTGGAAGAAAGCAGTACGTCCAATAGTGACTTGAAATGGAAGCATACCAAACCTTTTCAATAAGTTTTGTCTATCATAATACAAAATAAACTTCCTTTAGTTTTATATAATGAGCATGGTGTCAATATTGTAGGTACTATATATATACATATATATTACTTTTATTTACTCGTACAAACTCATAAAATGACACACACTTAGTATATGTGTACATAAATCCAAAATATTTACATACCCACGTTTATACACGTACTCAGTGTTCAACTGACATTTACTGACACTGCGTGTAAGCAATAATCTATAAATAGCATTTGAAAAACCAGTGTAAGGCCAACCTGGCCATGTCGTCATGGCGGATGAAAACGTGTAACCAAGATTACCCGTAAGACTAACAAATACATACGATATTGTAGGCAACGTTTGCGAAACGGTTGGACCAGGCCAACTCAGCACAAGGTATACAATATTTCTACATTATCACTTCACACAAAAATGAAAGTATCTAACACAGTCAACGACATTGCAGCACGATTACCCGAAATCTATTTATAACTTGACTATAAATAGCAGACATGGAAACCCAAGATGCCGTATACACTTCGCGAACAAGCACACTAGTCTACGTCAACTCCCAGTATGGTCTTTAAGTCAGACAGTGACTCAACTTTCGTCTGTCTACCTTCGGGGGTGCTCTTAAAGAATACCTGCCCATTAGATGACCAGCAGCTGCTGACCTTTTTCTCATCCAAAAGTTTGACCAAGCAACCTACCAGTTTGAAATTGGCCTTCAATTTACTGTCAATGTCAGCCTCTGTCGATATCCTTGTAGGTCTGCACTGGGGCGTTATTTTAGCATATATGTTCCCGTTGTGTGTCCAAAAGCTATCAATATTTTTCTCACCTCTGAGGGTTTCCAGCGATTTAACTAGACCCAAATTGAACTGTGTGAGGTCCTCCGCGATGAACGTCCGGTCAGCATTCCCCTTCAGGTTCTTTTTATTCGCATACACGTTTTGCTTTGCAGAGTAGCTCTTGAACTTAACTATAATTTGCCGTCGACCTTTGGCATTAGGACGACCTACAGGGTGGCATCTTTCAATGTCTGAAGTACTAAGCTTGCCTCTGTCCTGTAAAACCTGTTCATTAAAGAATTTCGCCATTAAGTCGGTGAGCGCCGGTTCCGACAGGTCCGGAGCACATGAAAAGTTTGAGACACGCACAGAATTCCTCCTCCCGTACTGCTCCAAGCTGTTCAAACTAGAAGACAACGCTTCAACCCTGTCGGTCAGGTCACATACTTTCTCCTCAAGATTTGATATATTGTCACATTTCTCGCTTAACAATTCGTCTTGCCTATCAATTAATGTCCTCTGCTCGTTTATCACGTCCAGCTGTCTATTAACAGTGTCTTGGAGGGAATTGTTGCTCTTGACTAACTCATCTAGCACACTACTCTTAAGTTCATTCACAGATGTCTTCACTGCAGTCTCGATGGCATCAGCGACAACAGTTGACATCATGGTCTTTATGACAGGTGCTATGCCTTTAATAAAACCGGGATCTCTGAAAGTTTGAGTAAGAAGCTCCGTAAACGGAACGCCTTTCTGTCTACCATCAGCTTTAGCCGAGATATCAGGATCAGAGTTAACCCTCTTAATTGCAGCAGGCTTATCCAAGGGGGACCCCTTGCGTTTGGCCTTAGACGTTGGATTCAGGACCCGTTTATTCAAAGTTCTAGCTGGCCCAATAGGAGACTTACCATTTTCGCTCGCCACCGGTTCAAACCCAACTGTCTCCACTGACTCCATATCGCTCTCCCAACCTCCTGTTGCCATATTGACAACAATGTTTCACAAACACTCGCTCTTGAAATCACAGAAGACACAATGAAGACACAATGAAGACACGATGAAAACACGATGAATACACGATGAAAACACACTTTATATCTCCTTGTCACACGGCTAACCGGTCCAACAACTAGACCAAGGCGGACAGTGGTCAGTCTATTGTTATCAGCGTATATTTCCTTTGTTCTCCTTTGTGCACAGAAATATAGACAGAAATGTCCCAATAATCCAAATATTCCAAATTTGACAAGAAAACTAAAAATCTCTGTTCATATCAAGTACATTCTCGCTTACAAATATCCATAAATTATCCCAATATAATGCCCAAATCACCGAGAATCCCAGGAAAACTATAGAGCGGTTTACCTACGCACGAGTTCACCCGCCATTACATACATTTTTTCCATTATTGAAAATGTATTGAAACTATAAATAGAGATAATTCTGAATGCGCTAAAGTACTGGTATAAACAACTATGTACAATACATTATCATTACATGGATATCTTGGGGAATTCTTTCAAAAATCATGCAACAGCAATCTTTATGATCCTGTTTCGAAATATCGGCTAAACCCGGTCATGTTATTATCCTCCCGATTTGACCTGAGACTCATGCATATTCCGTTTATTATCGTCGGTAATCTTCGGATAAATTTCAGAAGGTATAAGAATGCGCTATAGGAATACAATCCTCGTAGAACATGATTATTACCGGCTTTTGGTTTGCTATTTTTGTCACAGAGTATTACGAACAATCCCGAAAAACACTCCAAAAATTAATCGAGTCTCAGGTCAAATTGGGAGGAAAATATCACTGTCTTAATATTATAGTCCCAGTGTTAACACATCTGTATCGTTTTTATCTTTAACCCTTACTACGCTGAATTTTCAAATGTACTATTCCAAAATTCAAGTAGGTCAAGCTTATAGTGAATCTTTATGTGTCTTTTAAAGAAATGTGTAACATGACAAACATTGCATACTCTCATCTGGGTCTACACTGCTTGCAAAGGATATTAGTCATTTGTGTCCCTCACACCAAGGGTTAATGTGTTCTACTGTCTATCTGAATTAACATAATCGGCACTGTAAGAGACTTTATATATTAAAAGTACACGTGTAACTTAAATAAAGTAACAGATTTACAATTATATGTGTGAGCTGTCTTTTATGATTTTTAATTGAGTTTGAATCTTCTGTTATGACGTATTCAAAATAAGAGATCAAATCAATAACTGCAATAGTTTTTTGTGTGCATTAACTCAATGGAAATATTTATCAAAGTTCGTTGAACGTTTAGTCTTAATTTTGTTATGTCCGACCTGGCTCGCAATCGCAGACATCTTGGAATCATAGTTGACGCCAAGTAACTTAGTGTTATCAGGATCAAAGCTGTTTAACATGTGTGGTCAATAGTTTAACCCATTACCTCATATGCTATTTTAGATACAACCTCTTTGAATAAATCTACCGAAAAGGAGCATTAACTAGAGAAAAGGAAAACTTTAGAATTTTGTAGTTTGAAACCATTGTGATAAATAGAGCATTTGCCTCTATAGGAGCAAATGCTCTATTTATCAACATAGTTTCACACAGTGACTTTTACAGAGTCGTCAAAAGTCGTCAATATGAGGGAATAGTTTAACAGAAGCCTGCTCGAATAGAAACATGTTAAGATTTGCCAGTAGAGCCTGTCTTAAGCGGACATCAAAACGGGGTCTAATCATGGGTATGTAAGGCAGAGAGAGGACCTTCCTACATACTTTTGCCTGCATTAAGAAATCACTTGCATTTTAACACTACTATATTCAATAAGTGAATGGCAGCTTAGGACAGGTTCTGTGGTGTACTGTTAATGCCACGCAAATGACCTCATTTTGCAACTTTTATCACTGACATATATCTAATGAAATGAATTGATACAAACCAGATGTATATGTGTACTTGACTTCACAATGTTACCTCCACGTGCTGCATGTTCGGAAACTAAAGTCTCCAATATATATCGAACTATTCTTCGTAGATATTCGTTGCTTTTATAAAACGATTTACATTTTTATTCGATTTCGGTAGAGAGTAAACATGTAGTACATTTAGCTGTCTGGTCAGTGTCTACCCTGTTTACATATTGCAAACATAAGCCAGGATTCTATACTATTTCCAATAGCTATGTATTCACTTGTGTTATATATAACAATTGAAAGTGATTAGCCCTTTCGGTGCCATATTTCTAATTATCGTCTGCAAAAACACCTTTGTTAAATCATTTGGTAAAATAAGGAAATGAGATAAATGAATGCGAATGTCAAAGGAATAAAGCAAATATATAGAAATAGAGTTTTAGTCAAAAAGTGAAGTACCTGATCAGATGCCGTTCAATGCGGCGTCTGATCTGGAACTGCACTATTTGTCGTGGTGCATTTATGCGACTTCGGTGGTGAAAGAGTTAGTAAAGTCATGTTCATAATGGCTGGTGTCTTCTGTGAATATTCGTGGAGTAAAGGGTTAACCATTTGAATGTGGGACACGCATGCACTGGCATTAGCAAACAGTATAGGCCAAGATCAGAGAAGCCATTTGATAAGGGTTTTCACTGTTTGTCATTCAAAATCTCTTAGCATGTTTAAGCATTTCATACTGAATGGATACTGTAGTGAAACATTTAAGTCATTGACTATTCCACCCTGAAAAGGGTTAACAAAGATTCAAGTCTTTGCATTAGTGCCGTGAAACCTAATGTATGAGGTACAGTTCTATTGTGCACATTTTTTCTTGTTTATTTTCCCTAAACAACAGTTACTGTAGAAAAAAGGCATAAAGGCAATACAATTGAGAGATGCAATGTTTTTCATAAAAAAATAAAACATGACAATTTAAAGTCCTCTTACAACATTCATCAGTTTTTTACCGCACACAATGGTATTGAAATATGTTTGTTAAACACTAATGGTTCACCTATATTTTTGCAAATGTTCGCAAAGGGATATAAACTATTAAATAGGCTAAATGCGTACGTGCGTGTGTGCGCGTGTGCAATCAACAATGCTTTTCCTAGACAAAGGGGTATATAAAGGAGCCATTGTTCAATTTAGGAGCTTATGACGAGAAAAGAAAATTCGCAGAATTGACTGATGTACGATTAAATTAACAGGTACATGTACATGTAATAGTTTACATATTTTACATGCGCCTCATTGAAAAAGTGATAGAGCGTACAGCCTTGCGGATAATGACAACTGAGATATTCCGCATGGAATCTATTAGACACAATATGAAAAGATAGATTTTGTTCACATAGCTAAATTCTACTTTCTGTTGGACTATCACGTGGTATAAATACCCGACGTCTACCGAATGCATTATTCAAAGTTTAAAACAATAGCTATTCACCAGCTATATAGTGGTTTATATGATTTACTTATTGTTAGTTATGAGGGTAGATGCTTTTATTGATTAAACAAATGCTTGTGTGAGACTGCTCTTAGTTAAGCCCTGTCTTGTTGGTACGTTTTAGTATCAACAAGATAATATTGAGAACATTTCAGAATGTGTGTTTGTTAACATTTAAGTCTCGCTATTACGACTGCTAAAAAAAGTAAAATTCTGGATTTATAAAAGAAATTGTTAGCTTAATACAAGAAAATAAGCAACCACCTACATTTACAGTAAAGACTCAAATAATGTTTTCATGTAATCGCATTATCGAAACTTATTGTTATACGGCCTCATTTTATACAAATATCTGGTTTACGTCCGATTCAACGCAACATCTTCATCTTCTGCCATAACCTAGTATCAGTATCAATGTGAATTTACAGGTTAGACTGTCAAACCGGCGTTAGTTATAAATACAATAATGTGTTGTTATTAAGTCCAATTATATTTTGCCGAGAATGTTCACTCTCAACTACCTGTCAAAAGGCTACAAATTAGGTTTTGTAATGGAAATTACATCATTTACGTCTTTGCTCAAACACGGCACATGAAAATATCGCGAACCAAGCAGAAATTCTGTAATGTATAGAGACATTCCGTTCTATGTTTGAACCTATCGCTTAGTGCAACAACAAAATGGAAACTAGAACTGAGCGAAAGCATGCATCCGGTTCCATATTCCTCACTTTTCTTGTTAAAAGCGGACGACATGGTTCACTTATGTGTTTGTTTATTCTTCTCTGATATCAGACTTCAGTGCGACTCTGCGACTTTCTTTATATGCAGACACCACATGACAATCATACTACGATGGCTCACCTGCATCAAGTAGACATTCCCGTGATAAATCCCATTCATTTCTTCGAAATATTTTTTCCAGCATAGCGACTGTTTGCTAGTATTGGACAAAAACTATCTTAACACTTTTTTCACAGGAAAGCGTGATGCTATAACATAATGAGACTATAATATGACCACTCAAAAGAGTGCAAACGGTTCCCATAGGAACTTTTGGCATTAACTTTACCCTACATTAAGCAACTACCTGTTTTTGCATACTCATATGTTAATAAATATATTATAATATAATATATTGACAAACCTATTCAGAATCATTAGAGGTAAACATTGCGACACGTATTTTTCATAGCATGTTTCTCGATAGACTAAGCTTCATGGATACCAATAACAAGCGCACTCTACATGTGTTCATGACAGACATTGTTATATCCAAATATTGTATACTATTGAACGTGCAAAATCATAAACAGCTATGCTATATTTCAAATAACTAATGTTTTATATTGATCTGTCCATCATTTTTTCTAACTAAAGCTAAATATTAGTGTTATTTCAAGACGAATAATGTAAAAACACTTCCCCTCATTCTATGTTCACCAATATTTCAAGGTAAAGATTATGAAATTAATTCACCCACTTTTAACAGAAGGTTACTGTAGAAATGAATACACATTTATCAAAGCACTTTTTGCCCTCTGATGTTTCAGATTTTATGATATGTTTTCAAATCCCAATTGTTCATACTTTATGCCTGACACGTTGCCATTAAAGGTACGTCTTCAACAAATCCCGTATGCATTTGGATGACACATTAAATTCTACATGTATTGAAATTTAGGATATTAGTCACTTGGCTCTATGTCTCTTATCGTTTGGTGCAGGGCTTGTATCAGTACTATCAATCTACTGTGAAAGATGTCATTGGTAAACGAAAAAGAGCCAAAAACATGTTCTTGATTCTCAAACCTACATAGTGTTTCCAGTCATAAAGCTCAATCTGGTATCTGAATCTGGTATTTATCGAAGAGGATTCCATTACAACACCTTATAATAACTCGTCTTATTTGTGTTCTACTAAATAATGACCGTATCCTATTACCTTTTAGTCAGATCATATTGTTTATCTTCAGTGAATGTTGACGTGACAGCCAACATACAAACGTAGCAAAACATTTAGAGTAAAGATTGGATCACATGTATTCGGCAGAACCTGATATTTGTTATTGTTATTATTACTCAAACCTATTGGAAAGCGTTAAAAAACCAAATAACCTTCCTATTTTCCGTCACACAATATAATTATCATTCCTAATTATAAGTTTCTGAACATCTAAGTAGCAAATTACATTTGTATATTGAAATGAGATTTCCATATATGTTGTAGAATGAAACGACATAATCACAATGTCATTTTATTTCCTGTTTATTTACTTTGTTTATGATTTTCAAAGGCAATGCATGTTAGTCTGTACGTTACTCAAATACTATTTTATACTGAAATTGAGTACAGTAAAACGTCTCTAGGCCGGATGTTCAATTTGTTATCAATATCGGTTTTAGAGACATGTGGCAGCTTAATGCAGGGTGAAAGTTCTGCAACAAATCTTCTAAGAGTTTTCTGAATTACTTCATCCTGCATTAAGCAGCCAACTGCCTATACGTATATAAATCCTTCTCAACTAGACTTCCGATTTAGAGATGTTTACTGTAATATGAGTACATAAAAATCTTCTGGACAAATTGTTCATTATACAATTACCTAATAAATACACCCTTTAACCCTTTCCCTCATATTGACGACTTTTGACGCCCCTGTAAAAGTCACTTTGTGAAACCATTGTGATAAATAGAGCATTTGCTCCTATAGGAGTAAATGCTCTATTTATCACAATGGGAGCAAACTACAACGTTCTAAAAATTAATTTGCTCTAGTTAATGCTCTATTTTGGTAGAGTTATTCAAAGTGGTTGGATCTAAAAATAGCATATGAGGTAATGGGTTAACGGCTGATCAGGGTCTGCTCTGTTTGCTTATGGCTGTATATAACTCTTGTTCTATAGTGTATGTTATTGTCATATAAACGGTTAATAATCTAACTATAAAGTCATAGGTCTTAAATAACATATGGTCGTATTAGCGTTATCATGAGATTGTTTGAGTAGTTGAATTACAATCCTGTGGTACATCGAAAGTCATATATATAACATCGTCCATTATTAAAATAATCGTGAAGATGATACAGCATGGAGCAGAACGGAACTATATTATCAGCATAGTTGTCAGTTTAACCTTTTTTATCACGGGGCAATCCTGATCGTTTTTTATGATAAAACACGACCTTAAAGAAGTGAAACCATGATAACAAGATGGTTTTAGCCCTTATGGTGTGGCACTTATTTAGCCATAGAAATCATATTAAAACTGTTTATGACACATGTCGTTGCGCGCAATGAATCAACCATTCCTAATTTTGTAACAATCGATGAAATCATAGGGAGGATTGTAAGAAAATTAAAACCATTCGAATACTTTTGATAAAAAATGTTTCTTTATAAGATATTAAAACTAGATATAAGTAAAGTTATTATATAGATATTCTTCACATACTAGCAATACATATATGTAAACATTTTAAACTATACAACTACAAAATGTACATCTGCATTCACACTATATAATCGAATGCATTTGGCTGTTTCAATTGGTTTGTTAAAATACAGTAAAACTTCGATTATCCGAACACTAAAATACGTAATAGTATCGATCTTTAAGACGGGTGGCAGCTTAATGCATGGTGAAAGTCATGCTGAAAGCTCCTCCAGGAGCTTTCTGCATGACTTTCACCATGCATTAAGCAGCCACCTGCCTGAATGGGTCTAAATTCTTCTATACAGAAAATTCGAATAATCGAGATTTTGCTGTACATGATTGTGTTAACCAATACCGTATTTGAAAGAAAAAGACACGTGGCTGTATTATTTAGCCGCAATTTAGAGACAGAAACTGATATGATGTAAACACGTTATTATAATTAAAGCATTTAATGTTTGTTGCAATAAATGCAGCACGGCACAGTTTAAGTAAATGCACATGTAATTAGATAATTATAGATTACTCTTAAATGTTCACATCGCAATGTAATTGATCTAGACAATACGTCGAGTTGAGCCAGTTGACACTTCTTCAAAAAGTAAATCGAATCGGAAGAAGTCTTAATAAACCAGATCAAAAATGGACCAGACCTTATGTTTTTATAGCGGGATAAATGGTTAAGAATAGTTTTCCCAGAACTGCTACATGTTCTCGGAACTGTTATATGTTCCACAAGACTCGTCCCAGTAGAGACGTTGTCAGCTAAGATCCCTTTGTTATATAACATAATTCAAAACATGCTTCTCTGACAACTTTTCTGAAGGCGTATGACAAATATCTCGACACTTCCTTCACAAAATAACATTTGGAATTTCCTGTGTGAAAGATCTTACAATTGGATACGTCAGAACACATGTTTTCCTTGTCAAAATGTAATTTCACAGACATCAGTAAATTTG